>JAOTRA010000008.1:8969858-8988472 GCA_026260255.1 Pseudolaguvia tuberculata | reverse complement strand
CACACACACACACACACACACACACACACACACACACACACACACACACACACACTCCTATGAACAATTTAGAATCAGCCAACAACCAAATGTACATGTTTTTAGTACATGTTTTAGTTGTCGGACTTGGAAAAATAATTATAAAAATTTAAATTCCGCCTTAGCCTGTAATTATAACAGAAGTCTAAGCCCCAGAGTGACTGTTTATTCTGTGAGTGTGTTTAGTTTAGTTTACTTCTGGAACTTGGTTTTGGGAGACAGGTTCAGTTATAAGAGTAGAACCTCCTAAAGGCAGTATGGACATTTAAACGGGTTTCATCTGCATTGCAGCTAAACAGCAGTGAAACCTTTTCTGCTGCATCATACTGAATCTCCAGTATGCTACAGTATATGACTACAGTGCTTAGAAAGAAGTTAAAAATATCTGTTACACATACACACATGTTCACACACTCCTGCTGATGAGGCTTTTGTCTCAGTGCCTCGGTCGGATATTGCTTGGCACTGCACTGCTGGTAATTAGATGCTGATTTGTTCTCCTTGCCTGGTGTGAATCGGCACCACATGCTGTTAGCAAAATCTCTCCCTCTCTCTCTCTCTCTCTCTCTCTCTCTCTCTCTCTCTCTCTCTCTCTCTCTCTCTCTCTCTCTCACCCCCATGGCCTAGTTTACACCCTGCCTCTACACTCCCTTCATTTCTAGTATACTTAAGTATCACCTTGAAATCTGTCAGCAGTTCATAAACGCTTCATTTCATCACTTCACTCTCACAGCTCCTTGTGTGTGATGGATGCAATCAACATTGGTCTAGATGATGCAATTTCTTTTTTGCTATTCCATGATGAGGTGTCGTTTTGTAGGTGTTTTTATTGGAATACAAACAGTTGAATCTGATATTCTATATTGAAACCTTATAGCTTTCAGAGAAACGCAAACTTTTTATCAGTATTTGAATTAATAGAAAGATAAAAGAAGAGAGAGAGAGTGAGAGAGAGGGATGGTGATGGAAAGAGTGTTTGCAGTAGCTATAATATGCCTTGTCTTTTGAATGTCTCATCATGTTAAGTCAACTATAAATCCTAAAACTTAAGGCTGTACTGGTTGGCAAAATGCTGTTAGTTTAAGCAGAATGACACACTCCAGATCATGCTGTTACTCAAACATACTGTACATGGCTTATGTATCCTGCCACGCCATGATTCATTTCATATTATACATCCAGAGTGTATTACAGCTTTCCTTGTTTATACTATATTTACAGACATTTAAAGCATTTCTTTATGTCAAACTCTAATAAAAATCCATCTTATCCATCTTTCTCAGCCTGGTACTCCATGTCCAACATCGTTTATTATTACAAGTTTATTTCTAAAAAAAAAAAAACCCATTCAGTATAATAACCTGTGAATCACAAAGAATATATATAGCGGAGTAACAAACAAATGAGATTCTTGTGTGAGTTTTCTCCAGATACTCTGGTTTTCTTGATTTCCAAGCTCTACTCCATTTCCATGTCTTAGTTATTAGCCCTAAACATATTTAAAGAAATTCAATCACAGACCCAAATTCAGCAGATCCTCCAACCACGTGTGTTTTGTGTTCACCTTTGCCCAATGCTGACAGGCAAATAAGAGATGGTGCAAAGCTATTAAGAACTCTTCCTGATGGCCAATTCAAACCAGGTGTTGGTGTCTGCTTATGAATAGCATGAGACATGTACTGCTGGGGAGGCGGTTTAACAGTCGAGAGAGAAGCGAAGCATGCAAGCAACGCATTTATTCTGCCTGCTGGGTGCTGGAAAAGTATTTCACTGTTTACAGATTTGGAATCTACACAGAAAATAATCGCCGCTGTTTTGTGATGTGTGGGCTGGCAGATACATGATGCAGCAAGCTTGTAATCTATTGGCTGCCATTTAAAAGATCCATATTAATTCTACCTGCTGTGGCACTGAGCGGGTTACACTTAATCTCTTTGTCTCTTTAAGTCTCTGTATACGTGAGCTGTACCTCCTCTTCACTGGAATTTATTTCTACTCAGACCATTCTTATCGCTTTTGCTTCCTCATGTCACCTATTTCACTTCAGCAGAGCGGCTGGATGCCTTTAGAGACGTGACCGCACGCTTCCTGTTCAGTCTAACCACAACAGTCTGTTCATTACCTTAATACCTTTTAAAATACAGTACACATTATTTTATACTTAGCCAGTTGATTTCCTCACAGCTCCTTATCAATCAGCCGCACAGGATCATATTTAATGGAAACGGCTTAGCGGTACTGCTCAGTGCACAGACCAATAGCTGTGTCGTTTAGCTATTTTGTGTTTTATAACACAGCCAGGACAGACAAGGCACAGGTGCTTTGACAGGTTCCTGGTTCCAATCAGCGTTTGGCTCCAAGCTTCTGACATCCTCTATGATCTGTTTCCCCTCATTCTTGCCTCAGGAAAGCAACTCCAAGCACGGGGTGATGTTGCTGATTAAGTCATGTGAGATTCATGAAGCAGCCAGAGAATGCTGGAACTGTTCAAAAGTATTACCACGGTGCTCCATTCCTAGCAATTCAACATCTCATAGAACTTTATTTTTCCATTTTCTATGCTGTGTTCAGTTCAAATGAGTTCAGGTCATCTTACTGTTGCTTTTACGTTTACAGCACAGAATAATGGCTATCTGAAATCAGATTTGGAATTAGGATGATGGAGAAGGATGAACTCATTAACTTAGATGGTATCCTAAAGAAAACGATCCAGACACCAAGTGAATCGGATACGTGTATTAGTGGCTGCCATGTAAGCTGATAAATTTTTTACACATGGCACGGTGTAGTGGTTAGCATGGTCGTCTCACAACCAGAAGATCTCAGGTTTGATTCCAAGTCCGGGGATCTTTCGGTGTGGAGTTTGCATGTTCTCCCTGCGTTTGCGTTAGTTTCTCTGGTTTTCTCCCGCAGTCCAAAAACATGTACATTGGGTTGATTGGTGATTCTGAATCGCCTCTAGGAGTGAATGTGTATGTGAGTGGTTGTTCGTCTATATGTGCCCTTTGATGGACTGGCAACCTGTCCAAGGTGTACCCCGGCCTCTTGCCCTATGGGGCACCAGCAAACACATGCATGTGGAATGTGGAAAAAGGTGTCGCATGGATGTACACTTCAGCATCAATAGTGGAGTCCAGAGAAGCCGATACTGTTTCTGGGTGTTGTTGATGGCTTGTGCATTGCATGGTACTTTTTTACTTGCACTTTTAGATGTCACAAAATTGGCGTTAGGCATCAAGACCTGAGCAATAAGTAATGGACATGAATGTCTTGATAATTCGTCCTTTGTCGTGGAAAGAGGTCATGATGGCTCAGTGGTTAAATTGTCTACTGTTTGGAATATCATGGGTTTAATACTAAAAGACAAACCACTGGGCCACTGAGTGTAAATAAATAATAATAAATGAGTCTCTTGTTATAAGGGTATCTGGCAAATACCAGCATTAGAGTATATTGTTACATTTTTCATACCGAATAAAAACAAAACGTTCCATAATGTAGCAAACGGGATTTGTGACTGGGCTGTTCTTGAGGACCTTTGCAGTTCTTTTATATAATAATCCCTGGTTTCCTTTTATAAAATCCTAAGTGGGTTGTTTGCTGTGACTATTTGCTTTATTTAATAGTGTGTCTGTTGAAAATGCGATTAGCAGCTCAGGCAACCAGCCTCAGATTTTCCAGTAAGTAGTTTTGAGATCAGTTCTACCCTCAATATAATCATGTTTTTTAGGAGCTGATCCAACATCAGACCTTTGAGACGCTTGAGCCAGGAGAACCTGGCAGTTCATGTGCAGAGTCTATGTGTGCTGAGCGGCACAGGTAGGCCATTGTATTCAGAGCTTGGCCACCTTTTTTATTACATAACGCTCTCTCCATTACCGTTCATTGCAACTGCCTCCCGTGCCGCTGCACACAGTCTTCTTCAGCTTCAGCCTTTTTAGTCTCGTCCTTTTTATGAAATAGGGACAGAGGATTAAAAACTCTTATCTCTGGCCTTTGAAGTGGGTTGCTGAAGCAAGAGTGTGTGTCCTACTCTCTTTCTCTCTCTCTTTTTCTCTCTCTCACTCTTTCTCTCTCTCACTCTTTCTCTTAGTGTCTTTGCATTCACTTGTGCACAGGAAACACAAGCACTATTGTTGTTCTGTGGAATGCAGCAGGAAGGACTGCTTGAGGAGATCTCTGAGACATTCTGATCAAAATCACAAGCCAGGGAGGTCAGTGATGTGAGACAGTAGTGACTCTGGAATTTGTTTCTGTGAGCAGCTCAGAAGCAAGCGGGGAAGAAAATGAGGCCTTGGTATTGCATCAGTTCCTTCCTTAAGACCTCCTTTCAGAGTAAACATGATCTTAGGCAAGACAAGAAAGTAAGGCTGAGCATTTTCTACACTTGATTTAGTTAATACTTCTTCACAAGAAAAGTATTTCGACCTTAAACCTCATCGGCGAGTTCGGATTCAATTATGTTGCTCAATTGTGGGACCAATAAGTAATCCATGAAGATTATTGAATAATACAATTGTTATCTTTAAGATGAAGTCAAAGTACTCATGCAGTGGTTGGTATTGGAATTCAGGTTGACATTTGCTACCTCCAGTGCATCCACAGTGAAACAGCTGGAAGCCATATCTCTTCCATTACCAGACTCACTGCTGCTAGTCTTTTGGTCATAGTAAGAACACACAATGGATTAGCTCTTACAAGATGCCTGTATACCAGTCTCTTCCTTATTAAAGAATGATTTAACCAAAATGTACAGCAGCGTTTACAGTAGATATTTTGTAATTTGTAATTTGACAGTCAAAGAGTTATTTTTAATAAGTTTGGAGGCTTAGCTGTGCCTTCACTATGACGAAATGGGTCATGTGTTAGTTATGGATGTGGGAAATGATCTTAAGTGTGTAAAATGCTGACAAAGAGCCAAAGTCAGAACTCCAGTGTGTCAAATCTTAAAGTATGGAGTTTTAGTGCCAGACCATGGGATAATTCTGTAGTTATAAAACTATAATATTATGGAAGGTTAGAAAACATAAATGATTATGATTGCAGTTTTAAATGTAAAACAGATAAACAAAGGAGAACTTGTACGACTAACAGTAAAGTTTCAACTTTCATTTGTTTATACTCGCAATAAAAAATTAATTGTTGCACTTTTTGCCTCTCTAATATAAGAGATATGTGTTGTGCAAGCTTGAATGTCTGTTATAAGATGTCCTAGGGTCCATTATGTGATATGAATGAATATAAAGACAGTGCTAGTATCTTAGTCCCAGCTCATTAGCCTGCCGCAATCACTCGGCAATGCGTTTGGTGATGCACGGAAATGGTACATGCCATAAATAAAGTTATGTCATGAAAAGCGCACCAATTTCACAACCTGAACAACTCAGTCAGAGCTGCATTACAGATGCCTAAATCAGCCTACACTGAACAGTCCAATTAAAGCTATACTTCATAAATCTATTGCACATGCACCTGTTCCTCCACAGCATGGCCCCAAACCACATCCTACATACCCTACACTTAATGTAAACCTGGAGATGCTGTCAGACTAATAACATCCAGAGCCAAGTGTGGAAGCTGAGTATTTAAGCTTTATAACGTTTTATGTAAAGGCTCTGTAGTCAGAGCAGGACAAGAAATGATACAGCACTCCAAAGTTTTTTTTGTTTTTTAACTACTTCCTATTCTGCCTGTTCTGTGATTATGAAATTCGCATGGTGGATGTGGAGGAGACCAGAACTGAAAACATGTGTGTGCGTGCGTGCGTGTGTGTGAGTGTGCTTGTGTGTGTATGGAAGATAGAAAGCTGGCACCCTTTCATTTTTAACGTCCTTGAGATCCACATGCATCTTCGCTGTATCCTGCAGGAACAGAGTGACTGGATCTTAGCAAATCACCCTGCATATTTCCACTCCTTTGAATAACTTATGGGCCAGCGCTGGAATTAGTCTGACACTTTCATCCTGGAGCATTAGGGTGACTCAATGTGACCTATTTTTGTCATGTCCTTCCTCTTCAGGGTTCATTCCTGCTTTTTTTAGAGCTCACAGATTGTCTCAAGGCCAATGCAGCGAGCCAGGAATTGATGTCTACTGTCTTAGAAAAGTTGGTTGTAAATATCATCTATCAGTGGTTAAAATGCAATAATGGCAGTTGCAGTCTATATATAAACCTCTTAACAATCAGTCATATTTTGTTCTATGTCTTTGATTAATATAGATGTGAAATTGTCTGCTCATAACTCAAACGTTTAAGATTTAATCCTGGGCTTAAGTGCTTTTTGTGCTGTTCAACATGGTTTTATTCTTTCTGTGTCCTTTCTAAAATTGCAGGTAGGTGGAGTAACTATGCTAAATTGACTGAGTAAACGAACCATTCAGACCACAAACCACTTTCACTTCTTGCCAGTAGGATCCATGCATGCTGCTACTGTAGCTTTAGCACTGCACCGCTGAATATTAACAATTATTTATATTAACATTTTCTAGGGTAACGCAATGGCCTCACAAGCACGGTCGCCTCACAAAAAGAAGGTCGCATATTTGATTCCTGGGTTGGGGATCTTTCTGTGTGGAGTTTGCATGTTCTCCTTGCGCTTGCGTGGGTTTCTTTAATGTACTCCGGTTTCCTCCCACAGTCCAAAAACATGTACATTAAGTGGATTGCAGTAATCTTGGAATGAAACATGTAAACTGCTTTGTAAGTGTATCAGATACTCAAGCGTAGCCATCACTCAAGCATGGATGAACTTGAATTAGATGAACGTTTAACCTTTCAGACCAGAAGCGTGTAAAATGAAACCTATCTGTGTTTGCATACGTATAATCATAATGTTACATGCCTATTGGCCAGACCACAAGCCACTCTTGTTACTTTTTAATAGGATCCATGCATGCTGTTACAGTATCTCCAGCACAATGAAGCAACTCTGGATATGTTTTCCACGACAGAACACTTATTATTAAAATCTGTTGCAGTAGTCTGGAAAAATGACACTCTACCTCAGTAAATATACAGCAATGCACTCACCATATAAGAAGCATGTTTTTCTCTTTCTCTGACTGACTGTCTGGATTTCCCAGATGGACAATTTAACATACCAAGACCAAGGTATTGTACAGCAGGATGATTTTAACCTACCACTCCAGCCGTAATGGCTCCCAGCGGCCTTTTGGGCCTCCTCTTGAAACTCCTCTTGAAAGTTTCATAGGCATGTCCGAGTTCACAAGTGGCCTGCTATTAATTTCTCCTTTCCATGCTAGAGAGCTCATGTGTGGAGTTCAGGGTGTTTATTCAAGAGTAACCTCTGCTCCCTGGTCTCGCCTCGGTGTTTCCTTCTTAAACTACCTGTGTTACCGCTAAGAACTCGCACACAGGCACTCTTCCTGCATAGAATGATGGAATGCACTGGAATGACAGCTAAGCTAACATTCAGATCTAATTGTATAATAAACTCACGAAATGCTGCATTTGGGGTCTCTTCAGTTTTACAAAATGGTTTATTTGACTTTGGAAGACCTCCCTTTTAAATGTTCCCTAGAGGCAGACAAGTTTCTGCATGGGCTGCAGGCTAAGCGGTAATGATCGGGGTTTCGGAAAAGCACCTCCATACTAGAATGCGTTAACTGAGTTGAGCTGGATGTAAACAGCCAAGCTTCCTGTCAACACAGGAAATGGTGGAGGAGAAGTGCTCTGGAGAGATTTATCCTGCCTGATTTTTTTTTGCAAGTAGACTCTATGAACTGGTGTACAAGCAACTGTCTAGTCAATATGTCATTTTATTGTCCATGTAATCCAATGTTATGTGTTATATAATGTAGAAAGAGTTGTGTGTTGATAGAAAACTATGCGGTCAGTGAACAAATGTGTTATTAAGGACTCTCATGTTGCCTTTACACATTGATCAAAAAGTCTTAGGGCTCCGCGAACATGCCACTACTTGCTCTTTAGCGGTTTAATTGTTTTCTTTTTTTAAAACACCTGTTTCCTTTTTTGTCCTCAGGCATTCGGGAACGCTAAAACAGCCCACAACAACAACTCCAGCCGCTTCGGCAAGTTCATCCAAGTAAACTATCAAGAGAGTGGCACAGTCAGAGGGTAAGCTAGCACAAACATCCTTGCACTGCAGAGCTCATCCTTTTTTATTGTGAGACTCAATTAAAAATGACGTACATATGTTTACAATATGTTGGTAATTGTGTTGCAGAGCCTATGTAGAGAAATATCTTCTAGAGAAATCCAGGCTGGTCTATCAGGAACACAATGAGAGGTAAAATGACAGTACAGTGCCACAGCCTTTTTTTCCCATCAATGTTGTTTGGATATTTTGGGCAGCGCGGTGACGTAGTGGTTAGCACCTCACAAACAGAAGGTCATTAGGGTTGCACAAGCCAGTGCATCCTTAGTGCCGGTCCCAAACCCGAATAAATGAGAGGATTGCGTTAGTAAGGGCATCATTAATTTACCAGAGTTTACAGTATTTGGAAGATGCTCTATTTACAAATTTTTTTTTCATTAGCAATCCAAAACATCATTTACTAAACCACTACCCTCCCCAGAGTCTTCAAAACGATATCAAAAGAAATCATTTGTATTTAGTTAAGTATTTCTTTGAACTTTTATTTCTAATTCTAACTTGTCCTGAAGTGTTTCTTGTACTTTAAGAGAAATCTTAACATCACTCACAATCCCAACTGGACCTAACTGAACTCCCAGACCTGGCATCTATTAAAGAACTGTTCAATTCTTCAAGTTTTTTCCCAGACAAGAAGTCTCGTCATCTGAGAGCCAGACTGCTTGTCCTGTTTATATCAGTGCCAGTATCTGTTTGTAGAAGTTTAACTATGCATGCACTACAGGTGGCCAGGATTCTGTAGCTGGATATAGTTTTACTGACATTTTAAAAGGTAACTGTTGCTTTCGTTACAGAACATAGACATTTCTGACAGTATATACTATTTATTTTAAGTAGAAACATACAGTATCAGTCCAGTTTACTATAGGGAAGCTTCATGAGTAAATGTCTTTCCACCAAGAATACACTTCATTAATAAAGGGACTGTAGGTCCTTCTGGATAAACACCAGAAGAACAAGCAGATATAGAATATGTGAACATGGCTATTGCACCTCTTGGTAAAAGTAAGAAGTCACCATACACGGAAACTAATTGAGAAGTGGTAGCCTAGTGGTTAAGGTGTTGGACTAATACCAGAAAGACCGGGGTTCGATTCTCACCCACACAAAGCAACCACTGTGGGACCTTGAGCAAGGCCCTAACCCACAATTGCTCAGTTGTAAAATGTAAATGTAAGTCGCTCTGGAAAAGATGTAACTGTAAATGCTTAACTGTAATTATTTATAATTTAGATTTGTATTTTTCATTACGGTGTCCCTACAGTCGTGACTGTGACTTCGCATTTACACAACTTTGCAAGTGGCCCTTTTTCTCCACTTTCTACTCTTTGGCAACGCTTAAAACAACAACAATGTAATCAGCTACTCAATAAATTTATATTTGTTCAAGAATCTGAATTGTGCCCTAAACCTCACTATGTAAGCGTCCAAGCCTGTGTCATCATGACAATGTCTGTACACAAAGCCTCTGAGCTCCTTGTGACCAAACAGTGTTTTGCATTAATAACGGTTTAAGGCTGCATGAATAAAAAATCCCCACAGCCACTCCAGGATGTAGTTGAAAACAATTAATGGTTATCACGGTCGCCTCTCAGCAAGAAGGTCCCGTGTTCGAACCAGTGCAAGGGCTCTTTCTATAGAGTTTGCAGGTTCTCCCTGTCTAATAACATGTATGATAGGTTGATTGGTGATTCTTATATTGCCCATAAGAGGGAATTTTAGTGCTTGTTTGTCTGTGTGTGGCCCTGCAACGGACTGGCAACTTGTCCAGGGTGTACCTCTTCCTTTCACCCTATGTGCACTGGGTTAGGCTACAGCAGACCTCAGTGAAATTTTAATTGTAAGGGGGAAGAGGTGGCTTAGTGGTAAAAGTACTAGAAAGACCCTGGTTCGATTCCCAGCTTCATGAAGGATAATATAAAGTGACACTCTTTTTTATGTTCATTCATTCATTTATTCATTCATTCATTCATCTTCTTACCAGCTTATTCCCTAATACGGGGTCACAGGGGTCTGCTGGTGCCTATCCCAGCTCACATAGGGTGAGAGGCGGGGGTACACACTGGACGGGTCGCCAGTCCATTGTAGGGCAACACATAGACAAACAACCTCTCACACACACATTCAATCCTATGGACAATTTAGACTCACCAATCCACCTAATCTGCATGTTTTTGGACTCTGGGAGGAAAACCCTGGTAAAAAGAAAAAACCCGGAGGAAACCCATGCAAGCGCGAGGAGAACATGCAAACTCAGCACATTTATGTAAATGTTTATTAAAAATATTGTGACCATTTAAGTAAAGACAGCATCCACATTTATTATCAATCATAGCAGGGGTTCTGCATTGTTTTGTATGTTCCGCAAACTCAACTCCACACTCTGGGTACTCCAGTTTCCTCCCACTGTCCAAAAGCATTCTCAATTGCCTATAGATATGAGTGTGAGTGTGTGCATGATGGACTGGCGACCTTCCCAGCATTTACCCCTCCTGCCTTTTGCCCTGAAGAGAGCTGAGATAGGCTCCAGCAGACTGAAGTGACCCCGAATTGGTGATTAAGTGGGTATAAAAGAGCTCAAAAATAGGACTAAATCTCGAATTTGGTGTTGTTTAACAAGGCTGTACCCACATACTTTTGACCATGTTGAGCCTCTATAATGTGTTTATGCGGCTATAGTTTAAGCTTTTTAAAATTCATTGTATTTTGAATTTCATTTTCTCTCCATCAACAGGAACTATCATGTGTTTTATTACCTTTTGGCCGGAGCAAGTGACGAGGAGCGGAAAGCCTTCCATCTGCTGCAGCCAGACGAGTATCATTACCTCAACCAGGTGAGGCTCTCAGTCTTCCATTCTCTCCTCTTCCCAGAGCTTCTTACTCAGACTGAAAGCAGTTCATTAGTGTTATGTTTAATCATCTTTTATTCTTTTTACATGTAAATACAATTTCCATCTAATGTTCATTTCAGAAAGCACACCGATATACATTATTGAAAAACCACACACATGCTTAAGGTTGTTTTTATTTTTATTTTTCCAAAAAAATCAGACAGCTCATTTTCCCCCTAGATTTTTGTCACTACCTATAATTTTTCACACAAAGAACATGACAATGCTCCATGTTGCTGGGTGCCTCTGTTGCCACGGTGATAGTCGTGGTCGGAAGGATGGGGCAGAACCAGTGTAAGATGGGGGCGGGTTTTCTGCTTTCCTTATCATGATAGGTGGCTACATGCTTACTCAGTACCGAGCCATTCTTAGTTCTGCATCCCTGTAACTATACTCTGCACTGATTTGCTCTCGGAGACAACGTGTTGCGGCTGAACTTCGTCACTCTAATGATTCTGCCTCTGGCATACATTAAGCATTTCTTCTGTATTACCTTGTCAATAACTGGTTTAACAGCCATTTATTTAATGAAAGATTTATTATGGGTGTCTGTAAACATTACTTCCTATGATTGTTTCCTTTTATTCATGTCATCATGTTGTATAGTTTACACTACATTACATGCGTGTTTGGGTGTCACTGAGAGAGGGAGTGTTAATCTGTACTTCCTAACTCCTTGTTACTTGCTTCCAGATGACAAAGAAAGTGCACAGACTACACTGGGAAAATTACTATGAGAGCGAGCTGGTCAGTATTGTGTGAATATGCGTGTAACCTGTTTGTGCTGGGTGTGTGCAATGCTTTCATTATGCTCCATTTATTCTTTGTGTGTGTGTGTGTGTGTGTGTGTGTGTGTGTGTGTGTGTGTGCGCGCAATAACTGGCTTCGGCTGTGCTTTATTGACTTACTGGTCTGTGTTTTTTTTCTCTGTGGGTCTCTCTTTTGCACATATGTACATATTTATGCACCGAAACATTTGTGCCACTATATATCCTTAGTGAAGAAAGAGTATAATATATAAGGATCTGAAAATCCTGTCAGATATTCCCTCAGGACAAGTATTTTATTTTTGGTCAAAATTGCGGTTTCATTACATCATTATTCTGTAATGTCTTGACTAGAATCTCAGAAAAAAATACATTTGCAATTGTTATAATAATAATCAGATACAATGCCCACTTATATTTCAAAATGTTTGGAAGTGTTGTGTGTTCCTTGGAGTGAAAGTCACCAGTTTGAATATTTGCCAGTGAGTAAAAAAGTAACTCTGTCTATGTGATTTTTAGCTGCAGTACTTGACTGTTGAGATTTTATTTCCATCTCAAAATTCCATTTCTGAAAATAATAGCGATCAGCTGACTTGAGGGAACAGTGTTGTGTTACAGACAGATCTAAAAGCTTGAAATTTATATTGTACCCAAATTAGATTGTATCGCATTAAATTGCGTGCCTATTTGAAAAGCCATATCTCTGGCAGCTTCCTTTATCCATCTGTTTAAAATGGTTATAAATGGAATAAAATCATACACAAAGGTGCCAAAACTAGCCAATAGAACTTCTTTCCTTTGCTATCCAACAATGTTTTTTTTTATGTTTGGCCTGTAGCTCCTACTCATTCTGCCATCACAAAGACCTTGTTTTTCCAATGGGTTTTAATGCATCAAATATTGTCAGTTGGCTGATAGAAAGCAGTAAGTCAGCATTTTATTTGGAACAAAAGCATGCAAACTTCATGACCTTCAAGGTTTTTTCCCTCTGTGGCACATGGTAGGAGAAAAAAAATCAGTAGGATTTGATGAGGTGTAAAGAGATTCCTGGATCTTACTCATAGAGCTGAAGGTTTAACAGAAACCCTGGTATGTAATAATGATAAACTGGGAGAGCAATAAAACAAGCAGTTTGAAAAAGCATGCATACACACTGTAAGTCATGATTTCACACACTACGATTGTAAAAACGGAAAAATGTAGCATCCTTTAGATGATGTTAAAAAGTGTGTGAGTTTAGATAGACACTGCATATTTCTAAATCCTGGAATGTTCTTACTATAAACTGTGGGAGAAGTTCTGTTTCTCTTTTTATTTTGTTAAAGAGAAGTATATTAATAGCTAAGATAATTACAGTATATTAATAGCTATGTTGCAGCGTGAAAGCATGCGCACGCTCTTACAGCAAGGGTTCAGAATTTTTAAGTGCTGCAAACTTTAATGCTTAAAACTTTGACCATTGTAGGACTGTTTCACTGTGGAAGGAGAGGATCTAAAGCATGACTTCGAGAGACTACAGCTAGCCATGGAGATGGTGGGATTCTTGCCAGCCACCCGTAAACAGTACGAAATGCATCACACCAATTATTAATCATACAAGAGATCACACCTTGACCACATGTGTTCTGTAATTACTGTGAGGGGAAATAACTATTAATTATATACATGCAGTTGAATCATCTTCTAACATTGTACTTCTTAAATATAGATCTTTTATAGCCATAATATACAGTATAAGAGAGGATAAAAATTGTACCTTAGTTTTATCTGAGCAATTGAGGTTTAGGAGCATTGTCCAGGGGTTGAACAATGGGACAATGCTGGTGGTGCTGGGACTCCGCTACATACAAACCTGTATGTAGAGCATGAATTTACTTGTATGTGACTGCTGCTGTTGCCATATTTCCAACATTTCATCATCTACAGTGGGAAGCAATAAGCTTTAGATGGCATTCGGAATTCTGGTGAATCCCTCTGATTAACAAACCTAGGAAAACTTATAGGCAAAGCAAGAATTTCATGTTTTGTTATTTCATGTATTATTGGCTGCATGATTGGAGGGTTAAATATTACTATTATAACTTCTCCCCACTTGTTATAACATATCCTGATACATCTTTATATTCATATTTACATCAATGACTTTCTCCTGTGGTGTTTGCAAGATAGCGGCACTATAGCGGGACGTTCACTTCTTTAATTGTTGTTGTAGGTGTGGTGTTCATTGGGATCATACACATAACTTGATCTTTTTCCGGAGTTCTATTTTGTTTAAAGAGCAGAGTTTGAGATGGTGATTAGTTTGCAGTGTGTTGTTTGTTGCAGACCTTTTGACTGCTGGTTTCTAGACAATGTTAATGTATGTAAGTAGTGGAAAGATGTGCCAGAGTACTGTACACCCTTATCACTGTACATCCTTATCAAGATCATTATTTCAGACTTTTTTTAAAAACATTTGACAAATGTAGTCATGAGGATTTTTTCTCAAATTGTAAGGAGACATTAGTCATCTTCTTAAATATAGGTCCTTTTTTGACAGGATCTTCTCTCTGCTGTCTGCCATCCTTCTTCTGGGAAATATTCGCTACAAGAAAAAGACATACAGAGACGACTGTATTGATATCTGTAATCCTGAAGTGCTTCCCACCATCTCTGAACTGCTAGAGGTAAGCTAATACCACCAGTCACAGAGCCGACATGTTGACACCAAAAGTATTGGGACACCCGCCTGTCATATGCGCAAGCTTTTAGTTAAGTTTTCTTGGCAGACACCCTTATCTAGAGTGTCTTCCATTACCTCCTTTGTACAGCTAAGCAATTGAGAATTAAAGGTCTTGCTTAAGAGCCCAACATTGATGGTGCAGGGTCACCGAACCCTGATTTTTTTAATTAGATTTCTGGGCATTAGAATTTTCTTGATAAAATCAATTTGCTGTGGAAATGATGGGGCATCACCTAAGAAAAATGTGTGATTTTTATCACATATTCATTACAGCGGTGAGATGGTGGACATTTTTGTGCATATTCTGCTCAGTTGCTGAAACAGTGTTGGAGTCCTGTAGTCCCAGTGAAGAAATAATTGAATGATACAACATTCTAGATGACTGTGTGTTTATGGAGGAACCACTTATGCAGGTGTGCTGGTGAACTTATTCCTTTCTAGTCTATATTCAGATAACGGAACTATTATATGCACAAACATGCCTTGAATCTTACCACTGTGACGAATATATGATAAAAATCACACATTTTCCTTAAGTGACGCAACCTGATTTCCACAAAAAGTTGATTTGATCTACTTTTGTTTACTTAACTTTCATCTTTAGTCAAAAGTTGGCAATAGCATTGCGTTAGACCAAACATATAATTTGCAGCCTCTTGTTCTGGAGTCATGAAGTGATCTCAGCATGGGATCTTGGGAAAAGTCATTAAATTCAATGTCTTGGCATTGAAACATATGAATTTATTTAACATAAATGACCAAACACGATACTAATGTGCTTGTAAGACATTTATAAAGCAACGTATAATTTTTATATTCCGCACAATGCTGGAAACCTAATACATATTGACATTAAGTGAGGCAGTTTAAACCAGAGCCGCATGTGTAGGGGATGTCTGGAGTCTTATGTTCCACTCATCTTTTCATATCACTGTTATTTAAGCCAGTGGTATTTACAAAACCAGGTTCGCTTTAAAATGCTTGTGAATGTTGTAGGTGGGGCGGCACAGTGGTGTAGTGGTTAGAACGGTTGCCTCCCAACAAGGTCCCTGGTTCGATTCCCGGGCAGTGGATCTGTCTCCCAGCGTTTGTGTGGGTTTCCTCCGGGTACCTCCGGTTTTCTTCCCACACACATGTACTTTAGGTTGATTGGTGATTCTAAATTGCCCATAGGCGTGAATGTGTGTGTGAATGGTTGTTCGTCTAAGTGTACCCCTGCCTCTCACCCTATGTGCGCTGGGACCCCGAATTAGGGAATAAGCGGGTAAGAAGATGAATGAATGAATGTTGTAGGTCAGATAATAATTCATTATGTCACCACATAAATCGATCATTTTCATAAATCTATAAGTGAAGAGTTTGGTGTCAGTGAAATGATTGTTTATTCATTGTTATTCTTTCTTCTGGTCAGGTAAAAGAAGAAATGCTTTTTGAGGCTCTTACCACAAGAAAGACTGTGACTGTGGGAGAGCGGCTCATTGTACCGTATAAACTGGCTGAGGTATGATTTATACATATACACAATCATTTATGTATGTTATTATTATATTTTATTTTAAATTGATGCATTTTATTTAGTATGTTACTTAATAATATAGTAGTAAAGTATTAATCAATGAACTCATTTTTATAAAATTAGAAATAAGTCTGGCAATCTATGTTCCACATTTTCCACAGACCACATATTAACAAAATGATGTTATCACAGATTCTTATTATTGTTCTAGTAACATTTGCTTTCTTAAAATTTATTGGAATGGGTGGGGTGGTGGCGTAGTGATTAGCACGGTTGCCTCACAACAAGATTCAATTCCCAGGCTGGATATTTTTCTACACTGAGTTTGCATGTTCTCCCTGCGCTTGCGGGGGTTTCTCTGGGTATTTCGGTTTCCTACCACAGTCCAAAAATATGTACATTAGGTAGGATTCTAATTTGCTGATAGGAGTGAATGTGTGTGTGAATGTGTGTGTGTGTGTGTGTGTGTGTGTGTGTGTGTGTGTGTGTGTGTGTATGGTTGTTCATTGATGAGTGCCCTGCGATGGACTGGTGACCTGTCCAGTGTGTACCGCTGCCTCTCACACTATGTACGCTGGGATAGGCTCCAGCAAGCCCCAATGACCTCGAAATAGGGAATAAGCGGGTAAGAAGATGAATGAATGAATGAATGAATGAATGAATGAATGAATGAATGAATGAATGAATGAATTACCTTTTTATGTCTGTACAGTTGAGGTTAGCAACATATAAGTAAACGTTTTAAATTTTTAAAAAGTTATCGTATATTCTGGACTATAAGGCGCACCAGATTCTAAGGCACAGTGTTGATTTTTGAGAAAAAATGTAAGTGTGCCTTATAGCCCGGGAAATACGGTAAATGAAGTAATTAACACCCTATCCACCTATGGAGCATGTGTTATGCTGTGTTCAAATCACACGCAAATGAAGTTGCTAAGATTTGACAGTTTCCTTGAATACTGCAAAAGTGCGGTACTATGCTCAACTGTGTCTTCCATTGTTGTCACACAAGTCAATGATAGGAAAGGCTATTGATAAAGTAATCAGGAGCGATTAAACAATAAGCCAAGGGACTATTATTGGTTTGAACCACAGAGGTCAGAAAGTCTTCTCAGCTGTCAGTTTATCCTAAATAGTTATAAGTAAGCCTTAGCTGATACCAACCCCTGGCTAAAAGGAAGGAAACCACTCTTGGAAAATGTTCATTCAATTGCTTAATTGTGTAGAAAAAAAAATATCACACAAATGCCAGAAAACTATTTTCATTTAACATTCCAACTTTCTGGCTTTCAGAAACACTTCTGAGGAAATTATTGTGGAATCACGAAACAAAAACATTACTAGTACTTGCACCACCTCTGGTTTTTATAACAGCCTGAATTCTCTGAGGCGTAGATTTAGCTACAGGATTCTTCATCAAGCCGGCTCTAACTTTCTCTTAGTGCACTTGCCAGATCAGCTTTGCAGATTGGAGCCATGTCTTGGACCATTTTCTTTCCTTTCCTCCATTGATTTTTTTATTGGATTGAGGAACTATTTGCAGGTCATGCCATTGACTTTTTTTGTCTTCTTTGAAGGAAAGTATTCACAGATTTTGCCCTATGGCCTGATGTGTTATCATTCTGAAAAATGATGTTATCATCACCCAACATACTTTGAGTTGATGGAATGAGAAAAGTCTCCAAAATCTCAAAATAAACTTTACCTGACATACAGTCACATATAATTAGGATTGTGGAAATTTGTACATAGATTTTTTTTATTCGGTTGTCTTACATATACATTTAATTTCAAACAAAATGCAAAAGCTCATCCCATTATCCACAGTCCATGATTGCTTTTCTGTAGTTTACTCTTTTTCTGTTTAGATATTATGGCTGATTGACGTTTGGCTTTACTTTTTTTCTTTTTTCTTTTAGCCGATTTTTTACAGTTCACAGACTAATTACCAGATGTAATCTGATGCAGGTGTTTGTTTTAACACTGGCATGTAATCAACATTGCATGATTCCATATTTTTTCTTTAATTTGATTTGTGAAAACAGTTTTGATTGCAGTTACAAAGTGTTTCTCAAAGCCAGAAGGCTGGAATGTTAAATGAAAATAATTCATCATTCATTCATCTTCTATAACTACTTATTCCCTAATTTAGGGTCATAGGGGTCTGCTAGAGCCTATCCCAGATCGCTAAAGGATGAAAGTTAGGAGGCATACACCATGGACAAGTCACCAGTCCATCAAGGAGCCATACACACACTCACTCATTTCTGTGGGTAATTTGGAATCACCATGTTTTTGGGCTGTAGGGAAAAAACGGAGTAACTGTTACAAAAAATGGTCGCCTCACAACAAGAAGGTCCTGGGCTCAATTTCCGGGCAAGCGTTCTTTCTGTGCAGAGTTTGCATGTTCTTGCCGGTTTTCTCCAGATAATGTGACTTCTTTTCACAGTCCCAAAGAATGTACATCAGGTTGAGTGTGTGTGTGTGTGTGTGTGTGTGTGTGTGTGTGTGTGTGTGTGTGTGTGTGTGTGTGTGTGTGTGTGTG
>JAOTRA010000008.1:8933936-8949914 GCA_026260255.1 Pseudolaguvia tuberculata | reverse complement strand
GCATTCTTCTACCAATATACTGCATGTCCATCCTCTGCACATGTCCAAACCATCTCAACCTAGCTTCCCTCACCTTGTCTCTAAAACAGTTGCTTGTCCTCAATAATGTTCATGCTGTATTATATTAAGTCTATTTTTTACTGTGGTATTTATGGTGATGTTCTTCATGAAAGTGATCTGTTGTCTGCTAATTCTGTTGCAAGATAATACATTTTTTAATAAGGATCAATATGAATCGTTATCAAGATACAGAAACTGAATCTCTATATTTCAAACAATACTTAAATCGATTTAAGTTTCATGGTGGCGTAGTGGTTTGCACAATCGTCTCACAACAAGAAGGTTCCGGTTTGATTCCTGTGTCTGGGATCTTTCTCTGTGGAGTATGCATGTTTTCCCCGCGCTTGTGTGGGTTTCCTCTGGGTAGTGTGGTTTCCTCCTGTAGTCCAAAAACATGTTGATTGGTGAGTCTAAATTGCCCATAGGAGGGAATGTGTGTGTTTGAGTGGTTGTTTGTCTATGTGTAGCCCTGAGATGGACTGGCGACCTGTCCAGGGTGTATCCCTGCCTCTTGCCTTATGTGCGCTGGGATAGACTCCAGCAGACCCCCGTGACCCCGTATCAGGAAATAAGCAGGATAGAACATGAATGAACTAATGTAATCAAGTTTAATAATTTCCAACTTAAATAAAGTATCCCAGTTTAATTATACATGAAAGAAATTCTCATAGCGTTTATATTAATTGTTATTTTTATGTTGGCTATGTTTGTTTCATGTAATTAGTCATTATTAATTTTTTTCAGGTTTCGAAGCTTGAGAGAGAAACATTTTCGTACTGCAAAAGACTGTGGGCAAAATAAAAAAAAACAAAGCTCTTACAACTTTCAGAACCTTTTTGATTATCAGACAACTTGCCTAAACTCCCAGAAATCTCAGCAAAGCTCGGCGACTTCACCAGAGTTCCGAATGCATGCTGACAGCCAGTCATCAGAGCTTTCCAGACCTTTGGATGATAGCACTCTCAAGAGCCGAGCCAAACGGGAAAGCAGGAGAAAGAGAGAACTGGAACAGGCAACATTCAGTCTGAAATTACTAAAGGTTCGATCCAATCCTCTTCCCCCATCAGATGAACCAATCTCACCGGAACATACCATCTCTTCGAAAACTGCTCTGCTCCTCTCCTCTTCCTCTCTTCAGAGCTCCCTAGACAGCCATGACAGCTTTGAGCAGCTTAGTGTTAATGATGTGGAGCTCGACACAGCAAACCCTCAACATCAAAATCTCTCACCAAAAACTCAGTCAGTACCATTTGAGGAAAATAAAGCTGCTCTCCAATCGGTGCCTGAATCTGAGAAATCCCATCCTAAAAAACCTAAACCAACAAGTCCAGTACATGCTGACCAAAACCCATCAACGCCTCTGTTCTATATATCAGATGAAGCTGGTAGTCCTGTGCGCAGTGAGCCAAACACACCGTCCAAGTTGAAACCTGTGCGCGAGAAAAAGGAGTCTTTGGTGTTTGTCATCAGCATGCAGAAGGAGAGTACTGTAAACCAGAGCAGTCTGGAGGCTGACAGGGACTTAAAGGAGGAATCTGAGACACCAGGTTTGAAGAGTATATCATCAATCAGACAATCTGAAAACACTGCAGAAAGTCATCCAACCGTCCAGCCACTTCCAGCACCGTCCTCTACTGGTACAGCCACTATGATTGCACAGCAAGTGACCGCACCGCCCCAAAAAGAGGAGGATGCGGTCAAAATGCAATCTCAGAGGAAGATGGTGGCTCTCAGCATCAGCATGAAGGAGAAAGCCACTTGCCTGGCCTTTTCTCCCAAACGTAGCCGTCTGACCTTTTCCAAGTGAGTTAAATGCATCTGTGTCAGATGCTTTCTGTAGCTATATACCAACACAATATTGCCTAATTGCTGTTTTTTCACCTCAGATCTGATAAAGACCTGGCAAATCAGGAACGTTCCATAACCTTGCAAAGAGAAAGAACATCAGGATTTAGATCGCTGAAGAACAGAGAGGTAAAAATCATATCTCTCATACATACAAATTTCCTTTTCTTTTCTTTTTTTAGATTTTTTTATTACATGTTATGCATTACTTCCTACTGCCTGGCTCATTATTGAAGTGATTTGTTTATATTTAAATCCTCATAAGACTTTTTAGCATTAGACATCTTCTCTTAAGATGTTTTGGTTGAGAGTTGTTATACTGAATCGCTTTGTACAATCAGGTGGCCCGAGCTGGCCGCCAAAAGAAAACCCGTATGGCTCGGACTCGCTCTGACTTCCTGAGCCGTGCCTGTAGCACTGAGGCTGATACTGACGACGATGATGATGAGGAATATGAGTACACTCCTGTGATGTCTCACACACTGCCCCTCCCAGAGTCTCCAGACTCTCCCAGCCCTGGGCAAGACTTCCTCAGAGACTCTGAGATGGTAAACTGAGCCATAGCATTGATTCCAGCTCTCTTCTAAATACCCACCAGTCCAGTACTCTACTTTTAACAATGGCATGTAATGACTGAAGATAATCTTGATCTGTCATTAGCACCAAGTCATCATTCTCTAACAAATATGACACTTGCTCCATTTAAAACCAAAATATGGATCATAATAGGCTAAATAATTGTTAAATAGTGGAAGCCTCCACTCTGCTTTTATCTCTGTAATCCTGTCGTGGTGGTAAAAAACCTTTAATCTTAAATCTGGACACATTTTGGTTGGTTATATTTGTTGGGGAATGCTGGTTTTGTGTACAGATGGCCTCCTCTTCTAACTTCCTCCAGGTTGGTTCTCCAGTTCTAGGCACTGGGTTTGTCGGGGGTGGTTCTGATCTGATAGCCCAAACAAACGGCTAACACCCCTTTCTTTTTAACCCTAAACTTCTTTTTCTTGTTTTTAAAGGATCTCTAGCTGAAGATGTATGTTACTGCTTGAAATAGTTTCACTGATAACCTGCATGCATTAGACATTCATCTCCATTTACGTCATATTAACACGCCATTTAACATACAATCTTTTAAGCTATACCACTTGTTTTCATGCACTGGTTCATCTCTTAATGCTGATTTTACTTCTGCAAGGTTTACGGTAGTGAAGCATGTGTGTGGTGTTATAAATTGGTGTTAGAATGCTACCTAAAGTTTGGGGTTTGTAGGATTTTTGTGGGGTTCTGCCTATAGATTTTTCTTTTCAGACATAGACATAGCAGCAGTCTAAATGAATGCAATAATAAAGTCCCTGTAAAAGTGCAGAAAGACACTGTTTACTTCTTGGAATAGTTGGAATTGTGTTCGCAAGGTTAATCTGGCTCAAAGGTTCTTGAAGCTTGGTCTTATGAGCTTTTTTGGGAAGATAAAATTTTAGCAGATGTTTGCTAGTTTTCTTGTTTCTTTTAACTCAAATTCACACAAGACATGCTTTTTTTGGCTTTTTGTTTTAAGCAAAACAAAAAAGTGTTTTGGCACTTTGGAGAACCAAATGCTTATCTAGAAATAGTACAAAAGAGCTGTTTGTGGAAGAGCTGGAGAGATATTTTAAATTGAGAGAGGAATTGTGCAGGATTGATGTTTATGTTTTATGCAAACAGAACATTTTCCAGATGTTTCAAAAAACTGTGCTGGATATCAGTGCAGAGATGCAGAAGTACAAATCATTCACTAGTGCATATAAATATTTTTGGTGTTTAACATCCAGGCAAAGGTTTACTCCAAATTGGATTTCTTATACACTTTCTTTTCTTGTAAAAGCCTTCTCAGAAAGAACAGAAACGGCTTCAGAAGACCATGTCCTCAGGAGATCTGGGAAAGTCGTCATCCAACTCTGATGGCAGGTCAGAGACGGTTTATTACTGTCATATCTAAGAGGGACCATGTTCCTTATACAGTTTTATTCACTGTTCTATTGTGTTTTTCATCTAACCGTTTAGTGGGGTGAGGGGTAAGATGCGCTTCTGGGGAAAAGGAAAGCATGGGGATAAGAAGATGTCAATCAGGGGACACTCAGCAGATGCAGATCTCACCACGACTCGCAATGGTAGGAGTACAGAAGGACGGCATTGACTCTTCTGTTAAAATACTATTGGTATGTTTTTACGCATATTTACATATAATATGAATAAATAATTGTCTCTGTCTCTGTCTCTCTCTCTCTCTCTCTCTCTCTCTCTCTCTGTCAATCAGGTTCTCCTCCAGTCAGTCCTGATCGGAGCAGTGCCGTAGAACGTGGTCGGGACAGTAAAGAGAACAGGGAGCCTGAAATGAGAATGATGACGATGAAGAGAAGGCGAAGTTTGAAGATTAGCAGCATGCCACAGGAGCCGTCGCCATGGCAAAATGACTCTCTCCACATCCTCACTTGCACAGCAGACTACTGCAGCATGAACGACTTCCTTATGAAGAAGGTAGATAAAGGGGTCTTTAAGTTTTTTCAAAATTCCCCAGACATACTATATAAGTTAAAACATTACTTTATATTAATTATATAAATTATTGACAGATAAATGATCTGGAGACTGAAGACAGTAAGAAGGACACTCCTGTTGATGTAGTCTTTAAGAAAGCTTTAAAAGAATTTCGTCTCAATATCTTTAATTCATACTCCACGGCCCTGGCTGTAAGATTCTCACCCACACTAAGATTGAGCTAAATAGAAAAATTGAAAATGATCTCTCTCTCACCCTCGTGCACATTGATCTTTTTATCCCTGTGTTGCAGATGGATGATGGTAAGAGTATCAGGTATAAGGATCTGTATGCATTGTTTGAGCACATATTGGAGAAGAGCATGCGTCTGGAGCAGAGAGACTGGTCTGAGTCACCTGTCAAAGTCTGGGTCAACACCTTTAAAGTTTTCTTGGATGAGTTTGTGACTGAATACAAACCCACACATGGCACCATCAGCAAGGTAATGTTTCTGCCTCTTATTCTGGAAATATCATGTGTATAGACATTATTTCTGATATAGTGATGTTATATTACAGGCTCCCAAGCCAGAACGCAAGAAAAGAAGGAAAAAAGAGGCAGATATTGTAAGTTATTGATTTGATGTTTTTTATTTTAGCCATCATAAGGAAAACCAGCTAAATCTCCAATTAAAAATAAGCCTCAGTGATGGGGTGTTTGATTGCATTGGAACCCTGAAGAGTAAGCACATTCTTAATCTCTGCAGGTGGAGGAGCACCTGGGACACATTTTCAAGTCCACACAGTACAGTATTCCTACATACTGTGAATACTGCTCATCTCTTATTTGGATGATGGACAGAGCCTGCGTCTGCAAATGTGAGTTTTATGTCGATTTTATTTCTATTTTATAAATATATTTTTCGCGTGGCGTGGTAGTATAGTGCTTATAATGGTTGCCTCACAACAAGAAAGTTCCGGGTTTGATTCCCGGGCCAGGGGTTTTTCTGCGAGGAGTTTGCATGTTCTTCACATGATGTACCCCCTCACCCTATGTGCGCTGGGATATGCTCCAGCAGAGCCTCCAGCAGATCCTTTGACCCCCGAATTAGGGAATAAGCTGGTTAGAGAATGAATGAATGAATGAATGAATGAATGAATGAATGAATGAATGAATGAATGAATGAATGAACTTATAACACTGACCAAAGAATGATCTAATGTGTGAATAATACATGTTTTATAGTAATGGGGAGATACTGACTCTGATGACTCTGACTCTGATGATGCTTTGTTTTTGTTCACAGTGTGTCGCTATGCCTGTCACAGAAAATGCTGCTTAAGGGTGACCACTAAATGTAGCAAGAAGGTAGGAGGCTGTATCTGTTACATCATATCATTGTTTTAACCTTTTAGGGTTTTATATAGTATCGACAGCAAATCTTAAAAAAAATATAGTTAACACTTACTTTACACAGTAAGTGGCATATTTAATACAGTGTACCTAAACAAACCAGCACATTTTACTTCACATACATTTACTTCCCAACTCTTTCTCATTTTTTTAACCTTAATAAACAGACTCTGTCTGTGCATACATCATGTGTTCCTAAGATAAGATGCCCAGATAAAGTAGTGGGAACAGTACAGTGTATAGATACAAAAGAAAAATTGCAATAGTTTCCCTGCTAACAAATATAACAAAGTGCTGTCTAACAAACTGTTGTATTCTTTTTTTATTTTTATAATAACCTTATATTGTGTTGTTGTTTTTTAATCTAATAATGCATTTATGTGTGATAACCATTCTTTTTCTGTGCTATTAAGTGGGGAGCCGCTTAGTTTGCTTGTGCTTTAAACAGGTTTTTTTGGCTTAAATAAACATGCAAAACATGTACTTGCTTTGTCCACAACTTTTCTTGTTCTGCTTCTTAGTTTGACCCAGAACAGTCCTCAAGGCAGTTTGGTGTGGAGTTGTCTCAGTTAACCAGCGATGACCGGGCTGTTCCTCTGGTGGTGGAAAAGCTTATTAACTATATCGAAATGCATGGTCTCTACACAGAGGGAATCTATAGGAAGTCTGGTTCAACCAATAAAATCAAAGAACTGAAGTTGGGACTGGACACAGGTGAATCACACTAATTTAGTCCGAATGAACAAAAAATGTTTGTACAAATGTTGCAAATGTAACTGGGTCTTTAGAAAATAAACAATACAGATACAATTCAATTACAACTACAATTTAGATGTACTTACTAATTTGAGGTTTCTACTAATGGCTGTCTGTATGGATCACACTCGTAGTTCACCCTTTTTATTAGAATTTCAGGGGATCTGCTGATTTCTCATTAACCTTTACATTATTATCCCCTTATAATAAATCTGGGTCACCCCCCTTCCCAAGTTTGAGAATAATAATATTTCATTAATATTTTTTTATTTTAGACGTGGATGCTGTAAATCTGGACGACTACAACATCCACGTTATTGCCAGTGTGTTGAAGCAGTGGCTACGGGAGCTTCCCAATCCTCTAATGACCTTTGAACTTTATAAGGAGTTCCTCAGGGCAACTGGTACGATATCTATATTTGAATGCTCTATTAGAGTTGAGGTCTTCATGGCTGATTTAATCATTTCATTGCAACGTTTTCTGAAACAGCTTTGCAGGACAAGAAAGAAACAGTGAAAGGAGTATATACAGTAATTGATCAGCTCAGCAGGACTCACCTAAGCACGCTGGAGAGACTCATCTTCCACCTAGTTAGGTACTAGTATTTCAGAATTTTAGTTAACACCATGGCTACCAAAAGGGAAACAATATTTATGGAATATAGTAAACATGCTTTGAATAATCTGTACTTTGATAAGAGGGATTCTGTTTTTTTAGGATCTCGCTGCAGGAGGAGACAAACCGGATGAGTGCTAATGCTCTGGCCATTGTGTTTGCTCCCTGTATCTTGCGGTGTCCTGACAGCATTGACCCGTTACAGAGTGTACAGGATATTGGCAAGACCACTGCGTAAGTCTACCACTGCGAGTGTACACATTTTTATTCTGCATGATTCAAAGTCGGTGTTTAACTGTGTTTTTCTGTTCTTCAGCTGTGTAGAGATGATCATCTGTGAGCAGGTGAATAAATACCGGGTCCGGCTGAAAGACATCAGCACTCTGGAGTTTGCCGAGAGCAAAGCCAAAATCCGTCTCACACACATCAGGAAGTCAATGGTAATAATAAGTTTCTGACGTATCACTAGTCAGTTCATCCTTCTTCTGTATTGATACTTAACAAACAGCTGCATATATGGCCACCATGACAGGAAATCACTTTTCCGCACATGTTTGGAAAAATTGCCATCTGAATAACTCCTTTTTCCCCTTCTTCTCCTTACTTACTCCTCCTTCAGAAACCTGTACTAATCGCTGTTAGGTTTATGAGTATGAGCCGAACTCCCTCCTCGGTATGTATGACTTAGCGCTGTAATCGCTAAATGCTCTGCAGTCCTTGTAATGGGCATCAGTGTAGCATTGTCTTTAACATTGTCATTTCGTTGTCGTCACCTGTTTGCTCTGTAGGATAAGTGAAGATTAAAAGGATACTATTAGCTGGTCGTGAAATGAACTGGATGGATATGTAATAAGTTGAAGGTCATCTGTCGTGTAGGCAGTGTTTGAAGAGTGTCCCTGTCTACATAGTTTGTCTTGTCTGGTTAATTACAAAGCTGGATTTATTGGAGGTGACCCAGCATCCTTTGATGTGAACAGTTCCCTTGGTTCCACAGTTTTATCTGTATCCAAGCCAAAGTTGTAAAGATTTCGTTTTTTTATTATTTCATTCGTCAAAAATCACAATCTCATTATAATGTGTGTAATCTGAACTAAATAATCCTGTTCCTAACACACTGCTAAACCAGTATGGAGCCACTTACCAAATCCAGCTTTGTTTTGTTTACTATAGAATAGTCTGCATGCTGCTCGGATGTTTCTTAGTCGGTTCATTTGTTCGCTTATTGCTTTCCATACATTGGCTTTTCGGCTTAATATTTAATAATAGACCAATGCATTCCAAAACCTTGCCATGGCTAAGTGTTGTGCTATTAGCAGATTTGTCGTAATTTAGTTAAGCTCTTATCTCACATGTAATAGTGAATGAGTAGAAATGATTTTAAGGGTTCCTGTTACTTTTTTATTTAGGCTACTGAATTTAGACTACTAAATAAATCAATACATTTATTCTGTTTGATTTGCAAAGAGGTTACTAGCATAAACTAATATATTTAATCATTTGGGCGGTTCATTTCATATGTAGGGTCTGTGGATTGCATTAACTTGTCATGTGCTTCTCCCTCCTCCTTATACTCCTGTCACCCTGTCTATCCTATTCTATCAGGCTAAAAGTCGGTTCTCTAAAAGCAGTCCTGTCACACCCTCTCCACCCACAAGCCCACTCTCGCCTGTGGTTACTGAAGGTGATGGTGCGACTGAAGAAAGGGGCGAGGCAGGACTAAACGAACAGCAACAGGCAGCAATGCAACAAGAAGAGAAAGTGCTTTCTCAACAAATCGAAAGTTTACAGAAAGAGAAGTAAGATTTGTGCTCTTATTTTAAAACGTATTTATTGGCTAAACACAGAACAGAGAACAAATGAAATAGAGAGAAAAGAACAAACAGCATGTATGCTGTGTGTGGGGGGTGAATGCAGTCTCCATTAGTCAGACATCAGTGTGTACCTTTCTCATTTTGTTTTATCGAGCCTTTGGTTCGAACACATCTCTGTTTGTGTTTTTATAGAGAGGAGTTGACTTTTGAAATATTGGCACTGGAGCCACGCACATCTGATGATGAGCTTCTAGAATCTTCTATAGGAACGGCAGACAGCTCAGAAAACCTCTTAGCAGAACAGGAAGGAGCAACATCAGAGATCTGGGGTAAATCAACCTTTCTGCTAAACAAATAGATAAAACACATGTAAATAACTAATATAAAACAAACAAAAATATATTAGATTTCTGCTATGGATTTTTATTTATTATTTAATTAATTAAGTTTTAATAAGGGTGGCACTGTGGTGTAGTGGTTAGCACAGTCGCCTCACAGCGTGAAGGTCCTGAGTTTGATTCCCGAGCCGGGAATCTTTCTGTGCTGAGATTTAATGTTCTCCCCGCGTTTGCGTGGGTCTACTTTGGGTGCTCCGGTTTCCTCCCACAGTCCAAAAACATGCAGATTAGGTCGATTGGTGATTCTAAATTGTAAATAGGAGTGAATGTGTGTGTGAATGGTTGTTTGTCTATGTTTTGCCCTGCGATGGACTGGCGACCCGTCCAGGGTGTACCCCCGCCTCTCACCTGGAATAGGCACCAGCAGACCAACGTGACCCCGAATTAAGGAATAAGTGGGTAAGAAGATGAATGAATGAATGAATGAATGAATGAATGAATGAATATTATGATGTATTGTGAACTACTCTTATTTGCTTTACCTCCTTAGTCGTATGTACAAATAATGGACACTAGATGGCACAAAATAAAATTAAACAAAAATGCAGCTTTCCTGCAGAAGTAGTATGTTATTGCTACAGAGGAAGGTTGACAGAAACATTGCACATCACATCTGTTTTAAAAGCTTTTCCTTACATCATCATCATCAGCCCAGGACCCTCCACTACTACCATTCAAACGCTTACATTTTATAATGCTTAGAAAAGATCATATGGTAAGATCAATAAGAAGGGCGACCAAATGTTCTGCTTCCAACATTACCTCTTTTATTCATCTTCTAACCCAAACTGGCATCTGTTGCCGCCTACACCAGCATACATAGGGCGAGGGTACACCCTGGATAGGTCACCAGTCCATCACAGAATGTGCTGTTTTTGCACCTTTTGCAACCTTTAAATATGATGTGGAAGCAACATACTGAATTGTCATTTCATCTTTGTCCATTGATTTCATTGATTATCGCAGTTTTCCTTCTTTTTCCGGTCAATTTGTCCATCGTGTTTTGCTCTGTATAGTGTAAATGCAGATATCGGACATCGGTCAGTTTTAAAAGATAATGTAAGTGAGTCATCAAACTAAATTGGATAAAGTCGCCAAATCAGAAATAAGCAAGACCTGCAGTTTAAATACAAAATAAAAATATAAATACACAAGAAAGAAGAAACATTTCAATATGAGGACAGTTAGAACAGTAAGTGATTTACATGGTATTAATTGTTTTTATTATTCTTTTTCAGAGAAAAGCTGCTCCAGCATTCGCTCTCGTAAGTCCGACTCCAAAAGCAAACGAGCTTTACGCCGCCAGCCTGAATCTCTGGACTCAGTAGACTCTGCTGTCGCCTCCCTGTCCTCCAGCTCGTCCACTCCTCAATACCGTTTCCGTTCGTCCTCTTCTGGCCCACTCTTCTCATCACCCTCCCCTGCCTCAGAACATGGACAGCACCTATTTTCTGAGCAGGACGAGGTGGAGACACTCACGTTAACCACTCGTTGTTCTTCTAGTTCTGAGCAAACACGACCCAGGAGCAGAGGCAACCGGAGCTGCCCCCCTAAACCCAGAGATTCTGGAGAAGCAGGAGGGAGGAGACGAGACACCGACTTCAGCCCTGTACAACCGTTGGTCCTATATGGCAATAAGGAGTTTATGGTGTGAACAGGTGAATAAGATCTGTTAGTGTCAGCAGTGAGAGAGCAGTTTTTAGCTTAAGAGGAATGAGATGCTGAACCTGAACCAGCCAAAGCTTAAGCCTGACCCATGATACACCCTGCCGTAGATTGGACCTGCTGGATTGGTCCTCATTTACTGCTTCAATTTCACCTGTCCATCTTCATGTTTACAAACCTGAGCCAATACGAAGTCACGCGGCTTCCACAGACTGCCTAGTGCTTTATTAACTTTTATTTTCACCATGTCACAACTTCAGACATTGATATGTATTAAATATATAATATGTAAATATGTATTGTATTACTCCAGTAGATACAAATCAGTGTACATATAACAACGCAACGCTGCTGGATGGTCCATGTGAAAAGTCTTCACTTGTCTTGAATTTTTTGCAATGGGATGTGTGTGTGTGTGTTTTTTTTACCTGTGTTTGTGCCTCACGTGTCTTGTGTGCTTGTTTGCAAGGATTTGTGTTTGTCACTTTTTTTAAAAACTGATCCCAAGAGAGGACAAAATGACACATGATCAGAAAAGCCATGATGTAGCTATTTTCATTCATAGCCATATTGTGTTGGAAAATAACCAGATAGCATGTGTTCTTCTGTTTCCCTTTTTTGTGTTCAATCTACAGTCATGGTAACCAAAACAAAACGTGAAATAATTCCACCTTAGTACTTAAGTCAGTCTTTGCTTTAAGAATGCTGCCTAACATCTTGGTTTATAGCGCCCTCTTCTCTATATCCTTCTACACATTACTTTTACCCGAGAGCCGTTTTTTGAGATTCTGACTTGCATGTTTTCTGCAGCTTTTGCTTGTATCTGTACTGTGTAACGGTAAGTAGTCCTCTGTTAGTACAGTCCACTTCTAAACATCATACACCAGTGAAGAAAACATTTATCTAGCACTCATATACATATACACACATACAAACACACTCAATCAATCAGTTCTCATGTACTGCAAAGAACATTAGCATCATCAGCCAGTAAACACTTCTGTTGAAACTGGTGTAATCAGTGTGATGACTGTAGAAACGTCACTCCGGTGGGAGCAGGTTGTAAAGATCTTTTGCTGAAATGTTTTCATTTTTCACTTCCAAGCTGTTTTAAATGTTTAGATAGTCAGATGGAGGTATGCTACTATAACCTTCTGGGTCTGTTTGGTGTTTGTTCGGACACTAGATTGGCATGTTTCATCTCCATGTTTCATTTCATTTCATCACAGATCTTGGCAAGCCACAGGAGTAACGGCATATTGTAAGTAAATGTACTGATCACTGGAAAACACGCTTCGATCGGTTTAATGTTCTGTTTTCTTTTATTTTTAGATTTTATATTTCAAAACTATGTGGCGTGTCGGAACAGCACTGTTTTAAAGGGATTCATTATCCTGTCTGTGATTCTGCAGCTTTCATTATTTTTCCAAGCATATTATTAGATAATTATTATCATAATTATTATTATAGTTCTTATTATTATTACTATTATTAAGTGTCAATGTGGGTCTTATTTGCTTAGTAGACAAATTTGTTAATGGATGTAAAAACAGCAACAACAAATGAACATTCACTTATTAAAACAGGTATTGAACACATTATCTTTTAAAAGGAGAAATAAAACATGACTGCACTGAGATTCAGGATGATCATGTTTAAAATGTAATTATGTGCTTAAGAGCAAGACCCGACATAATACAATACAATACAAAACAAGACTGAACATAATACACACACTCATGTGTGTGAGCTCGGAAAGACCCATACTATATCATTATCTTTCTATGGCTTTAATCAATTATGTACATTATAAGTAGAAACATTTTACTTCTTTATAGTTTTGTCCAGTTTCTTTCTGTTTGAGTCGTTCAATGTCCAAAAGCAGCAACAGTTCTGGAATAATTCACTAAAAAATACAAAATTAGAAATTACAGCTTTATTACACATTTTCATCTGTAATGGATCATCGATGATTTCAGTAACAAATCCAGAAATAATCCATAAATAAATAAAAATGACATTTTACTTCCGCTTCATTTATTAATTCTGTATCTTGTAGATATTTCAACACAAAATTGAACACTTGCATTCTCAGAGATTTTAAGCAAAAGTTCAAACTCCTAATATTCTACGAGTCTCAAGAAGTTATTGGTTTTCAGTCTCATATTCTTTATTGATTTGTTTAATATACTGAAGCTGCTTACTTCTCACACAACCTCCAGATTCAGGCTTTTCAGTAAAATAAAGGGACTTGCAGAAATAGACAGTAATGAATGACAATTACGGTTATTAAGTAGTTTTTTGTATATGTCTACTTTTAAAAGTTTCTATTCAATAAAAATACAATTAAAAATAAAATTATAATAATGAAAAAGAGGTGGGTGGGGGGGGGGTTCACTCAGGAAACTACTGCACTGATTGATTTTCACTCACAAGAAAAAATGTGGAGACGACAGAAGATAAATAATGGCAAGTGGAAGTTTGAACATGCAACCTACACAAGCATGTTGAGGTAAGTTATTAATACGGATCTGCAGTTTGTCATTGTAAAAACAGGAAGTTTAAGATTTATATCCCTTTTGCCCTTCTACTACACTAGAATCCGCCCTCAGCCCTGCTGTGAATTTTACTCTGAGTAGATTTTTATTAGATTGTAGATCAGTGAGACTCTGTAATTCTATAACATTTCATTATAGTAACAGTCATTTTATTTGTTATTGCTTTTCCCACTTCTGGTATATTATTAAATGCAGTCTTTCCACGTTTAGTTGAAATATCTTTTTACTTCCGGGTTCCATTGTAAATCGAACCACTATATGGACCTGAGAGTCATTTGTGAACTTGCGGTTACGACATGAAGTGTATGACGTCATCAGGACGGATTTATGTTGTCGCCGCCAAAACAACTCTGACGTGACGTCATGCTGTGTTATAAAAGCGGTGCACATTCCAAAACAACTCTGACGTGACGTCATGCTGTGTTATAAAAGCGGTGCACATTTCCAAACCGTTTAACGATGAAACACAAAAATAAACGCCAACGTGGATTTCTATTAGTTTTATTAGGAGCGCGTGCATTTGGATTGTTTTGTCTCCTTCCGGTAAAATAGATCGTTAATCATCAGTGACTCGTTTTTACTGAAACATGTGTTGAATAAGGATGATTTATTTGTATCAGTGAATCTTCAGGTAAACTAAGTGTCTAAATTGTTGACAATCTGTTCATTACGGTCTGTTCAAATGTGTTTATTATGCACGCCGTCATCACCATAGGGGCAGCATGACCCGGAGTCTGATATGGCAAGCCAAACGTACCAAAAAAGACCAGCACTGTCAAATGCGTTTCAGTTCAGTTCAGTAGCGAAGCTACAATGAACCGCCGCTGTAAAAGAAAACTAGCAGTGAATTCTGCATCCTGCTGCATCTCGGGTTGATTCTACATGTTCTTTTGCTCAAATAGAGACCTGTCACGTGTTTATGAAGTGATGATTGCACCCTGTATTCATTCATTCATCATCTTACCCACTGATTCCCTAATTCGGGGTCACAGGGGTTTGCTGGTGCCTATCCCAGTTCACATAGGGCGACAGGCAGGGGTACACCCTGGACGGGTAACTAGTCCATCGCATGGACACACATAGACAAACAACCATTCACACACACAATCGACTTAATCTGCATGTTTTTGGCCTGTGGGAGGAAACCGGAGTACCCTGAAGAAACCTACGCAAGCGCGGGGAGAACATGCAAATTCTGCACAGAAAGATCCCGACCCGGGAATTGAACCTGGGACCAAAGGCAACTGTGCTAACCACTACTCTGTATTTCTTTATTTCATTCATTCATCTTCTTAGCCGCTTATTCCCGAATCCGGGGTCACGGGGGTCTGCTGCGCCTATCCCACCACACATAGTGCGAGAGGCGGGGGGTACACCAGCACACATAGGGCGAGAGGCGGGGGTACACCCTGGATGGGTCGCCAGTCCATCTCAGGGGAGCACATAGACAAACAACCATTCACTCCTATGGACAGTGATTCACTCCTATGGACTGGTGATTCTCCTATGGAGAATCACCAATCCACCTAATCTGCATGTTTTTGGACTGTGGGAGGAAACCGGAGCACCCAGAGTAAACCCACGCAAGCGCGGGGAGGACATGGAAACTCCCGCACAGAAAGATCCAGGCCCGGGATTTGAACCCGGGACCTTCTTGTTGTGAGGCGACTGTGCTGTCCACTATGCCACCGCGCCGCCCTTCTTTATTTAGGAGCCCTTTTGTCAGGAGACTATTAATTTGGGCTTTTAGGAAAATAATTAGTCAACATCTGAACCTTTGCCAATTATACAAGTAAGAAAAAGAAACAACCAATTTGGTGAATTTGGCATTGAATGTAACGGATCCCACCATATATAAATGATATGAACAATAAGATTAATTATAAATTAATTATAGATGACATTTTTATAGTGAATTTTCTGCTTTGTTGTCCTTCAAAAAATGGGAGCAGAATAAAAGTCAAATGCACACTAATATTGACGAAAAAGAAATTAAAGCAACTTCCAAAACCAAGTTATTTTCATTAAGCTAAAATGACAGACAGGGAAACTAAAGCCCCTTTAAACAGGGTCAAGATCCACCCCCACCTCCCTCCATGCTCTTTCTCCCCTCTCTTTTATTTTTCTTTTCTCCCTCCCTCCCTCTCTTTCTCCCTCCCTCTTTCCCTCTCTCAGTTCTAGTCTAGACTTGTTTTTAGGGCGAGGTTAACTGCGCTGTGTTTTCGACTCTGAAGCGTGTGTTAAAATGCTGTAATCAACAGACTGAGGCTGTGTGTGTGTGTGTGTGTGTGTGTGTGTGTGTGTGTGTGTGTGTGTGTGTGTGTGTGTGTGTGTGTGTGTGT
>JAOTRA010000008.1:8915028-8926662 GCA_026260255.1 Pseudolaguvia tuberculata | reverse complement strand
GTGAGGGAAGATATGCAGGTAGTTGGGGTGAAAGAGGCAGATGTAGCGGACAGGGTAGTGTGGAGAAGAGTGATCCATTGTGGCGACCCCTAACGGGAGCAGCCGAAAGGAGGAGACGAAGAAGAAGAAGAGTAACAGTATTGTCAATGGTGGACAGTAAGTGCCGTCTGCAGTATCTATGTGAATCTTGTTAATGTCTACAAAATTGCTGATAATTTTAGGTCTGAAGCAACACTGCATATCTCTTTCATCTTACTACCCGCTTATTCCCTAATTTGGGGTCACAGGGGTCTGCTGGTGCCTATGCCAGCACACATAGGGAAAGAGGCAGGGGTAGTCCCTGGTCCATCGCAGTGCACACATAGACAAACAACCACTCAATCACAGATTCACTCATATGGGAAATTTTGACTTACCAAATAAACTTAACGTGCATGTTTGTGGACGGTGAGAGGAAACAACGTACCCGGAGAAAACCCAAAGAAGTGCGGGGAGAACATACAAATTCCAGTGCTACCTTTTCGTTAAAATATATGTCATATCTAATTTATAATGAGATAGTGGAGAAGAATGATCCGCTATGGCGACTCCTAACGAGAGCAGCCGAAAGGAGAAGAAGAAGAAGAAGAAGAAGAAGATAGTCCCTTTAAGAGAGTGCTCCGAATCACAGCTCAGATACTTAAATAAACACATGGGAGCAAGAGATCTTGCTGATTGATAGGGAAACAAATACTTATTTCAATGAGTAAAATGTTTTTACATATTTTGTCTCTGACTGTTAGAAGAAAACTATATTTAAAGTGTAGACTGACTATTTCTTTGTCACTGAGCGAATGAGTGACAGAATCATCAGCCAATCAAATGAAAATAACAACTGACAGACACAGTCGCTGGTGCAACTGGCCAAGATTAGCAATTTACTGAAACACTATTTTAGTCTGTATAAGAAAGATAAATATTTGAGAAAGAATGAGAAAAACCCCAGAAAAGAGCCCTATGAGTGGCTAACACCTAGCACAGATCACAACAAGCTATATTGTTGGATGGTGTTTACTTTTTAGCATCATTAAAGGACATTATATTAATCTTGCATATGCAGATTATCAGCATATAGCTGCTTTAAATGTAATTGGGATGTGTAAGATCTGTATTCAAGTCCATATCTGAAAGCCCACAGTATGCCAATGAATCCTCCACATAGAGAGAACATAAGAAGCAACTACCTGAAACGTTAATTTAGGAATCTATGATGACTCACGTTTGAAGGTAGCGTACAGCTGAGGCATTGTTTGGAGACACGGGAGAGTAGCGTACAGAAAAACTGACTGGTTTCCCAGAACTGAAAGCAGGCCGGCCCCAACTGAGGCTGACAGATGATGAGCTGTTGGTCTGACCATGGACGTGGTCTGGGGCAGGTAGCATTGCCAATCTTCTGTTTGGAGCAGCTGAAACATAATGTAGAGAGAAAATTCAGCGTTCAGTTTAAGATCAAAATCTTAAAATAACTTGTAAACATTTTGAATAATTTGATTTTGTTTTTTTAGGTACACTTACAAGGACAGCCTGTAGTGCTGACAATCTGATGGGCTTGATATCCATCACCATGAATACTGAAGGCTAGCAGTTTCACATGATATTTTCTCCTTGGATCTGTCAAAGAAACAGAAGTATAATGTGAACATTATACATTTAGGCAGCTTCTGTACCCGTTTTTTTTTTTGCTCATAATAGATCTCAAGAACATTTTAATCTGAAAGCACAGAATAATTACTCAACGCACTCAAACACATACTATAGAGGTTGCTAAGGGACTATAAGGCAAGTATGTGAAGTTCACATATGATTAAACCAGAAACGGTGTAAGATATTCAGCAGTAACATGACCAACTGATCTATCACTTATTTATTATTTTACTATATGCCTCAAGGAAAAAAGGTCAAATTAAATAAACAGTGGATCACTATTGTAGGTCACTACTGTAAACACACATCAGCTGCTGAGGGTAGAGGATTATTGAAAAATGTATTGCTAGAAAGAACTGTGCCACTTGAGAGAGATACAAATAATCAAAGGAACCGAGAAAAGACAAACTAAAAGTTATACTAAAAATTCATCTCTGCTTTTTAACAAAATATTGTCCAAAAGGTTCAGCATATTCTATCATTTTCTCTTTTTTATAGAATCCATACTGTGATTCTACTCATTGTTAAAGGAGAATGGTCATGAGTTGACATGTAAACTTGAATATATTTTCTCCACGACCCCCCCACCCCTCCGCTTTATGTGACCATCTCTGACCGATTCACAAGGACATTGTTTGAGCCTCAGTGTCCAGCTGGAGTGGGAGGATGGTCTCACAGGCTTTTGCTACACCCAGAAACCTTACACAATAGGCAGCCACAACTAAAGAAGGGACGAGGATGGGAAAATGAGGGAAGATACATCTGGGCTGTAACCTTTGACACTAAGAGGCAACTCCTGCAAAGTCAAAAGCAGACTGATCAGAGAGAGCATGCATAAAGCATAATAGACCCAACAGCAAGTATCGATCAAGAGGAAAACAGAGAATGCATCAGTAACTATGCCAAGCAGTATAACTATATATGTAGAAGCTCCAAACAGTTCAAATACTTATAAACAACATGGTAACAATCACTGGTACTGAATAGTAAAATCTGAAACAATAAATGTAGATCAAAACTTACCAAGTGCTGTAATAGTATGTTTGTATTCCTGTGGGCGGAGCTGGATAGTTGAGCTCTCTGATTGGCCATCAGGCTGCCAGGAAAGTTTGTAACCCTGAATGACAGAATCACTGTGTGCAGGATGCCAGCGTGCAGTAACTGAAGTGCAGTTAAAGGGCTCCAACTCCAGATTAGGGGCAGAGGGAACTGCAGATACAAACACAGTAATCAGATCACTGATAATCTTTCACTCATGTGAATTGAACATATGTCCATTGTCCATTATACTATGAGTGACGATGATACTATGTGCCATGTAATCGTGCTGAACTTTATTTATTTTTTTGCTAACATACAAAATTAAAGAATTATTAATTTTAGATGAGCAGCTATAAAAAAAAATGCTTGCAATTTACACAACTAGAATAAACATTTCTGTAAATGTTACTCATCTTTTTTCTTCAATGACCGAAAGCTCTACACCAAAAGCCCTACACCAACTCTACGAAAATAACACACTTCTTTTTAAACTATGGAAATAAACCAGGCCCCAGCCCTCTCCCTGGCCTCTGAAATGTCCTTACTCTTTTCAATACGATCCACTGCCTTAGGCATTTTTCTTTTACGAACCATCACTGACAGACCAGATCAGAGGTCACTGAACAACAAACTTAAAGCTTTAACAATGCAGAATCGCAAATAGTTATTACCCTTAAGCTATTCCAGCACTATGAAACAGGCAGATTTTTAGAAAAGTATCTAATGTACCGTGAATTACTAACAAAACATGCATTATAAAAGCTTTAAGTATTTATATTTTTTTTTTTATTTTTAATGCAAAAATCTTTGTGGCCGAATAAGAATTTCTGTGTTGGAATTGTTGCAGTTGCCTTTTTATCTCAAAGACAAAATTAAATAAACATCTACCTCTTGGTTTGTTATAAAGACCTTGAGGAAAAGCAAAATAGGTACAACTCATTATAGTTGTTAAAAGTATTATTCAGAATATGATCATACCTGTTGCTTTGGAGGTTTTGGGTGTGCGATGAGAGATCCAGGCTGATGGCTGGCTCCAGCCAATTCGGGTGGAAACCTCGATACGTAACAGGTAGATAGTGTCCGGTTGCAAGTCCTGAAGCAGGTAATGAGTAGAGTTTGCACTGTTTCCAGGCAGCTCCACAGAGCTCACCTTTTCATCAGTGGCAGTGCGGAAGGACAGGCGGTAGGCAGCAACACGTCCTCGACTCAGCTTGGCAGGTAGAGGCTGCCAGGACACCAGAATATCAGTAGGGCTACGGCTTGTAAGGCTTAGCTCAGGGGTGCGAATAGGCACTAAAACGGAAAAGGGACAATGAACGTATAAGTATGCATTGCTTGGTAAATGGCAAAATATTTTAAATCAATTAATTGAACCTTTTAATGCAGACAAAGTACAGAACAGACAAAGAACAGGTAAAGGGTAAAATACCACAATAGGTTATTTCACTCAAAAGCTTTTTAACTAAAATCATTATTCTAACTTATTTGTGGTTTAATGAGAAACACGCTCACCATTCTCCAGGGTGTGTTGTGTAACTTGTTCAGACATACGGCTGGCTCCCATGGGCATGTAGGCCACTATATAAAACGTGTAGTTACATGCTGGCTCCAGATCGTCCAAAATGTGGCTAGTTGTGTCATTTCCAATTACTGCTTGGTACTCTTCATTATTCAGACCTGTAGGGATAATCAAACATTAAAAAAAACAAAAAACAATTAGAAGTCCCAAGAGGTAATTAACCAGTTCTATTTTGGAGAAATGTACCCAAAACCAGCCAGATATCAATACATAAATGAGATGCATTTAAACATTAACTTTATCTACAAATTAAAAGCAATTGTAATGTGAAAAAAAAAAAAAACTTTTATAAAAGGAAAATGCAAAAATGAATTAAAATGAACTGCTTTTTATTAATTTGAACTGATTTTTCATTCTCATTTCTAGCTTCCAAAAATCCCTTAAGCGCTGTCAGCTTTTGTATGCATTCATTTGCCTAGGCCAAGCTTGGAGTTTGAAAAACTTACTTTTAGGTTTTAAGTTGATTAGTAAAAGACTTACCTTCTGCCTTCATGTAGTGCACAGAGTAGGCAATGACTTTATTTGCATTGTATTGAGGTCTCTCCCAGGCCAGTAGGATGGCAGAGCTGGAGATGGTTTCAGCATGTATGTTTCGGGGAGCACTGGGCCGATCCTCTGACATGACCACAATCAGCCGCGCCATAGATAGAACCGATCCCTGAGAGTTTTCAGCCTGGCACTGGTAGATGGCATCATCCTCAGGAATAATCTGGGTTATCACCAATTTACTGAAAAGATGATATTTAGCCAATAAATAAAAATAATAGTTAACAATAATAGAGCAGATTATATGGCTCAGAAAGCCACAAGTTGTAACCTTAATGCAGTTGGCCTACCTGTTGTACATCTTAATCCTGCCATTGGATTGTATAATTTCCCCATTCTTCAGCCATTTGATGTGAGGAGCCGGAACACCCTCTGCCTGACAGCTAAAGCGAGCTGTACCTGCTCTGGGCCGAGTCTGACTCTCTGGCTTTTCTACCATTGATGGAGGCACTGTAAAGTAACATTCATAGTGAGATAGACATCAGATATGCACTGACAGACTGAACAGAAGTCAGAAGAATTTCCTCACCAAGCACAGTAAGGTTAACAGCAGCGATGGTGTAGTTCCGTGTACGTGGTGTTGTTGCTCTACACAGGTAAATCCCACTGTGATGGGATTTTACATTGGAGATGATCAGATTACCATGTCCCATCACTTTGACACCAAAAATATCTATGGGCTTAGAGTCAGCCCTACTCCAAGACACCAGAGGGCGAGGGTTGCCATCGGCTACACATTCAAGAACAACAGCCTGATGAAGACTAGAACTGATGTTCTGAGGTCCTGCAATGATTCTTGGTTTCATGAGTGTTCTGGTATCAGACACTAGAAGAGAATGTGTTGGATTTAATGGAAGAGGTATTACTTTGTATGCTTGGTCTGTCTTTCGGATATTACACTGTAACTTTAGCTACAGACGCTATAAACACACACACCTGGATTGACAGTAAGTATGGCTTCCCTGCTTTTCAGCTGACTGGCAACATTAGAAGCAACACAGCGGTAAAGCCCAGCATCCTCCGGTTTTACTTCATGGATCTGCAAAACTCCATTTGGCAGCACAGCAATTCTAGAGACACAAAAATAGCATCTGTTGTGTGACTCTACAAAGAGCTATCATTTTTCTATACAGTAACACTACAAAACTGTCTTATATATATATTATAGCTCAAGTATATCAATATGAGGGTCTGTACCTGTCTGTTTCAAGAGGCAGGACTTTTTGGTTGAATTCCCATGTGATTATAGCTGGTGGATTGGCACTGACACTGCAGACAAACCTGGCTAAAGAACCCCTGTTAACTTCAACGGGAGAGGGCTGGGTCAAAAAGGAGGAGATACCTGAAAAAAGGGACAGACAGTGTGACACCTCAGTTTAATGATCTTCACTGCTTCAAGGACACACACACACAAGTACAAAGGTATGCTGAGTGAGCAGAATGTAAGTATTTCATATAAAAATTACAAAAAGCTAATAGTCTTAAATGAAACCAGCATTTGATACAGTGGCCTGTCTAATCGAAGCCCCAGTGGCAGTGAATGATGGCTTTGTATGGATTATTAATCAATAATTATCCCATTCGATCAGAGTTAATTTATTCCGAATATTGACTGAAATTAATCGTCCTATTCTCCTATTGGGAGAATTGATGCTTACAAAAAGAGCATGATCTCATTACTTAAAGTAATATTTAGGCAGGCGGCGTAGTGGATAGCACAGTCGCCTCACAACAAGAAGGTCCCGGGTTCAAATCCAGGACCGGGATCTTTCTGTGTTTGCATGTACCCTGTGCTTGCGTAGGTTTCCTCCGGGTGCTCCTCCGGATTAGGAACATGCAGATTAGGTGGATTGGTGATTCTAAATTGTCCTTAGGATTGAATGTGTGAATGGTTGTTTGTCTATGTGTTGCCCTGAGATGGACTGGCGACCCGTCCAGGGTGTACCCCCGCCTCTCGCCCCATGTGTGCTGGGATAGGCGCAGCAGACTCCCGTGACCCCGGATTCGGGAATAAGCGGGTAAGAAGATGAATGAATGATTATTTAGGCACCACTATGTGCATTGAGAGACAGATATTTCATACAGTATTATTATTAATAAAAATAATTCCTTAAAAGTCCAGAAATTATTTTATCACCAACTTTGTTACAAACACCCATCCCCAAGACCTTTCCGCTCCGCAAACACACTCCCTCTCTACTCTCGTTACTCCTCCAAGATGTTAAAGGAAATCAATAAATGTTCATCTCCGTCCGGATATAAAAATCTAACCTTGAAAATTATCTAGCAGGATAGGAGGGAATTAAAATCAGCCCTTGTTTACATGTGCAGCTTATTTATAGACATTGCCAATGTTTTGTGCCAGACTTCAAGAGTTCTCATCAATGTGATAACCACAATTGTTATCAACTAATTGTATAAATGTTTTGGGAAGATTGATAATAAAACTTGTTTGATTTTTAACACTTACATTTATTCATTCATTCATTTATTCATTCATTCATTCATTCATCTTCTTACCCGCTTATTCCCGAATCCGGGGTCACGGGGGTCTGCTGCGCCTATCCCAGCACACATAGAGCGAGAGGCAGGGGTACACCCTGGACGGGTCACCAGTCTATCTCAGACACTTACATTTAGAGTTATTTAAATTTAACAGATATTGCTTCTATAATAAAATGTTAAAATATTAGCTAATTATTCATTCATTCATTCATTCATCTTATCCACTTATTCCCTAATTCTGTGTCACGGGGGTCTGCTGGTACCTATCCTAGCACACATAGGGCGAGAGGCAGGGGTACACCCTGGACAGGTCGCCAGTCCACTACAGGGAAAACTTAGACGAAGAACATTCATTCCTATGGACAATTTAGAAAATCACCAATCAACCTAATGTACATGTTTTTGGACAGTGGAAGGAAACTGGAGTAGGGCAGTAACCCACGCAAGCGCAGGGGCAACATGCAAACTCCGTACAGAAAGATCCCTGGCCCGTGAATCGACCCACTTGTTGTGAGGCAACATTATTAACCACTAATAAATTAATTATGATTTTATATGGTAATAATAAAATATTAGACTCCTTAATATTTTACAAATACTTCCTTTGAAATTTGCAAATAAACTCTAATCAATGATCAAATCATTCCGAGGCTGTATTTAATAGTGGAATTTTCTCCAATTTCAATAAGCACTTCTCAAGCAGGCTTCTATGTTAGCGTGTGTAAGCGTGTGTCTAGTCGGCCAGTCCGGTTCGGTTAGCTAGACCATAAAGTGAGGATCAATGCCTAGGTCAAAAAGCACAAAAGGTTTTCTATCAAAGGTCAGGGTTCGTCTGAGCCCATCTGTCCACTCAATTTTGGCCAGGACTGAGAAACCCCCCCAAACTGACTGTCCACTCCATGTGACAGAAGAAATAAGTTATCCGATAATGCACTTGTGCAGTTACACATACTTTAATTTATCTTTTCCCTGAATAAAGTAGAAAGTAAAAAAAATGCATTCCAGACAATTTTATTTTACTCAATCAAACAGTTATTTTGTTATTTGCTGCAATGACAATAAGACACTAGAACATGTTCTTAAAATACATCCTGAAAACAATATTAAAACCAAAGGTTTGATTAAACATTTAACTAGAAGACTTTCTTAGCTGACCTAAAAAGCATGACAGAAGTAACAAAGTAAACTAAGCTGACTGACCCCACCAAAAACTAGCCAGGGTTTGTAAGGAGCACCAAATCAATCAGGTTAGATTCAGGCAGCAGGTCACAGCATTGACTATCACCCTGAAGAGGGACAAAGCCAGTCCCACAACCTTTCTGACCTATAAGCCTCTCCCATGGGTCTTCACACACGCAGTGAATAAAGCCAACTAATAGCCTGTCCCATCCCCCAAAAACTGCCCCACCACAAGCTGGCCTTGGCTGCAAAAAGTTTTTAACCCCTCAGGTGCTGGGGATAGTGTAATATGTTGATTTTCTTAATCTACGTTCCTAAAATGTCAAATGAGTAAGAGATCAGGATGTTTATTGAGTTGGAGTTATAAATGAGTCCTAAAGCTATCCTATGTACTAGGTACAGTCATATGCACGAATTAAAAATACACACACACCCTTATTCTCAACAGTCTCGATATACAGTTTGTCTATTTGATAACAGAATAGACACAACTGTCCTCTGTCCATAAGTCTGTGTCCAATCAAGGAGCCTTAATGCAGAGTTCTTCTCTTTTTTGGGGATGAGAAGAGTCAGTCTATAGACAAAGAACACTGGACAGAATGGCCTTTTAGACATTCCTACGTGTAGCCAACCATAAAACAACAGCATACAGGGCCACCGACCGAAGGAAACCTAATACATTGCAACTAAAGGGAAAGAAATGGTGGCTTGGTGATTAAGGTGTTGGACTGATACAGGAAAGTCCGGGGTTTAATTCTCAGCACCAGCAGACCACCACCTTGAGCCCCTAAGCAAGACCATTAACCCCCAATTGCTCAGTTGTAAGTTGCTCTGGTTAAGGGCATCTGCCAAATGCTGTAATTGTACGTGTGTGTGTAAAGGAAAGATTATAGGAACTGGGATTCTGTTTTTCAAGTATCCGAAATCTTTATGACACTCCTGATTGACTGCCTTGTGTCAAGTACCCTTAAACTAATTAGCTAAAATGTTACAGCCTGTAAAACTAAAGAAACCAGTAAAGACAGCCAATGAAACCTGTCTAAAGGGGAGAAAGGCAAATAAACGTTGGACCATTAGAGTTGCAATAAAATAAATAAAATAACAAGTGTCAATAAAACACACACAATGTCCATACCATACTCACTTGAGATTGTAAGTCGAGCTCTTTGGCTTATGATGGCTCCGTATTTGTTTTGAGCAAGGCACTGATAAAAGCCTTCATCCGATTGTTCTACTCCTCTGTTTACATATGACAGATACAGAGATCCATTAGGCAGGAAATGAATACAATCACTCTCCATAAGTCTGGCCCCGTTTTTCTGCCACCGAACATCCACAGGAGGTTCTCCTTGAGTCAAGCAGTCCATCAGTACATGATCTTTTGGAGATACTCTTGTGTCACTGGGTTCGGTCACAAAAGACAGTTCACTGAAACAGAAAACAGCTGCAAACCAGACAGAGGCCAGATCAGGAGGTGCAGGACAAGGAGGTAACGCTTGGAAAGCAGATTGATAAGAGGGAAACTAGAAGTATGAACTTCAAGGAGATGTACAGACATATCGTTTAATTCAGATGCGAATAGAATCAGGATTATTAACTGATGCTGGAGGATATTATGGAAATATGGAACACAGTCAGCAGGGTTAAGTTTCTGCTTAGAGAAAGTCATACATTCATCTTCTAACCCGCTTATTCCCTAATTCTGGTACACCCCGGACTGGTCGCCAGTCCATCACAGGGCCACACATAGACAAACCACCCTTCACACACACGCTTAGGGAAATTTTTCCAAAGAAATACTACGACATGAATTCAGACATTAATGTTCTAACATATTTATTACTAACTCGGTTTCCCTATCAGATCTTTCGGACATCTTTTTTAACGCAGAACTCAAGAGATTAACGTTCGGCTTACCTGGAAAGGATAAAATCAAATATAAGATCAGCGACTGCTGACTGTTCTTTCGGTGAAAAAGCTCCATTTAATCGGAGGTCCGTGTCATGTCTCCCCGCGTTGAGAGGAGAGGCGCTCCGGGAGCGACGCGTTCACAAATTCACTTCACTTCACTTCACTAATAATGAGAGATTTCTGCCCCGCGAGCGCGTGCCAACCCTCCTCCCCCTCCTCTACGCGCCTTTACGTGATTGCGTCATTTAAATTTTGACCTTACGTAACGCCCCAGTATAGAAACTCTTATCAAGTGCAATGGCTGAAAGAAATAGTTGTAATGCGTAAATGCGCAGAATTAGACTAGTAAAATTACATTTAGTTGTGCAAACACAACAACCGTTGGGAAAAGAATACGAAAAAATACTCATTTCTGAATGAATGTATTCATTCATTCATTCATTCATTCATCTTTATCCATTCAGTTATTCATTCATTCATCCATTCATTCATCTTATTACCCGATTATTAGAGGAGCCTATCCCAGCAATCATAGGGCGAAAGGCAGGGGTACACCCTGGACAGTTTGCTAGTCGATCGCAGGGCCACACATAGACGAACAACCACACACGCACATCCACTCCTATGGGCAATTTTGACTCACCAATCAACCTAACGTACATAACCCAGCCATTAGGGTTGCACAAGCCAGTGCATTCTTAGTGCCGGTCCCAAGCCCGGGGTATCCAGCGTAGGAAGGGCATCCAGCGTGTCAAATCAAATATGCGAATCACAAATAAGAATCTCATACCGGATCGGTCGCGTCCCGGGTTAACAACGACCGCCACATGTACTGTTAGCCAACAGAGTACCGGTGGAAACTGTTGGCCAAAGGAGGAGAAGGAGAGGAGGAAGACATCTACAGAGACGGCAGGCGAAGGAAAGGTGTAGGAGAGTGTAGGTTAGGGTGGGTTCTTTCAATGCTGGTACTATGACTGTTAAAGGGAGAGCGATAGCTGACATAATGGAGCGTAGAAAGGTGGATGTGTTGAGGAGACTAGGTGGAAAGGCAGTAAGGCCCAGGAACCTTGGAGGTGGATTTAAACTGTTTTATCATGGTGTAGATGAAAATAGAATCCTGAAGAAGGAGTACATTGAGAGTGTGGTGGAGGTGAAGAGAGTGTCTGATAGGGTGATGAAAGTGAGGCTGG
>JAOTRA010000008.1:8885302-8914928 GCA_026260255.1 Pseudolaguvia tuberculata | reverse complement strand
GTAGAAGAATGCTGAGGATGGAGGTGCCGGGCAGGAGGAAAAGAGGAAGACCAAAGAGGAGGTTTATGGATGTGGTGTGTTCAGGAGACTAGGTGGAAAGGCAGTAATGCCAGGAACCTTGGAGGTGGATTTAAACTGTTTTATCATGGTGTAGATGGAAAGAGAAATGGTGAAATGGTGTCGGGTTCTTTCCTGCTCCTGACACTGTCTAATAGTTGATCCTGCTCTACCCCAAACCTTCCAGGTGTTGTATGGTCACTATTCCAGTTTATCCCAAGTGTGTTCAGCAGGGTTGTGTTTAGTGTTCTGTGCAGTTCTCTCTCATGTTCTGTCATTAATGGACACAAAACACTGGCACATTTCTATTATAAAACATTTAATGACTATAAAATATGACCCATGCAAATTAAATAAAAAATTCAAGTTTCTTCAAATCACTGCATTCATGTTTGGTTTTAATTCATATTTTGTCTCAGCTACCCAATGCAGCTATAGTAGCTAACAGAAAACAAGTGATAAACACTTGTTTATTGTAAATGTTGAACACCCCTTTATGCTAATAACGGAAAATAATTTGACAGATCAACCAATAGGAAATCAGAGCTATAGCCAATATATGCATTTATTGTAAAGCCTACTACACACAAGCTGCAATGGTGCCTCACTACACAGACAGCTGCCTACAAGCATTAAACTTTGAGTAATTATAAAGAGATATTGACGGCCACACGTCAGCTGCTCAATAAACAGTCATATCGATCCAGTGAGCGGTATTGAGCGACGCATACACGTGCACAAGCAAGCCCCCTCTCCCTATTCAGAATGTGGACAATAGCACAGCTGTTAAATCAGCTGAGCATCATCACAATCGACCATCTCCGTACTCTCCCACGAACACAACACACAGTGGGTTAAAGTGCAAAGATAGAACAAGACAATCTTCTCATATCTTTGAATCCTAAATTTGAATGAATGTAGGATGATTATAATTATATATAGGAACACTTTGAACATGTTACTCACTATTTAGAATGAATAATATAGAATAATAGGTTGAACGGCGGTGTAGTGGTTTGCACGGTTGACTCACAGCAAGAAGGCCCTGGTTTCAATTCCCAGGTAAGATTTCTTTATGTGGCATGTTCTCTTATGTAGGTTTCTCCGGGTACTCAAGTTTCCTCAAACAGTCCAAAATCATGTTTATTAGGTTGATTAGTGTCTCTAAAATTGCCCATAGGAGTGAATTTAGGTGTGTGCATGTGTGGTTGTTCATCTATGTGTGACCCTGAAATGGACTGGCAAAATGTTTAGGGTGTATTCCTGCTTTTCGTCGCATCTGTCCTCCAGTAGGCCTGCATAGCCCACAATTAGGGTCTAAGCGGGTTAGAAGATGAATAAATGAATGCATATAGAATATACTATATATATATATCATAGGCTTTCAGGTGATGTCATGAAATCTTATAATATTTATATAGATTTTTAATGATACACATAAGAACCATGGGCCCCTTCTGTTATTTTGTACTATTAGATTTAACATTTCTAGAAATTTTATATCAAACAATCAAAAAAACGATTTTAAGTGTGTAATCTAATAAATTCATCCAACCGGATATCCTGATAATGTTCTTACAGTCTTATTTAGCAAATTATGGTGCATTAGCTTTTAATCATTTTTTAATATTTTTTATAATTAATACTGAAGTACTTATGCAAAGGGAAGAGTATCAACTGATTGCATGGTCTGCATATGCTCAACTATGGACTTATTACTTACTCATCAGTTGTGATCCTTTTTCTGATCATCTGTTCAGGTCATCCAGAACAAACTGCTGGATCTTATGAAAACCCATTTGATCATCTCTTAGATTACTATAAAAATGTATATTATAATAAAAGGCACTCTGCAAGCAAATAGTTTATATTCAGAGTTAAATCAATGATTGGAGCTGATCATTGATCCTCCATCTCCTCTTTTACAACTGAATTCTTGATCGGTACACAAAGAAAAATCAATGCAGGTTAGATGCTGTTAATATGATGAGTCCTAAAACACACACACACACACACGCACGCACGCACGCACGCACGCACGCACGCACACACACACGCACACGCGCACGCACACGCGCACACACACGCACACGATCCAGTTAAAATTTAATTGGAGGATTTAGTTTAAAAGTGAGACACAGAATATCCAAAATCATCCAGCAAACAAAAAAGCGTTCATGGGGGTCTGCTGGACCATTCCCCAGTGCACAGTGCATATATGGCTATAGTCAGGGATACATCCTACACTGGTTGATTAGATAGACAGACAGACAGACTGATTCTTAATTTTTTCCGTGAGAAATTCAGGATGTCAGTCCATCACAGGCCAACACATAGATGAACAACCACATACTCACTCCTATGGGCAATTTAGAATCGTCCATCAACCTGATGTACATGTTCTTGGACTGTAGTACGCAAGTGGAGACTCCTTGCAAACTCCACACAGAAAGACTCCTTGTCTGGGATTCGAACCCGGGATCTTATTGCTGTGATGCGACCATGCTAACCACTACAGATATTCTCCAAGTGAATATAGTTTAATGGCTGATGTCTTGAAAATCAAACCTTCAGCTTCCTCTTCAGATTTTCTATTTGCCACTTTAGGCCCTTCATATGCTTCTCAGTGATTCACTTCTGGGTGTTTTGGGTCATTGTCAGGCTGGAAACTCCTCACCACAACCCATTTTCAATGCCTTGGTTGAGGAAGCCAGTTTTCACCCAAGATTTGATGCTACTTGCTCCGGTCCAACATCCCTATTATGTCGGTGAAGTGCCCTTAGCAGCAAAGCATCCCAAAGCATAATGTTCCCACTTTCATTTTAGAAAGTGATGGTATTCTTAGGATCATAGGCAAATTCATCCTCTTACAAACACAGTGAGCTAAATAGGCTGCTTTTAGTCTCATCTGACTACAACACTTACCCAGTTGTCCTCTACATGATTCAGATATTCAATGGCAAATTTTCAGACAGAGCGGTACATATTTTTTCATGAGCAGGAGAACCTCGCAACCACTGCACTATTTCAACCTCATGGTGTAATACTTTAACAATTGTTTTCTAGGTAACTATGATCTCACTTGTCTTGAGATCACTGAGAAAACCCTTTTGTGTAGTTGTGGGCTGATTTCTCACTGTTTTCATGATTATTGAAACTCTGCCAGCTGAGATCTCGCATGGAACCCCAGACAGAGGGAGATTAGTCTTTTATTTGTGAAGTCACACCTCACAACTTTTATCACGTTCTCACCAAGCTGCTTGACGATGGTAGCCCATTTCAGCCATGTGTAGGTCTACAATCTTGTTCTTATGATCCTTGGCCCGAACTTGACTAAGGTCAGCTGGTGGGAACTTTGCGGGGGATCAAATACTTGCTTCACTAATTAAAATAGAAAACGGTTTGTAACTTTTCTGAAATGTGTTTTTCTGGGGTTTTTGTTGTCCCTCACTGTTAGAATAAAACTAACATTAAAAATTATGGACTTTTTGTCAGCAGGCAAACAGTAGGGCATCAAATCATTTCTCCCATCATTGCGCTGGAAAAAAAATCTAACAATATATTTGACACTCATTTTTCTTTTCGAGTTTTCCTTCACCCTGCTGGTAACACAAGGTCAGTGAAAAGAGTTCAAAATCAATAGACTGAAAAGTCATTAACATAATGTAACCCTAGAAGAGGAGCTACAAAACCCAGAACACTCTCGATGTTCAATTTGAAATAAAACCATAAAAATAATACCAATGTACATCCAGACTTGTTATAAGACAAATTTGCGGAGGAAATTATCATTTTAATTACATAGCTTAATTGAAAAATTTCTGTGCCGGAGTTTGCATGTTCTCCTCGTGCCTGCTTGGGTTTTCTCCCACAGTCCAAAAACATGTACATTGGTGACTCTAGGAGTGAATCTGAGTGTATGTGGTTATTTGTGTGGTTCTGCAATTGACTGGTAACCCGTTCATGGTGTACCCCTCTCCCCAGACACTTTCTCCAACTCTTCTAGAGGAACAGCGAGGCTTTCCCATGCCAGCTGAGAGCTCTGGGCCTCCTCCCGGCAGGACATGCCACGAACACCGCTCCTGGGAGGCGTCCGGGACTGATGCTTAGACCAGCTCAGCTGGCTTCTGTCAATCCCAAAAAAGAAGATAATGCTTTGTGAAACAAAAACTAAAATAAGCAATTTTCTGGATCTGGAGAAAGCGTACGACGGGGTTCCGAGAGAGGAGTTGTGGTATTGTATTAGGAAGTCAGGTGTAGCAGAGAAGTATGTGAGGGTGCTTCAAGACATGCATGAGGACAGTGTGACAGCAGTAAAGTGTGCGGTAGAAATGTCAGACTGGTTCAAGGGGAGGGTGGGATTGCATCAAGGATCGGCTCTGAGCCCTTTTTTGTTTGCAGTGATGGACAGGTTGACAGATGAGGTCAGACAGGAGTCTCCATGGACGATGATGTTTGCGGATATTGTGATTTGTGGTGAGAGTAGGGAGCAGGTTGAGAAGAATATGGAGAGGTGGAGGTAATCGCTGGAGAGAAAGGGAATGAAAGCCAGTACATGTGTGTGAATGAGTGAGAAGGCAATCGAATGGTGAGGTTGCTAGTAGAAGAAGTAGTGAAAGTGGAAAAGTTTAGGTACCTGGGGTCAACAGTGCAAAGTAATGGAGAGTGCGTTAGAGAAGTGAAGAAAAGCGTGCAGGCAGGGTGGAGAAGAGTGGCAGGAGTTATTTGTGATTGATGAGTTTCTGCAAGCGCGAAAAGGAAAGTTTATAGGACTGTAGGGAGAAGGCAGGAGGCGGAGAAGGTAAAGTTGACGATGCTGAGAATTTAATTGGGAGTGTCTAGAATGAACAGATTTAAAATTAGTTTATTAGAGGGCTGGCACACATAGGATGTTTTGGAGACAAGGTGAGGGAGGCTAGGTTGAGATGGTTTGGACATGTGCAGAGGAGGGACATGCAGAATGGGGGTGCCGGGCAGGAGAGAAAAAAAAAAGAACAAGGAGGTTGATGGATGTGGTGAGGGAAGACATGCAGGTATTTGGGGTGGAAGAGGCAGATGTAGTAGTGTGTAGTGTAGATAAGAGTGATCCACTGTGGCGACCTCTAACGGGAGCAGCCGAAACGGGAGGAAGAGGGCATCAAATGACAATTTCATTCATTCATTCATTCATTCATTCATCATCTTACCCGCTTATTCCCTAATTCGGTCTCACATAAGGCGAGAGGCAGGGGTACACCGTGGACTGTTTTCCAATCTATCACATGGCAACACAGACAAACAACCATTCACACACACATTCACTCCTATGGACAATTTTGACTCACCAGTCAACCTAACCTGCATATTTGTGGATGGTGGGAGGAAACCGGAGTACATAGAGGAAACCCACACAAGTGTGGGGAGAATATGCAAACTTCACACAAAGATCCCCAGCCCAGGAATCGCACCCGGGACCTTCTTGTCTTGCGTCGACCATGCTAACCACTAAGTCACAGTGCCGCCCACATGACAATTTACTAAATGCAATTGCTATTTCAACGTACGATAAAAATAACGTACGATAAAAATAAAACAAGATCCATTGATTATTTAAAAATTTTTATTGGCTTTTAAAACCACTTAGAAAATCTCACCTGTGAGTACTTTCCATTGAAAAAAAGAGGAACATTGCTAAAATGCGTCAGCAATATTAACAAGCTACTGTACATTGAGCAGTACACCAGACAACAGCACAAAGAAAGGATCTACTCTTTCAAATAGACAGAAAGAAAATACTTTCCCCCCATCAGACCAGTCAGAAATACAGCATTAGACGTAATGTTTGACGAAATTTCTGTGTATCAAAAAAGTAAGGTTTCAATTTCTCCTTTGTGAATTTAAAAAAGTAAAATCAGTGCCTTGATAAATGTCAGAACATAGAAAAAATATTTACAGTTTTCTTCACAAAGGCATTTTTTGTAAAAAGAAAAAAATAAACAAAATAAAAAATTTATGAAAAAAAAGAATGTTTGTGAACTGAAACATATACAAGAACTTATTAACTTAGCAAAAACACAAGATTCATTTAAAATAAACTACTTTTTTTTTTTCCTCTGGTCATCACAACCAGTCCCGTTTTTGTAGAGGGAGTGGTCACAACATGTACTACTAATAGATAGTTCAACATACATGCACACGTACAATCATTGAATAACATACTGAATTATGTTCTCTTTTATTCATGTTTAATAAGGTTAGATTTTGCTTTTATTTTTCTTATTCTCATGGATGAGAATGAGTAAAATGTGTATCTCATTGAGATTAGTGCACATTGCTACACAAGGCAATAATTCATTGTAATTTTCTTTGTCTCATGTTACTCCCGTTTTGTAATTTACCTTTAAAAAAACAAAAACTTTTTCTAGCTTTAATTGTTCCATTTTGCCCTTTTCTAAAATGTCTTCACAAAGGCATGGTTTACAAAAAAGAAAAAAAAAGAAGTTTAGTGCAATAAAGTGAACATCCCAAGTTTCCGAATCCATAAGCCATTGAATTTTCAGTGCCTACCACTTCAAGATTCTCTCCACATCAACTGTCACAATAAAATGAACATTTAATAGAAGTCTATTCTTTGTGTCTTTTTTGTAATATATCAACCATGCATCTTCTCCTCTGTCAATGTAAAACATCACATCTGCACACTCTCCAAGGTAAATGGCTCATCAAGCTAGAGACTGGGCAAACAGCATCACTACACAGAAAGCCAAAAACATTATACAGCATATCGCGCTGGCTAGAAATTCAGTATGACCAATGTAATAGATCTTTTATTTTCTCTAAGGTACTTAGATCTAAAAATGATCACCAAGACAGTGTACTAATAAAATGATGAAATATTATAAATGTAATTTTTACATATGTGGCATTAACATAATGACTACAAAGAGCCAAGCCAACCTTCCATGAAATAAATGACTTTGGACACCATGCTTACCATCCATTATTACCTGTACATCAGATATATTCGACCATATACAAACTATACACACAAATATATGTCCGCCAGATTCTTAAGTACCATAGAACCCTGTTTTATTCATCATTAAGTCCAACCAGTTTTCCTAAAAATTATTTTAATTTGGAGATGATTAGAAATAATCTCAAATGCTAAATTTGGATTTGAAAAAGTTGTTCTTTGGTATGGATTTTAGCCTACAATTTATTGAATACCAGGTTGGACGCATGATCACAAAACATAGCCTTCGATACCATCTGGCAATCACCATACTCGATAAGATACGATCTTCATTTTGTTAAGCTTAGAACTGTAAAGTGTAAAACTTCGAATGAAATCTAAAAATGGAGTGGTAAAATATACTAACTTCAACCGATGCATTTAAAAACACATTAATAATTCACAACAAGAAAAAGTCAACTTTTTTTTTGGAAATGCACCTTAAAGCCTAAGCCTATGGCGTAGGACTTAAGAAAATAAGGCAGATTACTCTCCCTTGTGTAATATTCACTTTTTTTTTTAAACAGTGTAAATTTAATCTTTACTCTCCCTTCTATTAAACAGTACAATTGATATGGCCTACTAAATTTCTCTCTCTTTTTTTGGATTATGGAAAATGAGCAGATGCCAGTTACTGTTATTAAGCACCTGTTAGCACCCATCTTTTTTATTTGACTAACAGTTAATATAAAATAAACTTCAGTCATGATAATATAAAATCAATCTTTAGCAATGTAACTTGCCAACATACTTGCAAAGCCACACAATGCATATGCAAGATGCTTTAAAATGTATGTGACTCTTCATGCACAAATGTTGCATTTAGTTTCACATCATTTCATGGGAATGATTCATGGGAACATGACATTTATAAATGTACCAATAGACACAATAAAAACAAATGTGTAAATGGTTAATATAAACAGTATGCACATTGGGGGAATGGTCATTTTATGGAGAAGAAAAAACAACAACAACAACAACAACAACCCTGTCAGGATGATTAAAACAAACAAACTCTTAAAACAGCACAATCCTATAAATAAAAGCTATCCGGTCAGACTGGCACTTTCTACTGGACAGACAAATCCAGTGACTTGATGTAGTGAACATATAACATTTAAAAAAACCCAAAAAAAAAAACAAGGACAGTCACACAAAGAACAGAACAGAAACCATAAATAGTGACAAACAGCTACAACCACAACAAACACAGAACAATACTAACCCAACATTTCCACTGTTGGCTGGTCTTTGTTCTCCAACCAGTCAAATCCAGCAGAATTCACAGTGTCACTGCATATCTGCTGAAACAACGGGTCGTTCTTCAGCTCCTCCAGTGTGGCGTCTTCATATTGGTCCTGTTGCTGACTTGGATCAAACAAAAGGTTAGGATCCAATGCATTCAGGTCATTGATGCTACCAGAAAGGTCAGAGGTCAGTCGAATTTCACTAGAAAAGTCAGATGCTACTGCGCTGAGTTCTGATGCCACTTGCCCAACAAGTTGTGAGCTGGGATTGAGGCCATCTTCCCCCAAGAGATCCTTGACAGTGCTGTTAAAGTCCAGTTGCTCGTGTTGCTGCCGTTCCTCGTCCTGTTGTGTGGTGTGAGATAGCAACTGCTGCTGGTTGAGGTCTGAATCATGTTGTAGCTGCTGTTGGTCATGTAGCTGCAATTGTTGGTGTTGCAGTTGTAAATGTTGGTCTTGTAATTCTAATTGTTGGTCCTGGAGTTGCAGTGGTTGTTCCTGAATTTGCAATTGTTGATCTTGCAACATTTGTTGATCTTGTAATTCCAAGTGTTGATCCTGTAGTTGAAGATGCTGCTCTTGTTGAAGCCCAGAGCCTGTTTGTGCTTGGTCGTCACTAGAAAAAGTAATGGATTCCTCTCCAGTGGTTATGAGAAAATCAGGTTTCTGGAAGTCAAACTGCAAAGGACTTGAGCAGACAGAAAGCTGTTGACCATGAAGATTAGTGCCTTCTGGAAAGGCCTGTGCGGTTTCCAAGATCTGGGTCAAGTTCATCCGGGCTGTGTATTTAGAGGGCATATTATTAACACCCAGCCCACGTACCGCATCATCCCCATCTGCATCCATTTTGCTCAGAAGCACAGTGGTGATTTTGGCACTATTACTTTGTTGGCCCTGTTGGCCAATTGGCAACATCTCAGTCTGCATCATGATGCTTATTGGTACTGACTGGCTTCTTTGGGCCATGCTGTTGGCAGCGGCCACTGAATGACTGTTGGAAAGAATGCTGAGAACCTCTGCAGTTATAGGAGAATTGAATGGTGAAACAGCCGACCTTGGGGTGGGATTGGCTTGTACAGACGTGCCGCTTAGATTTCGCTGACGTACGGCAGGACTCACACTGCGGCACCTAAAAGTTACACCTCCATTTCCAGTTGTGCAATTTGTACCTTTGTTGTCTAATGGGGCAGGCACAGCAAAACTTTCTTGCTTGTTTTCCATCGCTTGTTGTACTTGTACGGGTGATACAACTGTTAATCGACCCAAATGCGCCTCTTGCTGTCTGGTTTGAGACTGGAAAGACTGTCCTGGTTTAGCAAATGCATGCGGTTTACGAAAGTGGTCTTCAACCAAGTCTTGATAGCTTGGAAGGATTCCGATGGCATTGCTATTGGAAACTGATGGGGAACCTGATGTGCTGTTATATCTATTGTTAATCCAATCCAACTTGGCCTTGTCTGGGTGAGTGGCCATTGGTCTCTGCATGGGCTTGACTGGGCTACTTGAAACTACACTGCCATCATGATAACCTGGAATATTCGAGTTAATTGGGGTAAAAGCAAAAGGATTACGGCACTCAACAGGACTTGGTGGCACACTGCTGCTGCAATTGGACAACGGAGTGCTAATAGGTGTATGCCGACCACCTAAAATTCCATCAACTGGTGTAATAGGTGCCACTCTACAGCATGGACTTCCCCTAGTTAAGCTGTGACCCCCTGGCAATATTTCAGATGTAGGGGTTGGTGTAGGAGTTGGTGTAGGAGTCGGTGTGGGGGTAGGAGTGTGAACTGGAGTGGTGCTACTATGTGCAGAGTGATAAAACTGAGTGGCAGTCTGGTGAGAGGAAAGAATAGTGCTTTGAGCGGTCTGGCCTTGTAAGGGCATATCCAGAGAACTAAGGAAAGGTTGTAAACTGCTATTTAGTTTCATTTGCTCCTCCATCTGAACCAACTCTTCGACTATGCTATCTTGTGTCATGTCATCATCATTGAATGGAAAATAGTCTATGCTGGCTTGAGCGCCATCAAAGCTAACAATGTCAGACTGAAGAGACAACTGAGTAGATGCTTCAGGAGCTTGGACCATCAATGGCAAGTGACTACTGGCTACTTGCTTTTGTTCTGCCTGTATCTGTTGAGAGTAGTCTTGTAATGAGCTCTTCAGCTCACTCACAGCAGATACCTCCTGAGAAATGGCAAGGGTAACTTGTTGCTGGCTCACAATTTGTTGCAATAAAGTTTGATCAGATGATGTGCTATTACAAGGTCCTATATCAGTGGGGCTTATTTCAGCAGAGCTGTCTCTGTGGTCAACCTGTGAGGAGTTTGGAGAACTTACAACAGTCTGAGAAGTGTTACCGATGGGTGTATCAGAAAGTGCCAGGATTTGTGTTGGAAGAGAGTTCTGTTTTAGAGTGACTTTACATGGAGCACTCTCTGGCCTTGCAGGAGTTCCTGGTCTCTGTATCTTCTTTGTGGCGATTATGAGACTAGGTTTAGGATTGCTGCTATCCAAAGACTGCTGAGATATAAACACCCTTTTAACTGGTATTCCATGCGTTTCCAAAACAGAAGCAGAGCGCTTTCTAGGAGTTTTTAATCCGAAAACAACATCTCTTGGCGACTGGTCAGACGGGGAAGCTGTATTATTGTAGCTAATATCAGCATTCGGATTCATAACAGTCAGATACAATGTACTCTCCTGATGATCACTGCTGTTATTGCTAAGTGGGACAGCTGCCCCCATGATTGTACTTGAAGGTGTGGCAGAGTCACTTTTGGCTCTATTAACCCTTTCAGGCACTGGGGATGCCTTAACAGGGAGAGACGGTTCACTGGAAGCTCTATATTTAGTGGCCCTCTCAAACTTCTGCCCAATATTGTTCCCTTGTGCAGTGCTTTGTTTTTCTGCACCAGTAGACAAGTTTAAATCATTCACAGCTTCTGGTGTCATCTTGACTTCACTAACAGTGGAAATGGACGAAATTGGGGTTGTGGCAGTACGGGTAATTCTTACAGTTCCAGATGAATGCAGAGTAGCTAAGCTACTATTCTGAGCTTGCTGAATTTGGTTAGACTCTTCCTGGGAAACAGCGTTACTGATACCAGCTGAAGCGGGTCGTAATGGTGTTGGAGTGCTGCTACCACCACTATTATTAGGTGTCAGTGATATAGCAGTCATCTTGACAACGTTAACTGAGCTAACATGTGGAGTGGGCATCACAGTTTTTATAGGGCTATTAGTGATTAGGAGTGTAGGGGGAGAACGGAGAGTTAAGCCACCTGCAGCAGAAGGTTTGGGAAGAATCTGAGCATATCTGTGCCTGGCTAACCTGTCACCCACAGGGCTGGCAGGAATATTCTGCGGAGTTTTAGGAGACTGCTTAACAGACTGAGTTACCACTTGGAAATTCACTGGTAAAACTTTCCCCTCTGTTGTTGCAACTGGACTAGGAGAAGTCATTAGCTGTCGATTCCTCTGAACCTAAAATAAAAAAATGAAAACAAATAACTTACGCAGGTAAGCAATTTACCGAAAAAAAAAAAAAAGGCACAAAGGCACACAGCATGAAATCCATTTCATTTTAACCACACATGGTAAACAATAACTGCACTGATCTGAACTATTTTTTTTACTTCCAGCTTCTTTAAGTCAGCAGACGTTATTGAAATTTTGCAAGGCTTTATTTCATCCATTCATTTTCTAACCCACTTATTCCCGAATTTGGGGCCAATGGGGTCTGCTGCGCCTATCCCAGCACACATAGGGCGAGCGGCAGGGGGTACACCCTGGACGGGTCGCCAGTCCATCTCATGGGGACAAGGATTTATTTTAACAGAACAAATAAATAAACTAATTTAATAAGATCAAATATGCATTATTTTTTTTAGTTACACTTTACTTTCTATTTTAAACACAGGAAATTCTACAAAATCATCTCTATTTTATCTACACTTCTGAGTCAGATTAGAAATCCAAATGCTAGGTTTTTTTTTTTACAAAAATTGTATAAAATTATTAACACCATAAATCTTATCAAGACAAAAACAGATATTTGATTTATTTAGAACATAATAGCTCTTGAAGAAAAGATAGCATACTTGCAAGCATAGTCTGTAATGTGTTTACACTGCTGTATAAGCTTAATAAGGTAGAAATGCAACCATAGGACATTTTTATTTCTACTGACTGCAATCGATACATTAACAGTACGAATAATTACCGTGATAGGGCTTGGTACAGCAGCCACCACAATACCTATTGCAGGCTGTGAAGACAACAAAGCTGGACTTCCAGAGGTGATACTAGATCCAGGGCCTGGTGTACCTGCCTCGGCTCTTCTGACTTGGGATTCCGCTGGTAATGGAGAAGTACGTTTCAATTCTAGCTGTTTCTTTTGAATCTTTCGCTGTAGCTGCTGCTTGGTGTCAACAGAAGGTGAAGGGAGAGTTTTCATTTGGGGTTGGAAAGAGCTTGTGTCACCGGTTGGCACAAACGCAGAGGCTGGGGTGGGTGTTTTAACACCTGTAAAAAAAGTAATATGCGACAATTTACTATGATTTAAAAATGCATAAATATGTAGCAGAATGACTAGTCCTTGCCTGTCGGGGTTCCAGTCATAACAGTTAGTGCAGCCATGGATTTGGTGCCAATGTAGTGGCTGTTGAGTAAGAATCGGGCTAAATCCTCCACACTGTCGAACTGTCGGCTCAGAACTTTCTGTGCCCATTCACATACCAGGCCACAGGCTGCCGATCGCATCTCATCCTCAGCACTGGGAGACTGACTCGTTGGCTCCAACAACTCACACTGAGAAAAAACAGGAGATTCTTAAATGTTAGAAGCATAAGTGGAAGCAAGATGTATGCAGAACAATAAATTAATAAACACTTGCCATTAAATCAAGTAAAATATATCCTGAAATATGAAGAATCACGATTGAAAGTGAATTGAATTTGATAAATAAAATGTTCATGTTTCTTTGTTATTAGCATTAATAACATTTCTCTGCATTAATAATTTCTGGTCTGGCTGTACATGCCTAATATACACAATGCAAAAACCGATCACAAAGGTGTGTGCTAAAAATGTATATTGGCCAATATAGCATATATAAACAGCTGCAATAACACTACATCAAGTTACCCTATCTTGATTTTATTTTTCTCCAATGTGGCACAGATCGGATATGACCCATGATCTTGTAAGCAAAATGAAAAAGCTAATGGATTTTCCTAATAATTTGGAAAGGGGCTATATAGCACCATGTATAGCACCTGCCATGTAATTTTACACTGCCAGGGCATTAACAGTATGTCTAGTCTGTTATAAAAAGGAACAGTTATGACTAGAACCTGTGTTCCATCAATGTGTCTAGCAACATAACCAATCATTCATGCTCTTTGCAAATGGATTATCTGCTGTCAACACTAATTGAGCTTGTGATGACGCGTTAGTGGAGCACACACTGAGTGAAAGAAATCGCTCAGACTTAGACTTAAAGACCTTCTCCAAACTGCACTCTCCTTCACTCAAATACTCAGACAAATACCAGCACAAACATTTTTCTTTTATCAAAAAGCTGGTTTATGTGAACACTGCAGACGTTTTAAGCCCATCTAAATACTCATACCACCTGATGGCACCCATCCCAAACTGTCCCAGAACTGATCAACATCCCACCCCTACTGTGGCCAATAGTATGTTGCTAATGAGCAAGAAACACAATATAATAATAAACGTAATGTGTTAATGTGCTATAAAATAATTCATTGAATAATTATATTAAATTAATAAAATAATAACTATTTAATAACTTCTCTGCCTAAAGACAGCAACATTACAGCAAAATAAATATTTAAAGAACCTTTAAATGTACTGAAATTGAAATAAGAAAAATACCGAAAAATTAAAATGTAGCCCATGTTCAATGCATCATCCACTGATTATCTCTTCATTTAAATTTCCTTTTACAGTCAGTATTTTTGGGTTGTTTTAAATTTATAATGTAAATGCAGATATTGGACAAGGGTCAATTTTTAAAGATGATGTTATGTTACATCTTTGTAAATGCAACTTAAAGCTTTATTATGCTTTGCTTTTAGAATCTGATTGATTAATACTTACCCCATCTCCAGACTTATGCAAGTCCAGGTTGGGTAGAGATGGCATATGCACAAAAGCTTTTTTCCTCAGTCCACTATAACAGTATGTGAAAAGCTGTCAAGTGCCATAACGAAATTATTTCTGGTTAAATACACTACACAGATCTGGAACTAAATAGATACACATGAGCCAACAACACTTTCCGAACTTTTAACACAAAAGGATATTTTGATTTTCCTCGCATTCCAAGGCGACGTGCTTTCATGTTAGGAAAGACATTTTTCATGATCTTTCCAAAATCGGCAGCACTTAGAGGATGGTAGCCAAGATTGTCACAATAACTCCTGTAACACAAATTAAAAATGATTAATTGCACTTAAATTTAGAAAAATAAACGCAATATTTGCACTGATAAACGACTCCTGGTTCTGTCCCGAAATGAAATTAAGATTCAGTAGCAAACCACCTTGTTACAATATTTATGCTAAATATTTATCTTGTCACATAGAGGATATTAAAAAGATTTTATTACATTTTTTTTATTTATTATGCTGTTGGTAAAAGGTTTTCTCATCAGTATTTTTTTTTATTATTACAAATCAGGATCTTTAATAAGTCTGTTTCTTTAAGCCTGTAAAGAACGTTTTATTAGTAGAAACTATTCAATATCACATACTTGTACTCATCATACACCTCTTGTTTTGGCAGTGAGGTCTCCGGATGTTCTTCTAAGTGATTCCGAATCCAGTTGAAAGCATACATCTGTTGGGTCCGACTGGATGACATAGAATTCTGGTCACTACAAGAGAAATGGGAAAAAATATCATTTCTCCCCGTATCAAGCATTACAAATGTTGTCTCTGCTTGTAGGTCTCATTTATATCTCGAACAAGACAAATGTTTTTTAAAATGGTCTCTGACTTAAATAAAAGGTTATAAAATGTTTGTACCAGGTTGCAGGACTTGTAGACCCCCTCTGATTTTCAGTCCTATTGGACATCATGGTGAGAATTAGGGATTGCAGTGATGAATAGATATGGGGAAACAAATGACAAAACACAGGATGCTGGGTATTGCAGTGTGAAAGAATTTGCTAAATATTGGTTTTTTTTTTTAGTGGAATGATAAAGTTCATAAAGATTCAAACAATAATTTAAAAAAAAAAAAAAAAAAGCATAGAAATCACAGGAGAACAGAGAAATAATATTGCCATGTTTATGAAGGATGGTATTTAGATTATATTTGAGCATATATGGAAAGCACAAACAGCAATGGTAAAGCCAGACTGTGGAAAAATCACAGACCATGAGCAGAAATTAAACTAAAAGGAAAAGGAGACAATGAATGATAAATGTACAAATAAACTATTAATAATCTGCAGTGTAACATTTATTCCCTGTATAAACATACCTTTTGTCATTACCGCTGCTGGGACCAGAAGGCAACTTAAGGTAGAGGTAGAGTTTTTCAATGTCTGTAAACTTCTCAACATCTTGCTGTAAGACAAAGAAAATCAATTTAAAAAAAAAAAAAAGGTTATTTTTCTATATAAACTTTTGACAAAAACAAAATATCATCAAGACATGCGATATATTTAAAAATAAAAAGTACACAATAAGGCTGTATTCTATGAACTGGTGCATTTTAATTTTCTAGGGGGCATTATTAGTTAAAGGGGTCCATTTTTGACCTTGGAGACACCAGGCGAGTTGGGCCTGGTGTCCAAGTGTGGTTTGAGAATGCTGTATGGCCTTTTGTTCTAGGGCTACAAACAAATGTTCTTTGTTTAAAGTCTACAAAACAATCTAAAAGCCTTTGAGTTAGTTTTATAAAACTAAAAATTACATTTATAATCAGTGTAATCATTCAAAATATTTAAAATACAAGCAGACGTCAGGCAATAGAGGACCAAAATGTCTCTGTGGCAAACAAACAACTCCTGAGCTGCTGTGTACTGGTTGCCATGTAAACCCTAACAGCAAGAACGCATGTCAAACACAGCTTTTCAGTAAAAGCGCCGCCTCACCTCCCTTTGATTGGCCTGTGTGAACGAATTCATCTCAGCTCTTCCTATTCCATTTGTCTGTATGTTGCTAGGGGAAACCGCTGCTCATGAATGGATTAAGAAGGACTAACCAATGAGCAGTAAATACAAAAATCTAAAACAATGGACTAGCCTGGTCAAAACATACTATACTGAATAATACTGAACATTTCTGAATAATTGATTACTTCATTACTACGTTCCTATGGATACACGGAAGACATCTCTGAGCTTTACGATTTGCATTTGTGTGCAGCCATATAATATTGACATCCTTCTTTTACAGATCTGGAATAGGATATGAAAACACTTCTACTGTATAATTGTAGACATATGGGCACAGGTTGTACAGATATTAAGAAATTGCAACAAGGAGATTTTGTTAGCCAGATCTATTTGTTTTAGTGACTGCTGAAAGGCTGAAACTATTAGTTGACGTTACAAGTATCTTTATCATCAAATAGTTGTTTGATATCACCTTGTAAACCAAAGTGCCATTGTAGTACAAAACAGAAATTTGTACAGAAAATGGGACACCATGCTGTAGTGTAAACAACCACTTTGATTCCCTGAGGTCACGAATGAGACACTGCAAGTCTCTGCTGATGGGAATTGTGTTGGGGGGGCTTTAGCAGAGATTCTCCAGGGTCGCCAAGTAGTGCCACTGGTGGATCATGGACCTGCCGATTGCTCGCAGGGATCACTTATCGGACTCATTGGAGTGCACAGCTTCTTGATGATGTCTGGAGGCAATTTGCCTGGACACCTGGAGCACAATCATGGCATGGAGTGCGGACGTCCCTTCTCCCAGTGCGGACGTCCCTGCCTGCCTATGGTCTACCACAATTTGTCCTCTGAAGATGATCCACAAACACTGCTTGACTAGTCCCACCATCCCCTATGTCATAAGGAAGGTCTACATCTAGACTTGTCTCTGTTCTGGCACCAAAATGGTGGAATAAACGTCCCACTAATGTCAGTCATGGGCTGTCTTTAAGAGACAATTGATTACCCTTTTCTTAAATACCTACCACTTGACATTTAACACTGACAGAATAACTATGCTTCCATTTCAACATTTATTCTGGGTCATTACACTATTTGCAGTCTAAATGTATTGAGCTACTCAATGGTGTGAGTCAAAGCACTTTTGAACATCTCTCTATGACCATGAATATGAAAGCTTACAGCAGTCATTTATGACATTCAGAACACATTTATCTAGACTGAAATAAAAGGAAGCTCCAAGTCTGTGTTATCCAATGCAAAACACACAGATTACAGAAGAAAACTGTACACTGTTCCTTCTCGGGCTAGTGCTCCATGGCAAGATCTCATCATGTGTTGTTGATCAATGATAAGAATGGTGAGGAATCAGCCTAGAACTAAACAGAATAATCTGTTCTATGATCTCAATGTAGCTGGAACTACAGTCAACAAGAAAACTATTGAGAACCCACTGTGTCTGAAAAGACTGAGAACGTGGACAATAGACAGGGCCATATCCTGTTAAATCTTGGGTAAGAACTGCCTTCCCTCAGGCAGGGCAGTGAAAATGGTGCATGGATGGATGTCCCTGCATGACAATGACCCAAAACACACGGACAAGGCAACAAAGTGATGGTTAAAAGAAAAAGCACATTAGTATCTTGGACTGTCCAGTCTACAAACCTTAACCCCATAGAAAATTTGTGGAAGTATTAGAAGGTTTGAGCTGCCAAATATCAGCATAAAAACCTTAATGACATAGAAAAAGGCAGTGGTACACCCTGGACAGGTTGCCAGTCAGTCGCATGGCACATATAGACAAATAACCACTCATACACACATTTCACCCCTATGAACAATTTAGAATCACCAATCAACCTAATTTACATGTTTTTGGACTGTGGAAGAAAACCGGAGTGCACGGAGGAAACCCACGCAAGTGAGGGGAGAACATGCAAGCTCTACACAAAAAAATTCCTGGCTCGGGAATCGAACCCAGGATTTTTTTGTTGTGGGGCGATCGTGCTAACCACTACACCACTATGTCGCCTGTCCTGGAAACAGTCTGGTTCCTTTCTGAGAAAGGGAGCACTTCTCTCGAGTGTGTCAAAGAAAGCATGTGATAATTTGCTGGTGAGTAGCTGTCCTGTGATAGAGCATAATAATTAACGTTACCTGCCCACCATGGAAATCATTTATATGCAGTATATGCAAGTAAAAACCTATTTAGCAATAGAATAGACCTAAAATCTAAAAACAAACGTCTCCTGACCCCATTGTGATTCTGCTATTACAGGTGTTATCACGTCAATTAACTGGTGGAGAAACCTTCATTACATCACAAGCCTATATAACACAAACATCAAAGCAATGTTACAGATTTCTTCATTAATGACACTTCATTCATTCATCTTCTTACCCGCTTATTCCCTAATTCAGGATCACGAGGGTCTGCTGGCACCTATCCCAGCCTACATAGGGCAAGAGGCAAGGGTACACCCTGGATGGGTCACCAGTCCATCTCAGGGCAACACATAGACAAACAACCAGTCACACATACATTCACTCCTATGGACAATTTTGAATCACCAATCGACCTAACATGCATGTTTTTGGACTGTAGGAGGAAACCGGAGTAACCGAAGGAAACCTATGCAAGTGTGGGGAAAAAACTTCGCACAGAAAGATCCACGACCCGGGAATCGAACCTGGGACCTGTGAGGCGACTGTGCTATCCACTACGCCACCGCACCGCCTATTAATGAATGACCCTTATTGTGTGGAATGATGGGAGGAATAAACACAAATAAATTGAGTTGTGTTCAGTCAATCAAAAGGTGGAAGATACTATTTCAGATGAGAGTGTAGTGGAAAAACACCTGGCTGCTTAAAGACGATAAGTCCCAGTGATGACCTTGTATGACCTTCTAAAGTTTAGAATCTTAAATGGTCATCAATTTAGGATATAAAAAGCTTTTCTGACTCTTTAGTAAAAACATCCTAATCTACATTACAGCACTTTTTACAGCTTTAAGAAAATCTCAGAATGAAAGTAAATTCAGAAACAAAAACTATGGGACTGTTTGTGTACTTACAAACATACCATCTTATGCTGTCTGACTGTGTCTGTATGTATGCTATATTGCCAAAAGCTTGTGGTTACCTGACCATCACAATCATCAGTCATTTAAAACGGCTTACTCTAGAACTCTCCATTTTGGTGTTATATTATGCAGTTAAGCTCCACTTTTCCAAGCTTTCCAGTTTATTATGGAGCCTGTGTGTTTATTCAGCTACTACAGTATTAGTGAGATCAGACACTAACGTCAGATAAGAGAGTTCAGCGGGGATCACGGCTTGGTCATGGCTTTGTGCACTCCAATTATAAAAAAAATTTAAGTCTTATATAAAAGTGGTTTGTGCATATTGAAATGGTCATGTTGGAACATTATTTGAGTCTCTGAGTTCCAATTATAATAATTGAATGCTACAACATACAAAGACATTTGTACAAAGTCAACTGTGTGTGGATCTGATGGTGAGGTGAATTTTTACTGCAGTCATCTTGGTGACCTATGACTCACCTGATCAGTGCATAACAAGCTGTCAAAATGATTGCAGTTACTTACCAAAATGCTGTCCACTTTTGATTGTACAGATTTGCTAAAGAAAAAGACAAAATTAATCAATAGTCATAAAAATTCTATCATCAAAGAAGTGCATTGATTATTGTTTTGGGAATATTTTGGTATGTTTCGAATTCGCTTTTGATATTCTTGGTTAATAACATTAATTACATAGCGGCATTACAGGATATTTTGTATGATTTGCTGTGCAAAAGTCTTTCGTACATTGAAAAAGCAGTAGAAGGTAAGGATGCGTTAATTTTACAATAAGCAAGAATTAGTAATGTGTTAGATCATAGCAACTTTGACACTCATTTAGTTTTGCAAGGTAGTCCATGGCCACTATTTTGAAAGCAGTCCATTAAGCCTGACCATACAACCGATATAATCTCTGCTAAACCTACAAACTCATACAAGCTCCTGGAAAAATGGTGAAACATAATTGTGAGGATTTGTGTTCATTCTGCTACCAAAGCATAAGACGGACAGAAGCTCAAATGTGTTCCGTGGGATGGAGGCAAGGTATCTGTTCAGGGCTCTGATGATTTTTCTATCTAATATTGCAATCAAAAGTTTGCATGTTTGACTTTGAACAATAAATCGTACCTACATTTACATTTCTAGAACCCAGACAACTTTATGTTGCACGAATCTAAGATTAAGGTTCATGGACCCAGCAGTGGTAGCTTGATATAGTCTGCAGGCAAACACCTTAACCACTAAGCTGCGCAAAGGAGGTGCTAAGTGAAGATCAGGGTTTGAGTCCCAGCATCACTTGGGAAGTTGCTACTGCCGGGTCCCAAAGCAAAGCCCTTAACCACAAGAAGGTCCCGTGTTCGATTTCCTGGGCCGGGGATCTTTCTGTGCAGAGTTTGCATGTTCTCCCCGCGCTTGTGTGGGTTTCCTCCCACAGTCTAAAAACATGCAGATTAGGTTGATTGGTGATTGAAATGTGTTGCCCTGTGGATGGACTGGGGACCTGTCCAGGGTGTACCCCTGCTTCTCACCATTTGTGAGCTGGGATAGGCTTCAGCAGACCCCAGTGACCCCGAAATAAGGGATAAGCGAGTAAGAAAATGAATGAATGAATGAATAATCCAATAAGGCAAAGACAGAAGGAAAGAAAACCGAGTGGTGTGTATGTACTTACAGTGTAATGCGCGCGCACACCCCGCATACAGCCGCGCGTCTTCATATTTATGTATTCGTGTGTGTGTGTGTGTGTGTGTGTGTGTGTGTGTGTTTTACACTGTCTAATAGAGCACGTTCAGTTCAATAGTGTGTTCTATATAATGTGCGTTCAATATAATCGATACAGAATACATCGCCAAGCAGATAATCTACAAACGTCGTGTGTGTGTGTGTGTGTGTGTGTTTTAATATGGGTCAGCAGGTTGTCCCCGTGCGAACCGCTTTGACACACGGCAATAAAGCTAGTTAAAGCTGCAGAACTACATGATGATTAAAATACTGGATTTTCTCCGAGTGGATGGGGGAGGTGTGTGTGGGTGGGTGGGTGGGGGGGAAATTGATGCTAGCGCGCTAAATCTGTCAACATGCTCTGGCAGAAGCTAGCGCGCTAATCCAGCTAAGTGTAGCTATACGATAAGGCCAGAGAAAACAGACGCGGGTCTCTCACCAGATCGAGTTCTTGATCTTGTCGTAGTGCAGCGCGGTGGCCTCTGTACCCTGCAGCCCTGAAAACGCGCTAGGGAGACACGCAGGTCCGGACAGAACCCCCTGCTGCAGCTGACCAGCTTGCTGTTGTTTATCATCGGCCATCACGGTGAGATCGTTGCAGGGAGGAGGACGAGGACGAGGCGGTGAAGCAGCAGGAGGAGGAGGAGGAGGAGGAGGAAGGGGTGCGAGCTTTAACTTGTAGGCCTCATCGGAGAGCTTAGCAAAAGAGACGATCAGCACTCCGGGTACACATAACGTGTGAAATCACGCTGCTCTTGTACGGAAGAAACGATGAAGAGGAGACGAGCACACGCAAAGAGGAAGAAAAACAGCAACGACTCCACTGCAGCACAACAGCACGGCGGCTGCCGCCACGGACAGTGCTGCTGCGAACCAGCCAGACGAGGCGCATGCGCACTGCGCGATTTCTGATGGAAAGCATGTTGACAAAACATTTTTCATCCTATTTCTTTAATAATTGATCGTTTCTGTCCTAATAAAATGCATATACATTTAAGTAACTCAACAGGCCTAGATCATGATAATGCACTATAGCGAATAGTTATAATAAATACTGATTATAATAATGTCCTTCGACACTGTCTCCGAAATAGGTCACCTTCCAATAATACAATACACTTAATCCCTTGCAGTTCCTGTTTTGTTATTATACAGGATCAAACTATTCCAGGAGACGAAAGAGCACCATAATTATTCTTTTGTTATTCCACTGATAATTTTCATTGTGTGCATTACATCATTCCGCCACTAAAAGGCACAATGAATGACAGTATTTCTCAATATATTGCAATCACTACAGTAAGGCATATCCGTGCCACATCATTTTATAAGAAGAGTGCAATAATATAGAAATATTCTGCTTTATAACATGACCAGACGAAACTGCTACATGAATGAGTAATCTAGAGTTGGTGTGGTTGTTGTTGTGATGCTCTGTATGATCGCTAGGGGGAAACAATTCTCTAATCATCTTTCCGCTGCTCCCGTTAGGGGTCGCCACAGTGGATCACTTCTCCACATCTGTCTCTTTCACCCCAACTACCTCACCACATCCATAAACCTCCTCCTTGGTTTTCCTCTTGCCCGGCCCCTCCATCCTCAGGATTCTTCTACCAATATACTGCATGTCCCTCCTCTGCACATGTCCAAACCATCTCAATCTAGCCTCTGTCTTCAAACTCACTTCTAATCCTGTCCATTGTAGTCACTCCCAATGAAAATCTCAACATCTTCAACTCTACCACCTCCAGTTCCTCCTCGTGTCTTTTTGACAACGCCACTGTTTCTAAACCATACAACATTGCAGGTCTCACTACTTTCCAAAAATTTCAGAAAAGCACATTGAATCATTTTTAAACAATTAAATCAATCATTTCCATTTTATTGTATCAAATAAGTATTTGGTATAATAGAACTTTTCTTACAGAAACATAAGGTAAAAATTACAGATGTTAGATGTCTCCTGTGGTTCTTGTCCAGCAGGAATTTTGGTCCACTCTTAGGTTTTGGGGTTTAAATTTCAGCTCTCTCCATAGCTTTTCCATCGAGTTCAGGTCTGGAGACTGGCTAGGCCACTCTAGGACCTTGAAAGCTACATAGTTACCTGGCTGTGTGTTTGGGGTCATGCTCATGTGAATGGTCATCCACCTCCATGGTTCACTGTTGGGATGGTTTGTGCTCATCCTTCGTCTTCCTCCAAATGGTTTACACCACGGCATATTTTGGTCTCATGTGACCACATTACCTTCTAACCAATCCTCCTCTATTGTATTTTTTGGAAAACTTCAGACAGGTCTGAACACGTGCTGGCTTGAGCACGGAGACCCTTGTGAGCACTGCAGGATTTTATTCCATGATGATGTAGTGTGTTACTAATGGTAACCCTTGAGACTATGGTCCCAGCTGTCTTCAGGTCATTGACCAGGTCCTCTTATGTAGTTATGGCTCCCATGTGGCTGATCGCTCACCTTTTCAGGATCATTTATACTCCACAAGACAAGGTCTTCCATAGAGCAATAGTCTGAGGTAGACTGACAGCCATCTTGAATTTCTTCCATTTTCTAATAACTGCACCAACAGTTGCTTTCTTACCAGTCTGTGCCTATTGTTCTGTAGCCCATCCCAGCGTTGTGCAGGACTACAATTTTGTCCTTAATCAGCTCTTTGGTCTTGCCCATAGTGGACAGATTTGAGTCTGATAGATTGAGTTTATAGACAGGTGTCTTTTATACAAGTAACGACTTAAAACAGGTGCAAGTAATACAGATAATAAGTGGAAGATAGGAGGGGTTTCTGAAAGACAATCTTATGGGTCTGTGAGAGCCATATTGTTTATTTCATGCCTTAAAATGAAAATGTATTATTTAAAAATCATACAATGTAATTTTCTGGATTTTTAAAAGATTCTATCTCTCACAGTTGAGATGTGCCTACGATGAAAATTAGGAAAACTTCAAATACACTTTAGGCTTCCAAAAACATTTCAGAGTGTAATTGTTTGATTTATGTTCCAATTTATCCCCAAACTGTTTAATGGGCTGTCCTGCATAGTGGGCCTTTTTGCAGGACAGGCTTATTTTTTTATTCCATTCTTGGCCAGCTTTGTTTACCTCAAACTGACACACACACTCTCAATATAAAATTGATGTTTACAGCACCATGGACACACAAAAAACAAAGTATGCTCGGTCACTTTAATGTTCATTTATTCATCTTCTTACCCGCTTATACCCGAATCCGGGGTCACGGCGGTCTGCTGCACCTATCCCTGCTCACGTAGGGCGGGGGTACACCCTGGACGGGTCGCCAGTCCATCTCAGGGCAACACATAGACAAACAACAATTCACACACACATTCACCTAATCTGCATGTTTTTGGACTGTGGGAGGAAACCGGAGCAAACCCATGCAAGCATGGGGAGAACATGCAAACTCGGCACAGAAACATCCCGGCCCAGGATTCGAACCCTTCTTGTTATGAGGTGACTGTGATATCCACTATGCCACCGTGCCGACCCTCTATTTTGCTAGAACTTACCTTCACATTTTTTCTATCTGCATATCATAACTGCTGTTTAAATGTACCTGTAAAGAGTATTTTGTTTTTGTATTGGCTATTTTGCTGGAGTAATGTTTGTGGTGTTGTTTGCACCCCAGGTTGCACACAAACACTTTATGGTGCTATTATCATCAAATTTTTAACTCTGTGTCGCTTTTCTGTTATGGAATCATTTATGCAGCACCATAAATGCTGTTTCTTGATACTTGATCCTCTTTAGGCATCATACTTTGTTCACAGGGGCATTACTAAGGAATCGTACTAAGAAGTACTTCGTTTTAGTATTATTAAAGTAAAACTGGTATGCTAAAATGTAATATTTTAATCATGTGTTTGCAACTTTGTGGCAACAGATACATCCATTTAGTCTTTTATGGTCTGCAAATATCTATTTTTGTCTTAGAAACATACACATAGTCAATTAAGGTTTATATGAAACCATCTTTCAGTGTGTTACCTGTTAGAGATTTTGCTGGTATTTTATTGATTTACGGTAAATTTAAAGAATTAAAGGTGCTTTAGAAGTAATGTATTTATTCTACATAATACTAAATTGCTGATAACAAAGGCTACATTCTCCTAGTCCCAATAACTCAATCAGAATAACAAGATTGTGTGAACACCTCATTGCAGATATGTTTACAGCCTGGATAAATTTGACCCCCAAATCACTGCAAACACTAGAAAAATACAGGGACATGTTTGGCCTGTGAGATCTGTCACTTAATTGAATTCAAGATGAAAAAATAATTGTTGTTAATCCTGGATGCAGTGTTATTTAGTCTAAATTACTTTTTGTTTGCACTAGCTTACCGGGCTCTGTTTCTTATAATATAAAAAAAATCATTAAATCACAGTGACCCAGACCAGGCAGTTGTTATGATTAAAATAATATATTTCATACAGGTTTCTTTTATCCCATAACATTCACTGTTTATACTCAGAATGAAAGGATACATAATATCATTATAAAATATAAATGCCATATTTAAGCATTTATGTTATGTAAAATTGCAGCACATTTATTGACATCTGGATTGTTGATTAGTAAATATGGCAAATTCTGTATTACAAAAAATGATTCAATTTGTTCAATAAAAAGGTTTTAAGACTCTTTTCGTGATTTCATGAATGCTGTTTATAAAGCATTTTTTAGACAGCGCTGTCTTCAGAACCTTGAGATTCCAAAACCTTTTAATCTACTGTTAAGATGATTACTGTAAACTAAATCCAGGTGGTAAACAAAAGTCCTGGAGGGGCCAATAACAAAATGTGAGACTCAGAAAGGTTGGCAGTTATAAGAATTTAGGTTCTGATGACTACTAATGACATATGTGATTGTAAACTAATTTTTGAAATAAAAGATAACAGCACAAAGTATCTCTGAAGATTAATGAAAGCTAAGATTATATTGATCCAAAAGAATACTAATTACATTTGGTCGTTTTTTTTTTTATTCTGAATAGTTTGCACATTATATAGTAGTGAGAGATCTTTAGACCCTAAAGTGCAGTTCATGAACAAAGTGACAAAAGACATGGACTCAAAACAAGGAATGAACCAAAAACCACAGTCATAATAAAAACGTGAACATTCATTCATTCATCTTCTTGCCCGCTTATTCCAAAAATCGGGGTCACAGGGGCCTATCTGGCACACATAGGGTAAGAGGTGGGGATACACCCTTGGCAGGTCACCAGTCCATCTCAGGGCAACACATGGACAAACAACCATTCACACATACACTCACTCCTATGGACAATTTAGAATCATTATCGACCTAATCTGCATGTTTTTGGACTGTTGGAGGAAACCCATGCAAGCGCAGGGAGAACATGCAAACTCGGCACAGAAAGATCCCCGGCCTGGGATTCTTCTTGTTGTGAGGCTACCGTTCTATCCACTACTCCACCGCGTCGCCCCTAAACTTGAACATATTAAACATTAAACATGAACATAAAACAAACGTTTAGTGGGAATAGACAAAACAAAACTGCTTATATAATCTAAACTGATTTAGTGTGTTTTTAAATTAAGACTAACATTCACCATAACATATGTTGTGTTGGTTTAGTTAGTTTTGTTTTAGTCAAACCCTTAAACTATAATTTGGTGTGATGCTTTTAGTAGCTTCTGTTGCAGATTTCAACAAAATTCAACATCATTGTCTTAGAGCATGTTTTCTATCCATACTTACTTAGGTCACTAATTCTGTAGGAGACAGTTCAGCAGACAGTAAATCAGGGATTAAGTCTTGGTCCAATATGACCTTAAACAAAAAAAAAAAACATAGGTAGGACTCAGACCGTTGAGGAGTATATAAATAGCTTCCATGGGGCTGTCTGTGTTAAGCGTCTACACACAGATTAAGTAGGTCAGGAGAGGAAACCCGACAGCACATGGCGGATGTGATATCTTTGGGTATTCTATACAGTTGTAAACAATTGTAAACAGAATATGGCTAAGTAAATTCATTACTTAATTTTGAAAAGCATGGTGGTGTATTGTTTAGCACGGTCACCTTACAACAACAAGTTCCCGAGTTCGATTCCTGCTCTAGAGATCTTTCTGTGCAGAGTTTCTTGTTCTCCCTACACTTGTGTGGGTTTCCTTTGAGTACTCTGGTTTCCTCCCACAGTCCAAAAACATGTACATTAGGTTGAGTGGTGATTCTGCATTGCCCATAGGATTGAATGTGTATGTGAATGATTGTTCGTTTATATGTGGCCCTGAGATGGACTGGTGACCAGGGTGTACCTCTGTCTCTTGCTCTATGTGCACGGGGATAGGCTTTAGCAAACCCCCATGACCCCAAATTTAGGGAATAAGCGGGTAAGAGGATGAATGAGTGAATGAATTTTGAAAATCAAAATAATGGCACGGTCTCCTCACAACCAGAAGGTCTGGCAAGGAGTTTGCATAGGTTTCTCCGGATACTCAGAGTTCCTCTCACAGTCCAATACATGTCCATTAGGTTAATTGATGATTCTAAATTGCCCATAGGAAAGTGTATGGCTGTTCATCCATGTGTGGCCCTGCAATGGACTGGTGATCTGTCCAGGGTGTCATCGCCCTATGTGTGCTTGAATAGGCTCCACAGACCCGGTGCCCCCGAGTTAGAAAATGAGTGAATGTGCAAAAGAATCAATTCATTGTGCCCCAAAATCTAGTATCATCTTCTCCACATATGTTTTATTTGAATTTTTTTCTCTCGAAACAACCAAGATACATGCAATTGAAAGCTTATCAAAGGATTCTGAAATTATACTCTCACCCTGTCTAAAATGGTTTCTTCCTGTGCTACACTGTCCACCCCCATGCAGGGTCCTACAAGTGGTATAGTCTTGGTTTGCATTAGTTGTGTGGGAGCAAGTATGAAGTCAGACTGGGACATCTAAAAGAAGAGAACCACAAGGTTGAATGAGCACTTGTATGAATGTAAGAAGACAGCTTTGGGACGCCTAAGGATTTAAGAAAGTTGATAAAACTGAGCTGAAACTGCAGACGCTGTAATGTTTTGTTCATTTTCTGGCCCAGGGTCAGCCAACAACTCATTTAAGTTTCACTATAGCAATGGAAAAGAGGTAAGTTGGAACCTTTTTCAGAGCTAATGAAGTGCTAATGGAGAAGTGTTTCATTTAAGGAAGTTATAACATGAGGGATATATTTTCCAGTCAATACGTTTGCATGGGTGTATCCATGTTATTTTTTTGTGTGACTGTACGGTTTCTTAGTTCAAAATAAAATAGACCAGGGAGTGTAGTAATCCGTTCACCTGCCTTGGATAGTCAGCCTTGTTGTCAAAGAGAAGCATTCATCTTAAGTGTTACTTAAAGTTAAAATTCTGGGAGGTGCTGTGCTTGGTTTAGTTGAGGTTATTGTAGGCTTATTTGCTCACATGGCATAGCTTTAGAAGGCACAAACCATGTTGGTATTGAAAGCACAAATCCAGCTGCAGTAGAGAGTGAGCCATGATTTGAAATGCCCTGGTTGGTTTGTGGCTGAACTCTGGCAGATGTTTTTCTTACTTTTCACCATCCCATTACGACAGCACACAGCCTCCTTCTTTGATCTGCACACATGGTAAGTACCTCCAGACGGGCATGGATGACACAGAGCAAAAGGAAAAAATTTGTTGCATATGTGCTGGGCTGATTTTAGTTTGAACAAAAAATTGTGGACCAGCTTGCCAGTAAGCTTTGATGAAATGTTTTATTAAATCCAGTCATTTTATGCTCCAAGATTGTTATTTGTGTTTTGAGAAGCATTCCTGCACAATGCCACCTTGTTTTTCATGAATAAAAAGTGCTATTTTCACTGGCACCCACATATGCTTACTTAGCTTCAGGGCTCTTAAGAACCCTCTTTTGATCTTGATCTCATAAAGTACTGAAGAATGAATATTGGATGAAATTTTGAGACCAGGATTAAAGCCTCTACTGTTGTTTTTGACTGCTGCAAAAGGCATAAGGCTTGTTTCTTTACTTCAAAGGGGCAGAAAGGTCAGGCCATGGTGTGTTAAGTTTATTAATGTGTCACTTGGTCAGTAACTGAAGACTGGGTGCAATTGGGTTGATCCTGTACCATGTCCAGCCAATCATCACAACCTTTTCCAGAAAAGGAGTCAATCTAACACAGTTCTGTGCTTTTTGGTCATAAGTCTATATGAATGGGACCAAAGGAATTATTTGTGACCTGTGAGTGATTCTGGTCGCGGAGGGCCGTTGCCCAGGCAATGCACGTGTCATTAATGACATGATTAAAAGAAGAAGAAAAAGAAGCAAGGATAGTTGAGAAGAT
>JAOTRA010000008.1:8834162-8846952 GCA_026260255.1 Pseudolaguvia tuberculata | reverse complement strand
ACACACACACACACACACACACACACACACACACACACACACACACACACACACACACACACACACACACACTCCTAAGGGCACATTCACTACTTTGACTCAACTAACAGTTGCAAACTTTGCACAGAAATATCCCCAGCCCGGGAATCGAACCCGGGACCTTCTTGTTGTCAGGCGACCATGTTAGCTACTACGCCACCGCGCTGCCCCATCACTGATGTTCTATCACTGAAATCATTTAGAGAGATCATTTTAAGACCTTAAATCTGAAGAGTGTTGCTGTAACTACTTTGATTTATCGATTCTATATTGTATAATTATGTCCAATGTTATAAATCTACTGTTGCTCTATTTAAAGCCAATTAATTTTAGTTACAATTTAAACATTGTATTTGTGTAACTACTATGTTTTACTGCCACTGTAGTCATTTTTAACAATGTTAATCAGTCATGTGGACACAAGTATATCTAGCATGTTTTGCAAATGGAGAAAAACAATAACAAAAATAAATCAGTATTTTATTAGATGCAAATCTTTTTAAAAGCATTTTAACCCAGAATATATTTTCATCACATGTCATATAAGAAAAATCTGATTGTATTCTGAAAAATCTGATCAGTTTTAGGTGAGTCAGTATATTAATCAGTGTGTTATACTGATGCAGGTAATAGGAACAGGCATTCTGGTACTGTGTATCCTGGCCATAACTGATAGCAGGAATATTGGAGCACCTAAAGGAGTAGAACCTCTAGCCATTGGCTTGATCATCCTGGGCATCAGTGTGTCCATGGGCATGAACTGTGGTTACCCTCTGAACCCTGCCAGAGACCTTGGCCCTCGACTTTTCACTGCTGTGGCCGGTTGGGGCTTAGAGGTGTTCAGGTATTATCTCTTCATTTGGCACATTATAACTTAATCATTAAAAGACACTATAACATCTACAAAGACAAATCTTAATGCAACAATAGCATGTTAACATTACCAACAAACACACTTTGCGATATCCTTGACGATAAGACGATATCCTTGAGGTTTTTTTTAATTAGAAACCGGTGGGAACCTTTACCTGATTATTAACTAAATACATTGGAACCTCTTCCATTCATTCATTCTTTTCATTCATTCATCCATTCATCTTCTTACCCACTTATTCCGTTATTTGGGGTCACGGGGGTCTGCTGGCGCCTATCCCAGCACACATCCCAGATGAGAGGCAGGGGTACACCTTGGCCGGATCGCCAGTCCATCTCAGGGCAATTCATAGACAAACAACCACTTACACACACATTCACTCTTATGGACAATTTAGAATCACCAATCAACCTAATCTGCATGTTTTTGGATGGAGGGAGGAAACCGGAGGGAGGTGGGAGGAAACCGGATAGCACGCCCTTGAGCCTTTTCAGTCTTTCAATTACTCACACTATTTATACCCAAACCTGTCTCTCAGTCACTCTAAACGTTAGCGTTTTATCTGTCTTCCTGTCTGCCTTCAGCGCTCATAAATACAACCACCCCTTGGGTCTTATCCTTATCTTGGGCTCCTGTCAGTTTTCTTCATGACAATTATATTGAGAAGATTGTACATAGAAAAACACAATATAATTAGGTTCTCTGAGAATTGACACTTTACCTGCTTCTATTCATTTCTTCAGCTTCAAACCTGCTTATTCCCTGATTCAGGCTCACAGGGGTCTGTTGGAGCCTATTCCAACACACATTTGGGAAGTGGTAGGCTAGTGGTTAAGGTGTTGGACTAGTACCACCTCCACCAAGCAACCACTGTGGGTCCTTGTGCAAGGCCCTTAAGTTGTAAAAAAAAAAAAAAGACCAAATGTAAGTCGCTATGGATAATAACTAAGAATCTCCCTCTGTCCCTGCTAAATCAGAGGAGTCTCCCCCTGTCCCTGCTAAATCAGAGGAGTCTCCCTCTGTTCCTGCTAAGCCCGAAGAGTCTCCCTCTGTCTCTGATAAGCCCGAGGAGTCTCTCACTGTCCCTGCTAAGCCTGAGAAGTCTCTTGTTGTCCCTACACTACCAGTAGAAGCTTTGGACTTGAGCCTAACAGCCTGGGGACTGATTGTTCCTCAGGTCCCCTGGTCCCCGTGAACTATGGATTGTGCATGGACCAGGACCTCCTACTTTCCCTCTGTCAATGTCTTCTTAAGTTCCTGTCAGTATGTATTTTGGTTTAGTTACTTGTGATCTAGTGGTTATGTTTATTAGATCTTGTTATGTGTTTGTGTTCTTGTGAAGGTTTTCTGGTAGTTTTATTTCTGTGAATGTGTTTAGATTAGTTTTATTGTTTTAGACTGGTGTTTCGGCTAGACCTGTCCTGTTCTTTTCACTGTCTTTGCTTTTCCATTTCTACCTTCTGTGCCTGCCTGTCTTTGTTTCCGTGCCTGCCTGTCTTCGTTTCCGTCCCTTCCTGTCTCCGTTTCCATGCTCAACTGTCTCCATTTCCATGCCTGCCTGTCTCATTGCAGTTTCTCGCATTTGGATCACTCGTGTGTGTAAAGTTGTCATGCTTTTAACCATAACAATTACCAAAATGTTTTAATGCTGGAAAAATATTTATATTTATACATAAACTTATAAATGCTATTAGAATGAAATAGAAATAATAAAACTATTAAATTATTAAACAATCAGTGAAAGTGTATGTCATGTTTGATGACCCCTTGATCATCTCACATCAAATTAATTATTATTATTATATTATTAATAAGAATTTTTCAATATTATTATAATGAATAAGTTTGTATCATATTTGAAATAGTCTAATACAGATTAGACAGTGTAGAGCAAAAGAAGTTAAAATGTTTATTTAAAGTGTTTGACTAAAATAAAAAGAGTCAGTTGATTCCAAACATTGTGCAGCATTCCTGTTATATAAACATGGACCTAAATAACAGCTTTATATACTTTCTTTCTTTCAGCACTGCAGATTACTGGTGGTGGATCCCCGTGTTCGGGCCCTTGATAGGAGGCATCAGCGGAGCTGTAGTGTATTTCCTCCTGATTGAGCTGCACCACCCCGACACCTCTGAGAAATCCCAACCAAACGATGAGGATGATAATGATGAAGAAGATGATGAAGACAGCAGCCTGAGGAGCAAATATGATATGATAACTATGGGCTGAACAAATAATCCTTAACTTTAAAGCGTGAGAAAGTGCTTACAAATTGGCAGAAATTATGATTATATGCTTCAGCTAGCCTAGCATATTCTCTCCATTATCATGTGTGTTGTCAGGAAACAAGCTAAGAACAGGACTGAAGTAGGTAGTCCACTACTTAACAGATTATACGTGTGGACATCTGAAGAAAACCAGCATGTAGTAAAATATCATTCCCAAGTAAATGAAAAAAAAAAAAAAAAGAATATTCAGACCATAAATATAGTTTACCTATAGTATAGTAGTATAGTTCAGTACAGTATATATATTGACAATGTATTTATTTATTTATTTATTTATTTGTTTATTTATTTGTTTATTTATCAGGCATTTTAATGTCCAATGTCTAATGTTTTGTCTATTCAAAAGTGGAAAAGACTTTATATAATATATTTAGAATTTTGGCTATAAATGTTCCATTTCAATAGTCACCATGTGATCAACAATCTTGTTTTGTTATTTTGTTTATAATTATTTCCAAACACTTTTAGAATTTTGCAAATCTTCTTTTGTTTAATTGTGTATTTATCTGTAATTGATTAATCTTATAATCAGTGTTTTTGAATTAAAAAACTACATTTAATTCATTCGGCTTTTATATCTGCTTATTCCCTAATTCATGGTTATAGTGGTCTGCATTATAACCACATGATTATGGTGGTCCCGCAAAAGGTAGTGGGGTCCATATCGCTAGTCCATCACAGGGCAACACACATCTTCCTATGGGCAATTTAGAATCACAGATCAACCTAAAGTACAAGTTTTTGGACTGTGGGAGGAAACTGGAGTACTGAGAGTAAACTCACACAAGCACGGGGAGAACATGGAATCGAACCCTTCTTGTTGTGAGGCGAACATGCTAAATCTTGGTTGTCTTTTCTGTAAGATTAAATATAGGATTGGAGATGGCAGTCTATATGACATAATGTCAGACACGTTCTATTTTAATAAAAGCTGGCAAGCTACGTAAATTCCGAAATATGTTTCTTTTAAGACGTACCGAAAACCATCAACCAGTCCCCAGTGCTAAAAAAACAACAACATGTCATTAAACACGGAACATTCAAAGGAAAATGTCCTAATCCAGTAAAATAATACAACCCTGTAAAACAGCAATTCAGATTAATGCAAGATTTCTATTTGAGTCTGGATTAAAGGTTACCCTGCATATAAGCAAAAGGTTTTCAGGTTTGTAGTGCAGCTGTTAATCCACACAAAGCAAACAACACTTGTCTGTCTCTCCTTTTTTTCCCCTTCGATACAGAGACAACTCTCATGTTTTTTTCCTCACAGCTACAAAAATTCAACCAATCAGAGGAGATAATCTTCTTTTCTTCTGCTTTAGGCTTACCACTCCGCCCCACCTCTATTTGTCTGTCTCTCTTTTTCTTGGCAATAGGCGACAACTTCCTTTCCTGAATCTCTTCACTAGTCAAGACAGGTCTGTGTATGTTTGTACATCCCTCAGTTCTTGGGTATGACGTTGACATTGAAGTTACTGGAGCAATGATGAAGGCTGTAACTAGAATCTGTCTTTTCATCCTAATCCATATTGAAGCAGAATATGCTCAAGAAAATACTACAGGTATGTGAATTATTTAGCTTTCCGTCCCATTCTATAGTTCTGTGATAGTTTAGGACCAAGAACAGATGTTCTTTACTACAAAAAGAAAATGCTAAATACATGTGCCTTCTATTTTAAGTTTGGCCGCCTGTTTCTCTTTAATTACATGTTACATGCTATGGTTTTTAACATATACTGTGGAAAAATCCAAGTTGTAAAAAGACTGAAAGCTCTGGAAAGGTTATATGTGACTCTGTGTTTAGATCTTGTTGAACTGGAGAATGAAGTGAAAGCACCCCTGGTGGTAAAATCGACTTTTCACATGCATTTACACGGTGATCTTTTTGAAGATACCTGCCTGATCCAGCCATTTCATTCAGACACTCTTGACAGATGCAACTACAACACAAGCAACCCTCTGGTCATCATTATTCACGGCTGGACGGTGAGGATGTGTTTGAACTTTTACTTCACCATCATTAACTAACATGTGACTGGCTTATTGAATTAAATGGAATTTTATTGAATTGAATTGAATTGAATTGAATGTCTTTGGATTTCTTTGCATACAACGATATTGGAAGCACTGACACTTATGTCTTCTAGAGATGATGTTCATGTATGAGTGTCTTTATATTCCATAAATCTATCTAAGACCATTACTGCTTCTAATGCAGTGGAATGCTTGGTTTAATACAAGACAGAACAGTGTGTAAGATCTATATGTACATCCTGCTCTCAATGTGTAGATGAATGGGAAAATGGAAGAATGGGTGTTCAAGATCGCCTCAGCCCTCAAGACCAGGCTGGAACATATGAATGTGCTGATCATTGACTGGAGACCTCTGGCTTTTCAGCCATATCCAACTGCAGCTAAAAACACCAGGCAGGTGGGCTTGGATGTGGCAAATCTCCTAATGTGGCTTGAGGTAAAAAAATAAATAAATAAATAAAATTAAATTAAATAAACCCAAGAAAACACTGATTTTAAACAAAAAAAAAGATAGTCAAGCTGAAGTGATTCAAAATTGCAAACATAAATTAATTTTAAAGATTAATTTGATATTAAAATATGGCTCATTTCACATTTATAAGTGAGCTTCCTTAAACTGTTCCTGGAAGCACATGATAGTGAAGAATGTCTGTAAGCTGTAGCACCACAGGTTTTATAGTTTTATTCAAACTTATATGCACAAACTGGGTGGCGGGGATGTTTCTGTGAGTTTCTGAGTTGGCATGTTCGCCCCGCGCTCCGGTTTCCTCCCACCTACCAAAAACATGTACATTTGGTGGATTGGTGATTCTAAATTGCCCATAGGAGTGAATGTGTGTGTGAATGGTTGTTTGTCTATGTGTGGCCCTGTGATAGACTGGCAAACTGTCCAGGGTGTACCCCTGCCTCTTGCCCTATGTGTGCTGGGACAGGCACCAGCAAACATTGTTTCCCCGAATTAGAGAATAAGCGGGTAAGAAGTTGAATGAATGAATGAATGAATGAATGAATGAATGAATGAATGAATATACCCAAACATTGTTCCTGCTTACCATGCCTATGTGCAGAAAGCCCCTGAGCTCCAGAAAGACCCCATGGTGTTTTATAACTGAAGTGGAAGTATTAAGCCCTGAACTCAAGCTTACTGAACACTTCTGGGATGAACTAGTACACTGACTACATCTCAAAGCATTCCCATAAAATTGAAGCTGGTTTTAAAAGAAAAGATGGGAATACAAGTGGGATGAAATGTTCCGTAAGCACATATGAGTGCGATGGACACAAACTTTTACCTGTATGTTTATTATAAAATCAATATTAGAATTTACATTACAAGCAAAGCGTCTTATTTTTTTTCCAAAAGGAGACCACCAAGCTGGACATGGATAAGGTGCACCTCATTGGTTACAGTTTAGGAGCACATGCGGCTGGATTTGCCGGAAGCCATTTTGCAAAAGCACAAAAGCTGGGGCGTATAACAGGTAACCCATTTCTTCTTAAAGTTTGCTGTAAATGCTAACAGTAAAAGAGACGTTATCTTCAGGGGAAAATTACCAATAGTAATTTGAGGAATTGAGTGTAAATAAGGAACTATCATTCCCACATAGAAGTTTTACCAATTCCTGTGTAAAATTCCAAGTTTCAATACAGATTGCTTTCATATTAAATTCTAGTAAACAACCTTAAAGCCTTTTTAAATTATTTTTTTCTTCACTTTGATCCTCATAAATTATCTTGAGGTTGATTAAAAAGGCCTCTAGATCCAGATGCACCTCTTTAAACATTGTTTAACACTATAGAAGACAACAATGGCTTTGTTAAAAAAAAAAGGACCTCCCCCAACTTTCCCACACAGCTCTCATGTCTAAAGACACCATGTAAAGGGTCTGAAATAGATGAGGGGGGGGCACACAATCCCCACCGCATTCATAAAATAGACTAAAGGCTGTGGATGAAAACCAGAAATTACATTGATCTACTTTAAGTGTGTCCTGAGTTCACAGGCAGATTAAAGGATGCAATAAGAATGAATAATATTTCAACTGCAAGTGACAAAATAAAACGTTTTTTTCTGACTTCTACGACTTACGAATTACGACTTCTCAGAAATTAAAGAAGACCATGACATCATGTTCTCTCCAGCTAGTACAAAAAAGGAAAAGAAGAAACGTGTCGGTTTTGCAGCAATAGTACTGCCTTCATGAGAATAAAATCTATGTATCTCTAATGTAATGTAATAAAATAAAAGTATACTTAATGTAAAGGAATTTCAAACAGGAAAATTAGCATCACTCAGACCTGAAAAGAGACCTTATCATATAACTGATTCCTTTTGGGCAGGACTGGATCCTGCCGGTCCCAATTTTGAGGGTGTTCCTGCTTCTAACAGACTATCACCTGATGACGCCAAGTATGTCGATGCCATCCACACATTTGCAAAGTCGAGCATTGGAATAGCGGTGGGAATCCGGCAGCCTGTTGGACATGTTGACTTTTACCCAAACGGAGGCTACTTTCAACCCGGTTGTCATATGACAGACATATATAACAATATATACCAATACGGCTTGGAAGGTAGCACAGATCAATACATACAGTACATATCTACAGTATCAGAGTCTTAACAGAGCAGAAGAAAGTTACTGTAACTTTCCTCATTAGGTGTACCAAAGACTATCAAATGTGCTCATCAGCGAGCGGTTCATCTCTTTGTTGACTCGCTACTGAACACAGACCACCAGATGTTGGCTTACCGCTGTCGTGATGACCGAGCATTTGACCAAGGCCTGTGTCTGGACTGCAGAAAGGATCGCTGTAACACTCTGGGCTATGATGTTAGAAAGGTGTACATTGGTGGAATTAGCAAGGGCTTCTATCTAAAAACCAGTTCTGAAACACCATTTAAAGGTCAGTGTGTTATGTGTGTTACATTTACAGCATTTGGAAAATCTGAAGTGACTTGACTGGAGAGTCCAAATTGCCCATAGGAGTGAGTGAGTGAGTGTGTGAATAAATGAAGAATTCTAACTAGGATTAGTATCATTCTTAAGGGTTTAAGTTTCTGATCAAGGTTGGTGCAGTAGCGTAGTGATTAGCACGATCACCTAACAAGAAGAAGGTCTCGGGTTCCATTCTTGGGCCAGAGATCTCTCCATGCTTAGGTTGATTGGTGATCCTACAATGCCCATATGAGTGTTTGAGTGTGTGTGTTGTTGGGACTGGCAAACTGTCCAGGGTGTACCCCTGCCTCTTGCCCTGTGCACTGGGATAGGCTCCAGCCCATGACTTAGGGAATAAGCGGGTGAGAAGATTATTGAAAGAATGAATGATTCTGATGAAAACAGTTTAAGGGTTTTTGTTAGGATGTATTAATTTGTTTTAAACAATTTTTTTCTGTTCTCAACCCCAAATACAGTTTTTCATTACCAGATTAAGATGCAGGTGATGAACCTGATGGAGCAGTTTAAAGTCTCGATCTCTATTGCTCTTATTGGAAGTGAAGGCGAGAGCCAGTATATCCCTATTACACTGTAAGTTCATTTGAATTCATTCACTGGAATCCAAAGGCATCTGTGACTCATTTAAGGTTTTTCAGCAGGTCATAACACATTAAAACTCATCCACTCCACCCAGAGCAGTGAGACAGATCACTGCCACTCATTCATTCACTCTGTGATCTTTCATGTGACATTAGGAGAGTGCATGAAACTTTACAACTAGAAGTCAAACTTCAGCTAAAGTTCACAGCAAAAATTAGATGACAGTTTAATTGTGCCAAGATTTTTTATGGTATGAACATCAATTAAAAAAGACATCATGATGGACAAAATTAGAAACGAGCAGATGAGAGGGCCGGCTCATGTTAGATGATTCAGGGGAAAAGCCAGAGAAGCCAGATTGAGATTGTTTGGAAATGTGGAAAGAAGGAATAGAGGTAAACAGATGTTGGCCATGGACAGAGGAGGTATATGGATGTGATCAATGAGGACATGACGTTATAGGGTGTGAGGATGCAGAAAATATAAAGATGAGGTGGAGGTAGTGGATTTACTGTGACGACTCCTGGCTGGAGGAAATGACCTAATCTTGTGAGAAAACATAGATGAAAAACAGACAGACCGGATTAATCTTATCAAGACTATACAATACCTCAAACCAGAAAGCAGATGGGATACAACAGAAAATCCCATACAATTACAGTATTTGGCAGACGCCCTTATCCAAAGCATAAAATAAAATCTATGCTAATTTAATTGATTAAATCAATAAAAAGTTTTCTGTAAAATTTAGGATTTTGGGTGACAGGTGTCCAGTCAATGATACAATAAGATTCACTTACGCTAGGCAGCCAATCATAGTATGGACAGTGCTGCATATGTGCGCTGCCTTATACGCGGCGAAAGAAAAAAAGATGTGAAAAAGAAAGTAAAATTTAAGTTAGATTTATGCATATTCTAGTGACATTTATTGAGATTTTTTTTTATTTAGGGATATTAATTATTAAATGATAAGCTAGTAAGAAGATGAATGAATTATTAAATGCAGTTACTACTAGATAAGTGATGGGTAGTAGAAATGCTAATGAAATACAGTAATTAAATGTTTTACAAACAAAGAGTTACAGGAATTTATACTGTATCACAAGCAACAGCACATGTCATTGTGCAAAATGTTAGTGTTTTAATGTGACCATGTTCTGTCTGAATGGTGTATATGCATCATTTCTTTCAGAAACAGGACTGTCACATATAACATACTACATATCTCAGGAATAACAGGACTTTTATCTTTCATTTTAACTGAGCCAAATCACCTATATTAAAAGTAAACTAGTGAAAATTGGTGCTGTAATTAGATTTTTTTAATAAGCCATGTAATTTGCTATGATCCAAGATTTTGAACAAGTGTTCTACTAGTGCGTTGCCACTGCGTGCACACCTGATGTAGCTCTCAGTGGTCCTTGGTCTGCACAGGAAGCTTGTGTGTATGCCCAGACACAGGAAAATGAATGTGAACAATGTTCCGGGGCCCAGAGTGGTGGCTTCGTAGTGCTGCGAATGGAACCCTGGTCTTTCTGGTATTAGTCAAACACCTTAACCACTAAGCCACCACATCTTCCAGTTATCCAAGAAAAGGAGTCCAGTACTACATTAGACACAGGATCATTACCGCTGATCTAAATATTAATATAACTTGGAATTTAGAATACATTTATGGAAATCTGGTTCGTGTCAGTGGTCCACTGACACAAGAACTTTTATTACAGAACAAATAAATTAGCACAACTCGTTCCAACGTGGTACCTTTACAACACCTTTAATGTATTTCAGTGGTGTGTTTAATCATTAGAATTGTATTTAACATTTGTTGTTGAAAAGATGTCATTACAAATAAATGGGGTGTTGAATCATTTGCCACAGTTATTGGTATTCCTAATAAAATGGCTAGTGTATAAACATTGTACATATAGTGTAATGACCTTTGACATTTGGGAAGTGTTAGCCTAGTGGTTAAGGTGTTGGACTAATACCATAAAGACTGGGGTTCGAATCCCTCCTCCACCATGCAACCATTTTGGGCCCTTGAGCAAGGCCCTTAACCTACAATTACTCAGTTGTAAAAGAGACCAAATGTAAGTTGCTCTGGATAAGAGTGTCTGCCAAATGCCAAACTGTAACTGTGACACCATTTTCTCTCAGGTCTCTGGAGCATCCTAGCAACAAGACATACTCATCTTTGATTGCAGTGGGTTCAGTGCTAGGAAAGCTACAGGCGGTGCGTTTGCGCTTGGCTGGGGAGGAGGCCTGGAGCAGCTGGTGGAGAAGAGTTACCACCATCATGGGCCGTGGTGGAGGCTTGGACACAGAGCTCATTCTGAGCAAAATACGACTCAAATCTGGCGAAAGCCAAGAGAAGTGAGTAAAAGATGCCGGACTGTGGAAAAGGATCTCTGAATTCTGAAATAGTTTATTAACACTCCCTCTAGTGGCATGTTTTGCTCAGTGCAATATGAAATATGCTGAGGTTAGGATTCCACATACGTATTTATTAATCTTCTTACCCGCTTATTCCCTATTTCGGTGTCACCGGGGTCTGCTGGATGGCCAGTCCATCACAGGGCAACACATAGACAAACAGACAAACAAACACACACACACACACCCCAATTTAGAAATCACCAATCAACCTAATCTGCATGTTTCTTCCGTGGGAGGAAACCAGAGTACCCGAAGGAAATGCAAGTGCAGGAAGAACATGCAAACTCAGCACAGAAAGATCCCCGACCTGGGAATTGAACCCCGATTAGTTATTCGAATTTATTTTGTTACATACATGATAATGTTTTTCTTTGCATAACCCATCTAGTAAGTTGGAGGGTCAGCTATTGTGCAGCACCCCAGAGCAGGAATGGTTAAGGGTGGTGGGGCTTGAACCCAGGTCTTTCTGGTCTGCTGATCAACAACCTTAACCATTTGAGCCACCACTGCCCCTCTGTACATTACAGATGTTATACTACACTTTTGTTGTTCTTTCAGGACATGGTTCTGTGGTGAAACAGCAGCAGTTACCCACCTTAAACCTTCACAAGAACAGGAGCTTGTTCATTGCCAACAGGTTAGTAAAAAGAAGAGGAACGGCAGGAATCAAGAGACTATACAAAGCCAGGAAACTGCTAAGCTGTCCCACCAAATAAATACAGAACAATGATAGTTGGAGTTAAAATAAGATGGCAAAGAAGTTTAATAGAACAGAAATGCTTAGATGGGACATGATGCGATTGACCATTTTTATTAATGCATTTCAAGTACTCAAAATTACATCTCTTCACAATACGTTTTGAAATGTTAAGTAAAAATGTTCAAAGTGAACAAAAATTTAGGTACTGTATAAAACACAGTTAACATTAACAGACAGTAGTATTTTTTTTTTGTTCGCTTCTAACTTTTGTATTCGTTCTGTCTATACCAACCTACGATAAATTTTTGACTCAATTCCGACAATTTCAGTGCACTTTTTTGTCTATAAAGTTTCACAAAGACTACACAAAATAAAACCAATAAAAGAAAGTGTCAGACAAAGGCAGATATTTCTCCTCTATCCATGTCACACCACATGAGTAACAGACAACAACAGAAGAAAAACGTATGCACTTCATTGGATTTAAATATTCAGATTGCTCTTAAAGAAATGTGCGACATTTTAAGATCCAACACATTATTGAAATTTAAAGAAAAAAATGTTTTTAGAATCAAGAGGAAAAAAATAGCACTGAATGGTCACATTTCCAAAAGAAAAACAAACAAGAGAAAAATAGCCAGATAAGTATCAAAATCTCATTTATCTTCAAATTTAAAAGAAATGCTACAGGAACTGTACATAGTATACAACGGTTTACAATGGCGTCCACAGAGCAACTGTTTCTGATGACACTACATCTGCTTCATGACTCTTTAAGACGGAGATCTCACATCAGCGGCTCTAACGAAAAAGCAGCCCAGTCACCCCATCCAACTTGTGTTTAATGTGTTTAAAAAGACAAAAGCATATTATATA
>JAOTRA010000008.1:8786831-8802517 GCA_026260255.1 Pseudolaguvia tuberculata | reverse complement strand
GTATCATGCGCAAACGATCTGGGTTCAAGCCTCACCTCCGCCAAGGAAGTCCTTGGCTCAAGTCCGCCACTGTTGGGCACCAGGTCTCAACAGAAGTCACCTATATTTGCTGTATCATGCGCAAACGATCTGGGTTCAAGCCTCACCTCCGCCAAGGAAGTCCTTGGCTCAAGTCCGCCACTGTTGGGTCGTTGAGCAAGACCCTTAATCCTTCCTGCTCCAGAGGCGCTGTACAATAGCTGACTCTGCGCTCTGACCCCCTACTTACTAAGATGGGATATGAGAAAAAAGACTTTCCCTTATGGGATCCATAAAGTATATCAAAATCAAAAATCAAAAACACATAGATCTGTGACAGGAAAATTGGTATACAAATTTTTCTTTAATTTAAATAGAATGGTACCACTGACTTTACCATCTAATTGCTCAAAAGTAGAAATTATTACAGGAGACTGGATCAGTGGCTAATCCATTAGTGGAGGAAAATTATTTCTTCTCCTCTCTAGCTGTTTCCTTCTTAATATTTTTCTCTCATCCTGTTTTGACATTTGCACACACTTATAAAAAGACATTATAAAAAGGCAGTGTCAGGTGAGCTAGACTGAGCTTGCTTGTCCTCTCTTGATTAATGGCGTTGTAGGACATTCACACTGATGGGCAACAATGAAGCTCTTTAGTGGCAACTAGCTAACTGACAGCTGCATTCTTACCTCTATTTGACTTTAAAGAGCAAAGTTTGTCTGGCTGGAAAAATGGGGTTTGAAATCCATGGTAACCGAGAAAAAGTGAGGATTTTTTTTGTTGATGGTTCCATACTGTTTAAGTGTTGAGGCCAATACTTTCATTTTTATTTAAAAGTGACTTATAGCATTAATATCAATTCAAAAACACAGAGAAATCTTAAATTTAAGACAACTTTTATGTTTATGTGCTTAAAACATTGTTGTATCTAAAACTAATTTCTTATTTATCACAGCTTAAACCTTTGTTTTGGATCTAGGTGTGTGTGTGAGAGAGAAACAAAGAAAGAGAGGGAGAGAGAGATTCATTCATTCATTCATTCATTCATTCATTCATCTTCTTACCCGCTTATTCCCTAATTCGAGGAATTATTCCCTAAAACGGGGTCAAGGGGCTCTGCTGGTTCCTATCCCAGTGCACATAGGGCGAGAGGCGGGGGTACACCTTGGACAGGTCTCTAGTCCATCCAGTTTATGTAGGAAAAAAATATTGCAACAATAATACAATGTAATTTTTTTCCTCTCAAGTAAACATAACACTTTTGTACTTTACAATATAAGTGAAAAGAGAGAGACTACTTGGATAAAAATGAATCAGTGAGCTCGATTATAATAGAAAATATAAAATAGTAGTAATTTTATTTTATTTGCCATTAGTATTGCTGTTTATTTAGAATACTGTTGTTCCCATCACTGGTTTTTGCTAAAGAATTTTAATGAAAGCGATGAACTTCTTGATATAGTAACACAAAGCAGTGCAATTTAAACATACCTAAAAACCAGACGGCTTCATTGCTGTTGCTGTGTAAATACTGTCAACTACAGATTGATTGAAACATAGAGCTTTCGGAAACCAGGCTACACCAGCAGCACAGCTACATAAATATTAGATAACTTTCCTTTCGAACTGGTTCCAGAATGAGATATTTTCAATATAGATCAACATTCAACATTCCTCCAAGGAGAAAATTTAATAAAGTGTTATTAACTGTAAGTAATTTCATATTAATAATTCTAAATTAAAAAAAAATTCTCATCTGAGTGAAAAGCTTTTCTTACAAATTTCACTTTTAGTATAATAACTGTTACATCTTATATTCGTTGTTAAGAGAAAAATAAATGTGTGCAGTACACAGGAAAAACACTTGACCTCAAAAACACTTTATTTATTAATGTGTAAAAAAAAAAGGTCACTTTTGGATATGACTGCTGTGAATCAAACCCTGGTCTTTCTCTAATAACTAGTCACACTTATTACCTAAGCCAAGGTTATGGGGGTCTGCTGAAGCCTATACAAGCGTTTTATACATGTATTTGGCCTGTGGGGTGGGAAGCATATTACTGGGCGGAAAGCCATGCAAGCACACTGACTGCGAATCAAACATTCAATGGAATCATTCATTCATCTTCTTGCCCGCTTATTCCCTAATTCGGGGTCATGGGGGTCTGCTGGTGCCTATCTACGGGTTGCCAGTCCATCTCAGGGCAACATATAGACAAACAACTATTCACACACACATTCACTCCTATGGACAATTTAGAATTAACAATTGTCCTAGTCTACATGTTTTTGGACTGTGGGAGAAAACCTGAGTACCCAGAGGAAACTCATGCAAACGCAGGGAGAACATGCAAACTCCGCACAGAAAGATCCCGGTCCAGGATTCGAACTCGGGACCTTCTTGTTGTGAGGCGACTGTGCTATCCACTACGCCAGCGCGCCGCCCCGTGCTGAGTTCAGTTAACTGTAAATAACTTGGATAGATTATAATAATATATTATAATAGATTACTTGATCAGTTTGATAACTTTAAGCCTAGGAGATCCGTTGACAGCCCATTATATTTAAACAATTTTGTATTAACATATTAAAATGTTTTAAACAGTTACTGTCATTGCTCTGCTGCAGGTCTGTTAGCTTATCCGTAGTGTTGTTGTTAATGTCTACAACTTTTTTATTCCTTCTTGTAGCTTTATAATATTTCCATATTGTATTCTTAATTCTTTTTACCATCTTGTTTCCTTTTTACTTTCCGAGCACAATACCGACTTCTAGTTAATGTTATTTTACCTTGCTTGTCATTTCAGCGTGGATGTTCTTGTGAAAACAAAGCTGTGATAGTGGTCCCACGGTCACGATGGACAGATCGCGAGACTATTGTGCGATGCTGCTGGTGCTCTTCCTCGGTCATGTACTTACAGCACTGGAGGTCCCTCTCGACTGTAAGTACATATGCATTTACTGTGGTTTCCAAAAAGCTTCTTATACTTTCGGCACTAATAGTTTTCTACACAGGGGTGTTATGATACACCAGGACATGAATCATGATGCAAAATATGAATATGTGAAAATGTGTAATGAGCAGCCTACAAATCTGCATTTTGTTAATTATTCATGTAATGCAGTTGCAAACATCAGCATTACTAATCTGTAAACAAATATCTAGAATGCATACGTTTTTTTCCTAGAGATTTATGCTTGTAAAATCTAATCGACCAATAGGTCCAGATCTCATCAGCCTGTATGCTGTGTTTGTTATATGATTATACAACCACATTAGAGCTATTAATATGGGAAGTTCAGCCAATTACATACAAAACCAGGTTAGAAAAATAGTTTTATGCAACTGACCTCATACGCACTGACTGTAGATTTTTCTTGTAATATTATACAAAATATTCTTCCACAGCTAATTAGGAATCAGTTAATTTTCTAATGAAATAATTTATTTTTAAAAATAGTATATTTATAGCAGTTAGATATAGCAAGCTGTGGGCATTGTTAATGATCGTGGACTTGTAGCATGATTACTAATAGCCTGTATTAAATACACTGTTTTGCTAAAAGTTGTCACCTGACCATCGGATCCATGTGTGGTTCCTTTCCAACTGTTTCTACAAATATGGAAACCCACAATTGTCAAGAATGTTTTTGTATGTTGAAGCATTACATTATTCCTTCACTGGAACTAAGAGACTTCCACACTGTTCCAGCAAGACAATGATTCTGAGCACAAAACCCCACAGCTATATTATCACATGTTAATTGTTAAAGTTAAAAAAAAAAAACACGTTTCCTGATTTTAACACCACTGAACCTTTGGGTTGAACAGAAATGATGACGGCGCCCCAGACTTCCTTACCTTAGTTCCTTACATTAGTGTCTGATCTGACTAATACCGTTGGATCTGAATAAAGAGATATCTCACATTCAAGCTTCACATTAGAGTGGAAATGTTTTTGAAAATAGTATACCTCAGTATATTATCAAAATGGAGAGTGAATCTGACATACGATTTAAAAACACATATAAATCTTATGGTCAGGTGACCACAAACGTTTTGCAATATAGTGTAGGTTACTAGCTAAAAGACACCAACAAATGTTATATTAAATTATGACTATTAGTTGCTGTGCTCAACAACAAAACAACATGTTTCTATGCTCATACCAATTGGTCATAAAGTCCATATTTAATAGAAATAAATGTCCCAGCTTTTTGAAACTAGGCTAATATGTGATCTTTTTTATACTTGTTATTATTCTTCTTTCACCTGTTGGGGGAAAAAGCTAAAGCTCTGGAGGGATGTAAGTCATAAATTTATTTTGCTGTTGGAGTTTCTGTTTGCTTTTTGAGTTGCATATGACTGTGACCCAGTGGTTTTACGTGAACTTGCTACTGTAAAGCAATTTTGACCTCAATTTACATTCTTATTCATTTCTGTTTATTTAAATATAACTCAAAGAGTATATTGAGCGAGTACAGTGCAAACACAAGTTTACTTGTATTAATGAAAATATATAGAACATTGATTTGTTGCATGTTATCCCTGACTGCTGTGATCAATCTTTATTTGCTTGCTTCAGTTTCAGCTTGTAGACATAGAAAGCTACGAATGCATGACAGTTTGTATATAAGTGTTGAATGTGTCTTTGCGGTGTGTTTTTAATTGGCCAGAGTAAGCAATGAGCATCCTGATTTATGCATTCTTTATCTGTGACCACAGTGCCGCAGCCTCCAACCATAACCCATCAGTCTCCGAAAGATTACATTGTCGATCCACGGGAAAATATTGTCATCCACTGTGAGGCTAAAGGAAAACCTCATCCGAGGTAAAAGAGTTTAAACATTTTACCTTAGCCATTAAAATGACTTTTTTAAAGAATATAAGAGGAGTGTAAGTAAATGTTCATGTTTTTTGAAGATAAGCAAATAGCAGATTATGTTAATTATGGTTTGGACAATTTTGTCAGCTTGTGTATATTATATTGTGTATTCTAATATTTGATCATTGTGCGTCTCTCAAAATGATTCTTTCAAAACTTTATAGGCAAACAAATGTAGTACCATCACAGCCATGTACTGTATCTTTTCCAATTTTACATTCATTATATTGCACTATACTATACTTTAATTAATAATAACTTCTCTAGGCAGGACAATTTGGTCCCTCCATTTCAACCATACAGGCCATATGTTTTTACTCTCTTGCTTTGTACACAATGACATTGCCATTCTGGAACAGCGTTTAGGCTGCTTAGTTCCATACAATTGGTGTTGGCTAGGTAAAAAATGTCAAACATGTTCACTGTATTTGAACAGCTTTTCTTGGACCAAGAATGGCATACATTTTGATATTGACAAGGACTCTAAAGTGACAATGAAGCCTCATTCAGGAACTCTGGTGATTGATATCAGTGGAGGAGAGAGGGCAGATGAATATGAGGGTGTCTACCAATGCACTGCACGCAACGAGCATGGGACAGCTCTCTCAAACAACATTGTCATCCGCCAGTCGAGTATGATTACTTATCTGTTTATAACCTCACTGTGCTGTTGGCTTGCTTGTGTGATTCCTCTTTTGATTGTGTAACTTTATTCTAACTTTCTATTGGTTAAACATGTGATCAAAAAGGCATATCTGCCATGACCAAAGCGCTTTATACCTAGAGCGTGCAAGTTCAATTATTACAAATGAATGCAAATTCATTCATCTTCTTACCCGCTTATTCCCGAATCCAGGGTCACGGGGATCTGCTGCGCCTTTCCCAGCACACATAGGTCGAGAGGCGGGGATACACCCTGGACGGGTCGCCAGTCCATCTCAGGGCAACACATAGACAAACAACCATTCACACACACACATTCACTCCCATGGACAATTTAAATTTATTCACTCCTATGGACCAATCCACCTAATCTGCATGTTTTTGGACTGTGGGAGGAAACCCACACAAGCGTGGAGTGAACATGCAAACTCCGCACATAAGGATCCCGGTCCGGGATTCGAACCCGGGACCTTCTTGTTGTGAGGCAACTGTGCTACCCACAACGCCACCGCGCCGCCCTAATGCAAATTATTCCCAGAATATTTTCCTAATGTTGGTATTTCTAGCTTAAATTACTACTTTTTCCTCATCATCACTCCAAATATAATTGACTGTCTTAGCATATTAAGTTATAGCATCAAGTGTATAGAACCTGTAATATTGTGTATTGTGTTGTATAGGATCACCTCTGTGGTCAAAGGAGAGAATCAAACCTATCATTATCCTGGAAGGCAGATCTCTGGTGCTGCAATGCAGACCTCCTGCAGGGCTCCCTCCTCCTATCGTCTTCTGGATGGACAATAGTAAGCTTTTTTTTCTACAGCTCCTACTGTCTCATGACTTGTCAGACTCAGAGGGCAAATATTTAGACAGATGCAATAAATTGGCAATAGTCAGTGTATTGTAATATAAAATCATCCGTTATAATATTGACTTGTTGATTGTTTATAATCGAACAGCTTTTATTCTTTTACCTATTTAATATACAGGATGTGTTTTTAGCATATTGCAATGATAGAAACAGATGATTTTCCTAACCAATCAATGCTCCACCCTCTATAATGCATTTTGTATTCTGAGTGCATATTTCTGATGTTTAACACACACTTTTAAATAAGGGTTAAAGACGAGAGGTGTTTCTTTTGTCTGATCAGCTTTTTAAAATTGACTTTATTTTGTTTATAATGGCGCATGTGTCATTCTGGCCTTTTTTGCTGTCTTTTATAGCATCACCTGTCGGTTTACCTTTTTTTTTTAACTCATTTTCCCCTCTTTCTTTCTTTGTCCCCAGATTTTCAGAGGCTTCCACAGAGCAACCGTGTCTCTCAGGGCCTGAATGGTGATCTCTACTTCTCCAACGTGATTCTGGACGATACAAGAAATGACTACATTTGTTATGCACGCTTTCCACACACACAGACCATTCAGCAAAAGCAGCCCATCAGCGTCCGTGTCCTTAACAGTAAGTCTCTTATTGAGTGCTGCGTACATCTGTAGGATAATAGAAGGGGGTAGTTTCCTGTACTAGTTTATAATTACGATAACCACACACACACTGAATGGGTGGCCTTGTCTGCAGTCCTGTTTTAGAAGGCTGCACTAAAGCCTCCAAAATGCAGTTCGTCACGATAATGTTCTGTCCCATTTGTTATGCTGATCGAACAGTTAGTAATCATGTTTTTCCTGTTTTTTTTTGTTATTTTCCCACAGCTTTTTATTTTTCCATATTCTTTTTATTTTATTAATTTATTTTATCGTGTTTTAAATACGTTTGAATTTCTGTTGTGTTACAGTGGATCCAATCAATGAGACAATGGCAGCTTATTTGAATGAGACTGATTTGTTTGGTGGTGAGTGATGCCGCCCCCTAGTGATTGCCCCTCTTTACTTTTAAAGTCTGGACGACCCCTAGGTTTAACCCTTTCACCAACCACAAATCACTCACTAATTCAAAAATTCTTATCTTTATCAAATTAAATAGGTTCTCCTATTTTCAGAAATTCTCTTCCTGGTTTTAATATTCCTGTTTTTCTTATCTGATCTTTTACCTAATCCAATCAAAATGACACCTTTGCATGGTTTTATTTTCTCTTGCTTTCCAGACTTTCTCAACTAATTTACACAGCACAATTCTATGACATAATTGTTCTTTTCTTAAGTTGTACTGCTTGTACAGTAAAAATTAAGGATTAGCTTAACAAGATATAATTTCATCATGATCGTCTTAATAGTTCTTTTCGTAAATTTTAACCATTGCCTTTTAGTCTGTAGTTAAAGAATAAAAGTATATATTGAGTTTTAATCTGCTCTTATAACATGTCTGTAGATTTAGTGATTAATATCATAGCCAAACCATCTGATAATGTTCCACCAATTCATCTCATTCAAGCAATTCTGAGACTCACCTGCAGTTTGCTCATTTCTCATTGATGCTACTGCCTTGGATTTACTACCAGTCTCCTTTTATAAAAAGTGTGCATTATTATTTCTTGATTCTTATGAGCCTGGTTAATGGTCTTAGCTCTGAAAGCTATGTGGTGACTTGAAAGAGATCAGAACGAGAAAGAGCCACACCGGTTTTATTAGCTAATAAAAACGCAGATTAAATGTGGTGCCCAGTTCAGCAAACAGTTGTGCCTTGGAAAGGTTTTACAACTCAGACTTCTCATTGCAAGTATTCTCACTTTTAGATGACGTAGTAGAGGAGACCCAGCCTTCATTTTTGGTTCCTAGTGGTTCCACTACTTCACAAATGGTTCTTAGAGGACAGGTTCTGGAACTGGAGTGCATTGCTGCAGGACTGTAAGTCTGTAACTGTTGCTCTACACATTTGTGTCATTTTAGAGGTTTTCTTTTTACCGAAAACAAAATTTTTTAATCTGTTTTGTGACACCCATTTTTGGAACTGAAATTCTTTGTCACTATGTCACTCCCCAGTGCCGCTTAATGGCTTGTATGAAAAAGACAATTATAGACAGTGCCATGTAAAAAGCAGGTACGAAAAATCTTTGTACCTGCTTGTTCCTTATTTTGGGGTCACAGGGGTCTGCTGGAACCTATCCAAGTGCACATAGGGCAAGAGGCGGGGGTACACCCTGGAGAGGTCGCCAGTCCATCTCAGGCCCACACATAGACAAACAACCATTCACACACACATTCACTCACCAATCGACCTAATGTACATGTTTTTGTTCTTTGGGAGGAAACCGGAGTACCTGAAGGAAACCCACGCAAGCGCGGAGAGAACATGCAAACTCTGCACAGAAAGATTTCTGGCCCTGGAAATGAACCCCGAACCTTCTTGTTGTGAGGCGACTGTTCTAACCATTATGCCATCGCGCCAGCCAAAAAGTCACAATTATATATTTTAATTGTTTATGTTAATCAATATATGTGTTCTCCTCACGCTTGCATGGCTTTCCTCCAGGTACTCCGGTTTCCTCCCACAATCCAAAAACATGCAGATTAGGTCGATTAATGATTCTAAATTGTCCATAAGAGTGAATGTGTGTGTGAATAGTTGTTTGTCTGTGTGTTGCCCTATGGACTGGCAACCTGTCCAGGGAGTACCCCCTGCCTCTCGCCCTATGTGTGTTGCACCAGCGGACCCCTGTTACCCCGATTTAGGGAATAAGCTGGTAAGAAGATGAATGAATGAATGAATGAATGACTGCGTTATGTCTGACTAATTTATTTATAATATATTTTAACTGATTCAAGCTCACTCTTCTGTCATTGTGTAATTGTAACTTTCTACTTTTTCTAGTCCCACTCCCGAGATTTCTTGGAGTAAGGTGAGCGGTGAGCTCCCCACTACAAAAACCGAGTTTTTAAACTTCCATAAAACCTTCAAGATCACAGAGGTGACTGAGGCAGATGCTGGGGATTACCGCTGTACTGCAAAGAACCACCTGGGCTCCGTTCACCATACTATCCAAGTTACCGTGAAAAGTGAGATAAATAGTTGTTTCGATCACTTCACTCCACATTTGCTCCACTCTACATTTCCCTTTATTGATTTTTAAATGCAGTGCATTACTTTATTATCTGGAGAACTCTAATGTTCTGTCAGTAAACAACATTGAATATTGAGAAAGGTTATTTGATTGTCTCATGAAATGTGCTACTACAGGAAAAAAGGTCTTAGCTCGGTTTGCATTAAGAACGTGGATGTATTGTATACTCTAAACAAATACTGTCAAATTGAAAACATTTGTATAACGTAGGCCTTTATTTAATGAGCAATATCAGTCATATCGTATTTTTCTTGAAATGGCCATGAAATAAAATAAAGACAGATTTATTGAATTCATGTTTTTCTAATGTTTTATTTGCTGTTCTTCTTGATTGTTAATATCTAGCTGCTCCATACTGGATCAGTGCACCACGTAACCTGGTCTTGTCTCCGAGGGAGAATGGCCAGATAACATGCCGAGCAAGAGGGGACCCCAAACCCACCATCACTTGGTTCATGAATGGAGTACCCATTGAGAGTCAGTCACTTACATTATTACACATACCTTCTGTGATGCTTATGAGACAAAATCATGTTAATATTTTGTATTCAGAGACATCATATCACACATTACGCATACTGTAAACTTGGCTTTCAGAATATAAGATTTGAATCTGTCAAAAGTAAATCAGAAGTATTTAGAAGGTGCTGTTAGCTTTGAAATAACCCATGTACAATATCAATTTCACTTGAACAAATCTCATGGTTTTATTTTTTGTAGATGCTCCTGCAGACCCAAGTAGGAAGGTGGAGTATGATAGTATTACTTTCACCGAGGTTCAGACTGGCTCCAGTGCAGTGTATCAGTGTAATGTGTCTAACGAATATGGATATCTGCTTGCCAATGCTTTTGTCAACGTACTAGGTAACACATTTATTAATACACTAATATAAATTATTTAAGGAATAATTTTAATATTATATTTTTATGATGCTGCGTTTGCTTTATTGCTTGTATGTATTGTTATTATCACTTCCGCACTGTGATGATCGACCTTGTGATTGTGTCATGTGACCTTTAGCAATATATCTTTTAAAAGAAAGTGAAGAGAGGGGTGGAGCTGTCAACCGATCACCACCTGGTTGCTTGGCATACCCAAACATATTGTGAGGGTCTGCTTGGATTTTGTAGGGGTGTCTTTAATTTACACCCCTAAGAGAGATTTTACCAGATCCTGAGGTTGGCTGGTGACCTTGAAAACATGTTAACTATGTTCTTCTCTTTAAATGTTGATGCAGCTATTCAGTGCATGTATCAGATTTGTACCCAGCACCTCTCAGGGTACGGAATGTGCATTCAAGACTCTTCTCTTGAAGTTCTGGCACCTGCGTGGTGAAATGAAGTTTGTGTAGTCCTCTGAAGGGGCAGTGGTGGTTGGGGCAGTGGTGGCTCAAATGGTTAAGGTGCCGAGTTGTTGATCGGGAGACCAGAAAAATCCTACCACCGCCAAGGAAGACCTGGGCTCAAATCTGCCACTGTTGGGTACTTGACCCTTAACTCTTCTTGCTCCAGGGGCGCTGTACAATAGCTGACCCTGTGCTTTAATCCCCAAACTTACCAAAATGGGATTAGCGAGGAAAAACATTTCACTACTACTATATAAGAAAAAATAAATAAAGTGAACAGTGGACTCCTTTTTCTGAAAGATGTAAACTAGTTTTAGAATTACTTTTCAGAATACCTTAATCATTTATCTACAGTAAACATATAAGGCATTTCATACAACAAACAGACTGAATTAGTTTACAAAAAGAATGTGATACTGTTTCATTAACTATTATTTTTTAAATTATTTATTTTTTTATATTAAAAATCTAAAATTTGTTTAAAAGTTGTCATTTTATTACAGCTGAGCCTCCGAGGGTGCTCACTCCCAATAATCAAGTCTACCAGGTCGTCATGAACAAACCTGCTCTTCTGGATTGTGCATCTTTTGGCTCTCCTATTCCCAAAGTATCATGGTATGTGTGTCTACTGTATGCTTTTGCTTATTTGTAGCCTTAGCTAATAAGTGATAAAATGCAATTTTAGATTAAAGTAAACATTGGGTTGATATTTATGTACATTTCTATAATATATTGTGTTGCTTTCTACTACTTATAAAAATTATTTTGTTACATATTCTTTGTTTTTATATGTATGTGTGTATGTATCTTCCAATTGTATTACTATTGTTGGGGTCTCATTTTTGTCAATCAATACTAGGCCTGAGTTAATCCATTATTAAACATAAACAAAATATCAACATCCTGGACATGAATTAAAATATGTTCATCTTGTTGCAAACATGAATGATTTTTCTCTTTTTAGGTTTAAAGACAGTCGGTCCAGTGTTTTGGTGGAAGATCAATATATGTTTCATGAAAATGGAACTCTTGAAATACCTGTGGCACAGCCATTAAACAATGGCAAGTACACCTGTGTGGCCACAAACTTTCTTGGCATATCTGAGAATCACGTATACCTGGAGGTAAAAGGTGAGAATGATGAAACACTGGAAAGCAATAATAAAATGTATAACTCGCACAATTGTTATGGTGTTCATGTGAAACCTTTTTGCCAGTATCCCTTTAATATATTAATGATAATAGATAATTCTTAAAAGTTACATGTATTAGGAATTATGCCAAAAGGTTTGGTCCTTAGCTTACATGTTTTCCTTTTTCCTAATAAAAGTGAATGATGTTAAGTGCCTTTCCAAAGAGCAAAACAGGAAACCAGTATGTTAAGGACTGGCCATTAAGAATTGAAGACCTTTCTCCACTCTTATCTGCCTGCAGACATTTCGGCACCAGTTTTGTAACTGGGTGTTTGCAGGTGTAATCTAGCTATATACAACATTCTTTTTACATCATTCATTCATTCATTCATTCATTCATTCATTCATTCATTCATTCACCTTCTAACCGGCTTATTCCCTAATTCGGGATCACAGGGGTTTTCTGAAGCCTATCCCAGTGCACATAGGGCGAGAGGCAGGGGTACACCCTGGACAAATTGCCAATCCATCTAAGTGAAACACAACGACAGGGGACAGTAAGGGTCCTTGAGCAAGACCCTTAACCCTTCCTGCTCCAGGAGCGCTGTACAATAGCTGACCCTGCACTCTTACCCTCAACTTACACATCTGGGGATATGCAAAGAAAAAACAAATGTGACAAAAATTGAAATTGAATCCCCTAGACAAACACACAGTCAGATTTGCACTCACTCCTATGGGCAATTTGGACTGGTACTGGTACACAGGACTCACATTTGGAATGACCCTTTGCCTGGGAATCGAACCCTGGACCTTCTTGCTGTGACACGGCCGTGTTAACCACTATGCCACCGCGTCACTCTCTTTTCATATAAATTTTCATAAAATCTACTAAATAAACACAGTAATTACCGAATAATTGGATACAAGATAAATAGATGACAAATTAATAAATGAATATTTGTCTTGTACCTCGAAAATTAAAGCGGTGTTCCCAATTAGTGTAATTCTTGTGTTATGTGCTTAGAGCCAACACGGATCCTGAAGCAGCCTGATTACAGAGTCACCCAGAGGAACCAAGATGTGGTGTTTGAGTGTAAAGTGAAGCATGACCCATCTCTCATTCCCACCATCACCTGGCTCAAGGACAGCAAAGAGCTTTTGGATGATGAGAGGTGTTTATGTACATTTATTTGTTTTATGAGGAATAACCTTTTTATAAATAAACTTTTTTATAAAACATGTTAACATCTAACACAATAAATATACAGTATGCCTTAGTGGTTGAATTGCTGATCTTTATTTTCCTTTTTTGGCATGTACAGATTAGAATGATATTACTCTTTATGCCATGTTTTACTAGTGTAAAATATTTGATGCATACTCTGACTACTTACATATTCCTGCCACACTTTTAAAACATAAATATTGGATCTTTATACTATGCCTATAAACCTATGGTATTTTGTTCTGCCATCTCACTTGGGATGTGTGTGCCATTTTGTTGTAATTTATTTCAGATTTGTTGTGGGAGCAGACAGCCTTACTATCCATAAAGTGATAGAGACCGATGACGGGGTATACACCTGCGTCGTTAATACCACTTTAGACCAAGATTCAGCCAGTGCCCAGCTCACTGTAGTCGGTAAGGACATGCAGTCTTCTGTGCTCTGTAGAACAGTGGTGTAAATCGTGTATCAATCATCATTCAATACAAAATAGTTATGTATTTAGGCTCTCTCTTGCTAATAATCACTACATGAGACCAGTTCTCCAGTATTCTGAAGAAAGATTTATATTGTCTATTATTAAAATATGTAAACTAATCGCTAACTCCTTCCTGCTCTGCTGATCTCAGAGGCTACCCCAACACCACCTATTGTTTACGGTAAAAACAGCCACACAGACTTCACATCACATTAGTTGGTGTGTGTGTGTGTTTGTGTTTGAAGGGTGTGTTCAAGCTCACTGTTTGCCATGATGTTTGTGTTTATGACTTTTTTTTATCCTTTTATTTAATTTCTTGTGAACTATGTTTAAAGTGATCTTTTTTTATGGTTATTCTACTGTTTACTAAAGTAGTATTCTATTTAATAGCAGTAACTTTTCTGTGATATTATGAAAGGTATTTTACCCATTGTGTATATAAAGTAAAATATCACAGTTTTATTATTATTTTGTGGATGTTGACATTTTATAGAGTTTCTTCAATACCTGTATAGCTATCCTAAAACTGTACAGGCTTTTTTACTGAACCGCCTGACTGCGTATTTAATGCTTCACATGGATTGGATTATTCTTTAATGAATAAATATGTATATTCACTTTTCTAAAATATATTGGTATGGACAATGTTCTGGTGTATTTTAGAAAAATATTATAATGAATAAAAGTATTTCTGGCTCATTTGTGACATTAGACAAGCCAGAACTAATAACTTCTGTTATCTTATTGGAAACATTATCGGTATTATTTTCTTTTTGTCTGTGTAGTTCAAATGTAGCTATACAGGTATTTGAGAGACTTGCATTTTCTTTTAAGAATGTGAAAATGTGCATGATTTATTTTGCACGTTTTTTTGATGCATTTTTAGGAGAATCAATTATTATATGTATATGAATAAATACATTTCTATTTATTAAGACTTTAATAATATTTCTATTATTTTGTCTTTACAAGTATATGCCCAAAAGGGCTGTCATGATTATTGGATATATTTAAAACATGTTCTTTGTCATCTATAGAGCAACCGGATCCTCCTACAGACCTTGAGTTAACAGATCCAGGTGCACGGAGTGTTCAGCTCACCTGGATCCCTGGAGACGAGCACAACAGTCCTATTAAGAGTATGTGTAATTTAATCGTGGGTTTCAGCTACTTACTACATTAAAAGTGCATTTAAACCCCAGGGAAGAAGTCTTTTCAGCCTTCATTGGCTCAACAAGTAAACTTTCCTTTTTTCGCACATACTGGGAGTAAAGATATTTCGAATTTAGAAACAAACTAAATTTCCAAATATATTACTAGTTTGCAATTTAATGTAAATTAATATTGGCACCAATTAAAATTTCACATTGTAAAATTTTAACATTTGATATTACAGTTAAAAAACATATGGCAAATTTTACTTCAATACATTTTGAGAGCTAATGAGATTATAAACTGATTTGATTACAAACTGTATAAATTAGGTTTATGTCTGTTTCTTTCTAGCCAGGGATCTAAAATGGGACCTGGGAATCCTAGAGCTCTATGAAAATTGGTTAGCGGTTGACAAATTTCCTAATCTCGTTACAATAGTGGAAATTGTCTCTTGTGCATGAATTAGTACTAAAAGGATTTGTTTTTTGAGATTCCTTGCACCGTAGTTCATATATATAAAATGTTCATATTGCTTAAAAAATTCTAAAAATAACCTGCAATAGGCAAAATCTGTGAAGAAGTCATCTTTATTTTTTATAGATCAGCTTAATTATTATAGACGTGTTAAGGGTACACACTTACTATATATATATACTTCTTTCTCTTGTTTAAACACTCAAAGCTCAAACCTTCGTAGTTAGTATGGTGCATTTAGGGCGCAGAACAATGCGGTAATCAGAACTTAAAACACAATGCGCT
>JAOTRA010000008.1:8742420-8768706 GCA_026260255.1 Pseudolaguvia tuberculata | reverse complement strand
TCCTTTCCTTTCCTTTCCTTTCCTTTCCTTTCCTTTCCTTTCCTTTCCTTTCCTTTCCTTTCCTTTCCTTTCCTTTTAACATCCTTTTAACAAAAGTGAGAGAGAGGGTAAAACCTTCTATTTAGAATCTCTACTTGCTTATGCCCTTCACACATGACATCCTGCCATCTGTCTTTTATTCACATCATTGATCACAGAACTCCAGAATTACACTTCATTTTATTTTCAGCTTTCTTATTTGTGTTGTTTCTTTAAATAGTTGTTTTGCAGGCCTGCACTAGGTTACAGTTACAGTGAGACATTTGGCAGACGCTTTCGTAAGATCGACTTACATTTGGCAACTTTTTACAACTGAGAATTTGTGGCTTAATGGCCTTGCTCAAGGGCCCACAGTGGTTGCTTGGTAAAGTTGGCAATTGAACCCCGGTCTTTCTGGTATTAGTCTAACACCTTAACCACTAGGCTACCACTTCCCGGTACGGCGCTTAAAGCCCATTCATGCATAATAGCTGCTCATCACTTCAGTCAGTTAATGTTGAACATTGAATTTTTTCTGCACAAATTTGCGATGTGCAGTGTTAACTGTTGCTGTCTCTGGCCCTCTACTTTAGTTTTATTAAAATGCTATGAATGGTTAAGACATTGTATGCATTGGTAATGAGAGAATGCATTCTGTGTGAGCACATGCTGCTTAATGCAAAGCCACACAAATTTTGGATAAGCACGGATCCTCTTTCAGCTCATTTGTTACTAATCTTTATTACTCTGTGAAGATAAACTTTTGATGTTTTCCTTGCCTGAGACTTTGCCAATATATTCAGCTGGCTGATTGAAGGCAGCATTTTAAGACCATAAGTTCTTTTAATGATGATAGCTGTCTTGATTGCTAATTAACTTTGTAGTATATCAGTGACAGTGTCTGGCAGAAATAGACTGTATTCTTTACTACAGTACCTTTCCAAATGGTAATAAACAAGCTATGTTTGTGCCTTACCTCTAGCAGTATATTGTAGTTTTTATGAGATATTTAATTTGTTTTAGGATATACTCATTGTACTCAGTTTGTAAATGTGTATCTGTTAAGAAGCAGATTAAAAACGAAAATAAGACAAGTTTTAACTGATTCATTTCAATGGGGACTTTTCCCCATGTGATATTTCAGTTTTTCTTTTTTAATAAGTCAGCAAAAAATGTCAACAATTCTGTGTTTTTCTGTCAGTTTGGGTGCTGTTTGTACATTAATAAAGTAAAAAAAAACCTGAAATGATTTTAGCAATGGCTAATATAACAAAGAGTGAAAATTTTAATGGTGTTTGAATACTTTTTTTCTGTATATTATAGAAATTATATTTTGGCAAATAAACCATTCTGATGTGACTTTTGACCCTGAGATGTTAAAGCATTTACATAAATGTAAATATAAATACTTTGATTCTTTTTAGTAAGGTAACTGTTTACATTAATGCTAGTTATGGGACATCTGTGGTGCTATAAACACCAGGCAATACTTACAATTACAGCATTTGGCAGATGCCCTTATCCAGAGCCACTTACAACTGAGCGATTGAGGATTAAGGGCCTTGTTCAGGGGCTCACAATGGTGGCTTGGTGGTACTGGAAATCAAACCCCTGTTTTTCTGGTATTAGTCCAACACCTAAACCACCAAGCCACCACTTGTGAATGTCATTTTTTACAAATCATCTTACATATAGGTATATGTAAGATAGAAATATATATATATATATATTTTTTTTTTTTGTGTTCCTCAGATGAATCCTCAGGTTATGGACCTGTTTTTGAAGAGCAGCCGGTTGACACTATCTATCCTGAAGAGTCTCTAGAAGACAAGATAATCATGAGTTGCCGTGCACGAGCCAGCCCACCTGCCACATACAAGTAACATATGATTTTCACTGTTCATGCTGGGTTTACTCATTTAAATGATAATTAAAATAATGCTGCACTTTCATCCGGCATGTCATCACATAGCTAAGATCAGTAATCTCTGTGACCCTCCTTATCTCTTTATGGATTGTGTAGCTTCCAGTGTAGATTTTTAACACACTTAATCAGGGGTTTGACCCTTATTTCTTAAAATAAACCACAGTTGTAACCCTGCCCCACCGGCACCCATCCCCCAATTTTAATTTTCTCCTCTTGGTTACATTTATTCCATTCTGATCTGCCCTAAAAGTCAGGGGCCATTTGGAGAAGGAGATTTAGCATCTCTCAGCTCATTTCATATTGACCTGGCATCATTTCAAGATTACCCACAGGGTTGTTATCCAAAACAGATGGAACAATCTAAAATTGTATGGAAATTTTACTCAGCACAACATACGTACAGACATATTACTACAAATTAATGTCAGATTAAACTTTTTTGTCATTCTGAGGTGTACACAGTCAAAGGCAAATATAATAAATGTCAAATAAAACATTAATAAGTAAAATAGTGTTTGAAATTACGGAAGATCTTGAGGGACGATTGGACTCTATAGGGTGAATTAGAGAAGCTACATTTAGCGTATATCTTATGTATATTTTTACCATATAGTCTTTAATTTCTATATTGGGTCCATTGCTTTTAGCGTCATATGAAACTACAGCAAGCATTTTCCACATTCTTCTTCCTGTTTGTAGATGGAGGCTAAATAGCTGGGACATTGACATCCAGGATAAGGAAAACCTCCATTACAGCCTGATGGGGGGAAATCTGGTCATCAGCAAACCTGATAAAATCAATCATACTGGAAACTATTCCTGCCTGGCAACAAACAAGTTTGGCACCATCATCAGTAGAGAGGCATCAGTCCAGTTTGGATGTGAGTGAGGTGCCAATTATATAATGTTGCTTAAGTTTTGCTTGGATTTTTGTCCCTTATTTAGCCTTACATAAACACTTGTATAATACAACCTAAGTGTGTATCTTAGCTGTAGCTAACCTTTGATAAGATTAACTGGGAATTCAAATTTGCTGTCAATATTTTTAAATGCTTATTTGAATTGAATGATGACTGCAAATAATGGGACATTTTCTATGTTTTTGGCCTTTTTCATTTTTTAGGAAATTGCATTTTATATATTTATCATCTTGGTAGGTTGTGAAGAGTCTTAATTATGAATTGAATTTGTTTTGTTTCCTAGATTTAGACATGTTTTCTACTGAAGAAAGAGAAGCTGTACGTGTAAAAGAGGGTCAGGGAGTAGTGCTTTTGTGTGCTCCTCCGCCACATTTTCCAGGTTTATTTCTCACTTACTTAACATATCTTTATAACTTTTCACTCACAGACCTATAACATTTTTATTTAACCAAAGTTTTTAAAAATTTTGTTGAAATTAATTTGAACAAAGTGTATTTGTTTAGATGACCTTACAAAGTGTATTTGTTTAGATGACCTTACATTTCGCTGGATGCTGAATGAATTTCCCATCTTCATTCCATTGGATAAGAGACGATTCGTCTCACAGACAACAGGAAATCTGTATATCGCTAAAGTGGAGGCTTCTGACAGTGGGAACTACTCCTGCTTTGTCTCCAGCTTATCGATTGCAAAGAGTGTTTTCAGCAAGTTTATTCCTCTGGTCCCACAGACAGAAAGTAGGCAATTTCTTTCTTTCTAGCTAGAATTTCTAAATATTTCAATGACTTCCATACATATTAAACCTCATTAGACTTTTCATCGTTAGTCAGTTTCTTTTTATTGCATAAATGTTTATAACCATGTGTGAAACATATTAATCAGGAAAAGCATTCATGTACTGGAACTGAATTTAACAAATGCAGTTGAGTGTTATATAATCTCATTAAAAAACAGCTCAGCTCAGGTGTGGAAAAACTGGATATCATTTATTCATTCATCTTCTTGCCCGCTTATTCCCGAATTCGGGGTCACGGGGTCTGCTGCGCCTATCCCAGGACACATAGGGCGAGAGGCGGGGTACACCCTGGACGGGTCGCCAGTCTATCTCAGGGCAACACATAGACAAACAACCATTCACACACACATTCACTCTTATGGACAAATCAACTTAATCTGCATGTTTTTGGACTGTGGGAGGAAACTGGAGTACCCGGAGGAAACCCACGCAAGCGCTGGGAGAACATGCAAACTCTGCACAGAAAGGGATTCGAACACGGGACATTCTTTTTGTGAGGCAACTGTGCTAACCACTACACCACTGCGCCGACCTGGATATCATTGAAATTATATAAATAAAAAACAATAACAATACAAAACAGATGCATATTTATATACATTATGATTCATGTTTATTTAAGTTTTATTTTAAAAGCATAAAAAGCTTCAGGCAGTTTTTAAAATGTTGTATAATTTTGTTACATTATTAAAACAGTGTGACAGTGTGGCTATAGCCTATTTAAACAAAGCTGTCATTGCAGTACTACTTGGGTAAGGCAGTGCAGGATGGATGGCAATGGTGATTGATTATGCTTTTGCCACTGAGGCAGAAACAACAGCTAAAGCAGTCAAGAGTCTTTAGTGTGTCTGTATAAAGCTGGAAGGAGAAGAATCAAGGCAAGACACTTGGAGGCAGCCGTTTCTCTTTGCCGGAAGTCTTTTTGTGGGGCCATTAATTATTCTCTATTTGGGTTCTGTCATAGGGCTTGCATGCCTAATCAGTAACATTTTGCCTAAAACTATGTGCTGTTGGTTTTCCTAACCATATTTTATATTAGTTTAACATTATATGGTTGAAAAAATATTTATTTGTAATTTTACTGTATCTGTAAACACAATGTTTAACAGGATTTACATAATACCAAAGTGTTTGATTCAGTTCATTTATTTTATCTGCTATATGATCTATAATTCACTATATACTAAACTATAAACTATAAATCAGAGCAGATGGTCTGCTTTTTCATACAAACCTTTCTAATTTTCTGTGCTTGACTCTTGACTCATTACCACATAAGCCTCCTTTTATTACATGCAGCAACATTTTTTCAGTTATTTCTGTGTATGCATAATATTTCAATAAAACATATGTACAGTAGATGTTGATTTAGGTAATTATCTTCAAAAACCAGAGAATTCATCTGTTCAAGACTGTTTTTCTTTCTGCAGGAGGGTCTATTCGGAAGTATGCAGCTGATATTAAAGTGAAGTTTCCAGACACATATGCACTTGTTGGCCAGAACATAACTCTAGAGTGTTTTGCTTTAGGAAAGTAAGTGCATTTACTTTATTATAATGTTAGATTATTAGATGATGACATGTAGAAAATTATGTCCAGTTAGCACATCTGGATCTATCATTACTTTTTATAGCAATTATACAAGAGATTTCTTGTCATTTTTCATTAATAGCAATGTGTGTAACTGTTTGTCCTAGTCCCATTCCCCAGATCAGATGGAGGAAGGTGGATGGAGTGCTGCCAGTCCATCATGAGAACAGCTTGACCGGTGGACTTTTGCACCTCTTTAATGTGCAGTATGAGGATGAGGGAGTATATGAGTGTGAGGCATTAAACTCTAAAGGAAAAGACTGGCACAGGGCAAATCTTTATGTGGAAGGTAAAAAAAAAAATTCTTTGAACTTGCATTTTTTTTATTTGATTAAATAACAAATGTTAATAACATTATTACAAATTGCTATGTAATTACTTATCATTGTTATAACAATGTGTCTCTTGTATTGAAAGTATTAGTCATTATAATTACCATGTAATTAGGGTGTTATTATTATTATTATTGTTATTATTATTATTATTATTATTATTATTATTATTATTATTACATAGTATTAGCATAGTAATTACAAATGCTACTGTTACTATTATTTCATAATAATAACAGTTACAAATGCTGGTATTCAAATTATTTTATAATTTGTAGAATTTCGTATTTTTTGTCTTATCTCTTGACTTATTACATACTGTTACTATAGTGGTAATATTGTAATTATAAAATGATATTACATGTTATTACAATGAAATTACAACTGCCTTGTTAAAGGCCTGTAATAAAGCTATATTTTTATGTATTTTGTATTTTATCATTTAATTATAACGTAATTAACGGATAATGTAATTGTAATGGTATTACAATACATTTTTATTTTGTTGTGATAAGCATGCAGTTTATATAGTAGTAAAGGGGCATTGTATTTACTATGTTTAATACAGTATAACAGGCAAATATATTTTTTAAATTTGTAAATAAATTGAATATTGATGTGCAATGCATTCAGATTCATTCATCTTGTCTTTTTCCTTTTTTAGCTGCTTCACAATTTACAGAGCACATCAGCAGCAGTGAGAGAGACATTGGCAGTGACTACACCATGTCCTGCATAGCCAGCGGCAAACCTAAACCTCATGTGCACTTCTTAAAAAACGGCCAAATGGTATGTCTCTTAAATATTATTAGTATAAAGGCTTTAAGTTGAAATTTCCTTGGCCATTCACCAAGTCCATGCAACATTTTCCAGAACATTTTTTGCATCAACACATCATAAACTTTTTGTTGATTGACAATTGCCAGGGAGATATTTTGGTGCAGTTCATTGTTACAAATGCACAACCTCCAAACCTGGGTATAGATTCAATGAGGCAGACTTTAGGCTCTATCCCAATGGTAAACGGGTCCCAACACTAACACACAGACACCCATGGCAACAGTCAGTTTTGTTTTAGAAGCTTGAGAGTGTATAGAGGGAAAGAAGACTTTGCATGCAAATCAGCTTCAATGTCAATTAAACTTTCAATGAAGACAAATAGTGGCATCTTTCCTCAAAGGTTCACTAAGTTTACTTATCCTTACATGAACCAGAATGATTGTGAAATGTCTGTGGATTTGCTTTAACAGTATGGCAAGCATGAGTTGCACTTTACAGACCTAACATCTGATGACTCTGGGATGTACCAGTGCATTGCTGAGAACCGACATGGAGTGATCCATGCCAATGCTGAACTTCGAGTCTTTGGTAAGTTTTGTCAATACTAGCTAAAAGGATAAAAATACTTAATTATAACAATTTACTTTGAAAGTCAATTAAGACACAGATCACATCAGCTTAATGTAAAGTTGTGATTACATGCACATTATTTGAATTAAATCAATGAAATAAAGAAATCATATACAATACAAATGCATATATAATACATATAAATGCAATAGACTTTGTAAGTAAGCAGTTGTTATTTCTATGAGAACTATCAAGGTTGTTAGGTTATTAAAACATTATTAAAAGCTTTGTTTTGGTTGGTTGTTAAAAATCTGCGAATGGAACATCAGTCAGATCATCAGTGACATACAACTGCAGCTTGGTTAACAGTCTTGACTGTACCTTTTTCTGTCAGAGAAGGTATTATTGAAAAGCAGTCATTTTCAGTATGTTTGGTTTATTGTTATGGTTAATTGATGTAAAAAATTTAAGTTATTGTTTGTACAAAAACATACTGCACTGCAAAAATAGATCTTTGTTTAAGAGAGTCATGGAAATTCATGCGCAGTGATGGGACTAACAGCATTATAAATAAGTGAGGTTACAAATGGCGTCATTGGACGTGCAAAATGTGTGTGGGTGTGTTGGGGATGGGAGACAACCTGATGATGATATAATGATGTAATTCGGTTACTAGTTCAGATAATATATTTACTATTAACTAGTAAATATATCTAATTGATTAAGTAACATGGACAAAACTGGCCAAATAAGTCTATAATATGAGCTTACACAGCAGAGCCAGTCCAACATCTTAACCATTAAGCCACTACTTCCTAGATTGCTCTTCCAGTTTTGTGTGCTATATTTGTCAGTGATTGGGCCAGTGGGTTTGTGAGCATGATGGTTAAAACCGAGACTAGGATTTAGCCAAAGAAACATCCTTTAGTTTGAATGCTAAAGCAGTAAACTTTTGCAAATACTTAATTGTTTGTCAGTAGGATTACGTTTATGTTTGCTGTGGGCTTATGTATTTTTAAAAAAAGGGTAATATCAAGGGTGTAATTAGAAACAATAAAATCATTAGAGGTAACTGAAGCTCTATGACAACAAGCTAATGTTTTCTGTTGGCAGTGGGCGCTCCTACATTTGAGTTCAACCCGGTTAAGCAGAGGCTGCTGGGAGCAAAAAACGGACGTGTAGTAATTGAGTGCAAACCAAAAGCTGCACCCAGGCCTATGTTTTCCTGGAGCAAAGGCACAGAGCTCCTTTTCAATACCAGCAGGTAGGAGATTGAGCCATTCATTTAGTTGGAAGAGTAGATTTTGCAGTCATGATTCTGAAGAAGGTAGAACGTTCACATGAAAACCATTGTCTGAAACATTTCTTTATATATTCTTAACTAATAACATTTACCACTGTGCTGCCCTAATAAAGAACATGAAGTATCTTAAAAAGTATATTTAAAGATTTAATGTTCAATTTCTATATGTATTAATTAATTAATACTTCAATTCTTAATGATTTAATTGTTTTTTTAAATAAATTTCCAAATTTAATCAGTGGTAGTTACGGTAATGTAAAAAGTGGTCAATATCAAAGAAAACATGATTAACACCACTCAAGAATATTGCATATTATCTTTAAATTAAGAATTTAAATTGATATCTATTTTATATTTACTCTAGATTTTTTAAACTATTGTGTTAAAATAAAACTATGTAAATCCCCATACATTTGAAAAGATAATGTTCAGCAATGTTAGTGTATTTGCAGAGAATTAAACCCAAAATAAAATGATGAAAAAAACCCCCACCATCAGTTTTTTGTTGGTAGGATTTTTATTTGGGAGGACGGTAGCCTGGAGATCCACAATGTTACCAAGTCAGATGAGGGAAAGTATACATGCTTTGCTGGAAATGACAGAGGCACAGCCAACAGCACTGGATTCCTTACAGTCACAGGTAAATGGCTAAAATGTAAAGGCAGATAGATTAAAGAATTAGAGTTGTAAATAATAGAACCATCATTAGTGCATTGTTAATATAGTAGTCTGATTCTTTCTGAGAACATTTGGAATTAATTGTTGGAGATTGTGCTACTTGGTAAACACCCAAAATGTAGAAGGCGCTAAAACGCTGTTCTGCCCTCTGCTGGTCACCATGATTCAATACAGAAAGCGGAAATGCCAGCAGTTGACTGGCCTTGTTGCTTTTTTTGATTACAATACCATTTTAAATTACAATTGGATTACCAATAATTGAATAATTCTTTTATTGCCTTTCTACTGTTTTTGAAATTCACTTTGTTCTGGGTTTTTTTTCCGTAGATGCTACTAAGATCACACTGGCTCCCTCAAGTGCTGATGTAAGTGTGGGCGAAAACACTAAGATGCAGTGTGCTGCATCACATGACTCGAGCCTCGATATCACCTTCATTTGGTCTCTTAATGAGCACGTCATTGACTTTGACAAGGAGAAAGAATACTACCAGCACACTATCGTAAGAGAACAAACCCCACAGACTTATTCCAACATCACAAAACTTTCTTTTATTTATCTGTTGTTTCTGTTTCAAATATTGTTTGTGTTCTTTCTTTCTTTCTTTACTTAATCTCATTTTTGAAAATTGTCCGGCAGTAGTAAGTGCTGAATGTTTTTACAGTGTTTAGTTTAGTTTTTTACTGTGTGTTCTTATAGTTATAAAATGACACTGACTAATTAATATTAATAAAGACAGGGGGTAAGGCTGATTACCAATAGTCTAAGCAACATTTTGACCGTATGCTTTTAGTGTGAAATAAAATAAGCCAGGACACAATGTGAGAAGTGTTTTACCCTTATTTTGAATGTGTGTGCTTGTGTTTGTATGTGTACAGGACAGTCAGGTTGGAATTTCAAGTTGTGAGCTGCTGATTAAGAACACCCAGCTGAAGCATGCAGGCCTGTACACGTGCACGGCACAGACACCTGTTGACAATGTTACTGTCTCCGCTGATCTGATAGTAAGAGGTACTACAAAACACACACTAATCCAAACACACATACACTTTGGATTGAGTAGAGCAGTGATGGCTGCAAGAAAAACTATGAACACTGGAGACAAACTAAACACTATATAAACTTTGTTTACAGCATTTGGCAAATGCCCTTATTCAGAGTGACTTACATTCATTCATTCAATCATTCATTCAACTTCTTGCCCGCTTATTTCCGAATCCGGGGTCACTGGGGTCTGCTGCGCCCATCTCAGTACACATAGAGCGAGAGGCGGGGGTACACCCAGGACGGGTTGCCAGTCCATCTCAGGGCAGCACATAGACAAACAACCATTCACACACACATTTACTCCTATGGATAATTTACAATCACAATAATAATAATTAATTATAATACACACAATAATAATCTGCATGTTTTTGGACTGTGGGAGGAAGAAAGCGCGGAGAGAAAATGCAATGTGACTTACATCATTTTATTTATAAAACTAAGCATGGAGGCCCAGCAGTGTTAACTTTGGAATCAAACCCACAATAAGCAGTCCAACACTTTTAACTCTTCCCCATTTGTATTAGCTAAATGGACTATACAGCGTATAGTATATAATTTATTCACACTATATAGACAAAAGTATCCAGTTATTTGCACACTTCAGCCATATGTTCTTTTTGAACATTTTTATGATTCATATTTCTGAAAAGCTTTCCACTGGACTGTGAATGAGTAGGTCTTTGATTCAGTCAGCAATTCAATTTGTCCCAAAGATCTTCAATGGTATTGAGGTCAGGGCTCTACGCTCTTAATTCGAGACATAATTTCAGTCTTGTTTGTTGACAGATATTTAAAGGCTTAGCAGCAATAGATCATTATTAATAGACTCATGTACTTTATATCCTGGAATTAGAAGCTACAGCAGAAAGCAGTGTTTAGTTGTAAATCAATCTGTCACTTCTTGCTGACATTGTGTGTAGCATGGCATTGGTGTGTTAATAAACAAGGGGACAATGCAGCAAAGTAGTATGATTGGGAGCAAGGCAACATGGGGGAAATAGCAAACAAAAAGTACTAGAGAAATGGACAAAAGACACCAATGTAATCTGCCCACAGCCTACAGAATCAGTACTGCTGGCCCATGTAACTTAAACTGTTTGTTAATTGGTTAATATTATTAAAGACTATTTCATTAACCAATCAGATTTTTTAACCCATTTCCAAAGACTGGTTAGCTGACATACAATATCATCAGTATTTTCCCGTCCTCTGTTAATCAGAATAAAGACACAATTAAAATTAAAGATTCAACACAATTTGGCTACAGAAACGTGTCTGTATAGTTGAATTATAATTTTTACGCCCCCAAATGGCTCAATGAATTTGAAGAAATGAATTTGGACATACTTGCATGTATGTTTTCGTGGCAGACTTTTTATTGGAAGAAGTTAGACATTGTAAGGAGAGTTCAGCTAATCCCAAAGATAACTTGTCTCAGCTTGAGAAAAACGGTTTAATCACCACTTCCAGACCAATGCAGCTGAACGCTAAAGCTGACTTATAACCTTAACTTATAAATGTATTACCGGTATATACTTTATTTATATGTTTAATGTTTGTGTGATGGATGTTATTAGATAAATATTGATTCTGAACTGCCCTATATTATGTCTCTGCTACTGTTGTGGTTGTAGTGTAGAGAGTATGGAGTCGTAACAGGATTTCTTGCTTTAATAAAAATTTCTTTCATTTTCAATATGCCATCTCTCTCTCTCTCTCTCTCTCTCTCTCTCTCTGTAATACAACAGAGGGGAAGTGGTAGCCTAGTGGATAAGGTGTTGGACTAATACCGGAAAGACCAGGGTTCGATTCCCACCTCCACCAAGCAACCACTGTGGGCCCTTGAGCAAGGCCCTTAACCCACAATTGCTCAATTGTAAACAAGAGACCAAATGTAAGTCGCTCTGGATAAGAGCGTCTGCCAAATGCCAAACTGTAACTGTAACAACACTGTTCTATACTGTGTTTTGTATAGTATTGTTGCTTTCTATATGCGACACAATAAGGGCAGTTCTGATGATTTATATTACATTTACAGCATTTATCCGGAGCGACTTACATTTGATTTCTTATGTACAACTAAGCACATAGTTAAGGGCCTTGCCCAAGGGCCCGTAGTGGTTGCTTGGTGGCGCTGACCTTGGTCTTTCTTGTTTCAGTCCAACACCTTAACCACTAACCTATCCCTTCGCATCAGTCAAGTAAGTCCCCACTGAAGGCCCAGGCAAAAAATGCACTACCCGCCACTGTGTATTCCTGAATTTAATCATTAAGTAGCATGATACAATTAAGTTCCTTTATGCTATGAACATAGTTTCTTTTTGATTGCTGTTGAGTCCAAAATGCTGATGAAGTGCATATACAGTAAACAGTGTAATATGATCCGTGTATTTTCATTTTCCAGATTCTTATTATTTAACAATAATTTTGTTATTGAAGCATTCCATGTATTGTTATGACATAACACCAAAAACTTGCTATTGCACTGAGTTACTGTTCCTTTTATAACAGGACCTCCGGGAGCTCCAGGAGGTGTACGTGTGGAGGAGGTTGGGGTAAGATCTGTGAAGCTTCTCTGGAGTCATGGCACAGATAATCATAGCCCTATATCCAAATATACCATCCAGTACAGAGAATCCAAAACTATAGATGATTGGACCAATGCTGTAACCTGTAAGTACCATTAAAACCTTTTGACATTTTACAAATGACAAATTTAGCTTTTTTTAAAATGTTAGTGAACACTCTACTGACTTTTTCTTTTCTGAATGATGCTTAATTATTGCTGTGTTAACAGAAAAGTATTATTACACCCTTAGTATAAAATAATATTTAAAAAAATTATTTGTTACCATGTGTTATACATTGATATAATATAATATAATATAATATAATATAATATAATATAATATAATATAATATGATACAATATAGGCCGGCGTGATGTCGCCTCACAACAAAAACGTCAATTCCCATGCTGGAGATCTTTCTGTGCGGACTATTCCGGGTACTCCGGTTTCTTCCCACAGTCCAAAAACTTGTACATCAGATTGATTGGTAATTCTAAATTGCCCATAGGAGTGACTGTGTGTATCAGTGGTTGCTTGTCTGGGTGTCCTGCGATGGGCTGGCGACCTGTCCAGGGTGTACCCTTGCCTCTCACCCTATGAGTCCTGCAGACCCATGTGACCCTGAATTAAGGAGTAAGCAGGTTTGAAGATGAATGAATGAATGATAATAATATAATATAGGATTTTATATAAATATCGACCTGGCTGCATTTTCTACAATTGATCTGATAGTGATGTGTTCATTACACACACTATAAAGCTGAATATAAGTGTATACGTAATAATCACAAAACTTGCATGAAAAAAAGCATGAATTAACCAGCCTGTAACATCTTCTTTTTAGCTCCGCGCAATATAGAAGGAAATGCGGAGATGGTCACAGTTGTTGATTTGCTTCCATGGACTGAATATGAGTTTCGGGTCATCGCTACAAACACTTTAGGTGCAGGTGAACCAAGTAAGCCATCAATCAAAACTACCACACTGGAAGCAGGTATGTTTCTTGATTTTAAAATTATTAATTTTTATAGACAATTATTTGTGACATATTCATTTTAAATTCAACTAAAAATTTTAAATTCATTTTAAAGTCAACTTTAAATGCAACTGTATAACTGTTTAAGTTTATTTGTCACATGCATCTTTTTTTAAAGATGTTAAGATAAAGTTTTAAAAGTTAAAGCATGGTCGCCTCACAACAAGAAGATCCCGGGTTCGATTCCCGATTCTGTGCAGAACTTTCTCTGCAGAACATGCAGATTAGGTTGTTTGGTGATTCTAAATTAGGAGTGAATGTGTGTGAATGGTTGTTTGTTTATGTGTTGCCCTGAGCTGGACTGGCGACTCGTCCAGGGTATACAATGCTTCTTGCCCTATGTGTGTGCTGGGATAGGCACCAGCTGACCCCCGTGTCCCCGAATTAGGATATAAGCGGGTAAGAAGATGAATGAATGAATAGTCTGCGTATAGGGTGAATAGTAAAAAAGAGCATAGTGTTCAGTAGCGTCTGAATTATGTGGATTTTGAGACTCTTTATACTGCATATAGGCTTTAGATGGTGCTGTTCATCATGAAAATACTATAATCTCAATATTCGATATGTTTATTTTTATTTGACAGTAAATTTTAGTGTAAATAGGTCTTTGAATTTCTAAGAGATCTATAAGATGGACTTTTTGTATTCATAAAGTTTCTGTATTTGAAAATGAATTATTGTCTAAAACCAAACTAATGCTTAATTTGTTAACAAACTAATGTCACACACTATTGTCTTATTCAAGCTCCTGTGGTGGCACCCTCAGATGTTACAGGAGGTGGAGGAACAAGCAGGGAACTAGTCATCACATGGACGGTATTTCTTTCTTTCTTTCTTTCTTTCTTTCTTTCTTTCTTTCTTTCTTTCTTTCTTTCTTTCTTTCTTTCTTTCTTTCAGTAAATACCTTTTTATTACTTTTATTAAAACATATTTATATTTTTTCATTTAAGTTATTTAGTCGGTATGTCTGTAGTTAGCCTGTATGACTAATGTTTATAGAAAACAAGCCCTGAGTGTGTGTTTTCTGTTTTGTCTATAGCCGGTTCAGCCACATTACTACTATGGGAGTAACTTTGGCTATATTATAGCATTTAAACCAGAAGAAGCTACTCAATGGCATAGAGTAACTGTAGCTGACCCTCGTGCCAGTCGTTACATCCACAAAGACCCCACTATTCCACCAGCCACCAAGTTCGATGTAAAAGTAAAAGCCTTCAACAGTGAAGGAGAGGGTCCCTACAGCCTGACTGCTGTTATATACTCTGCTCAAGATGGTGAGTACCATAGGGCAGATTTTAAATAACCCGTACAGATTATACTGTGTGAAGAAAGACCCAAATTCATTCATTTATTCATTAATCTTCATACTCACTTTTTCCCTAATTCGGGGTCACAGGGGTCTGCTGACGCCTATTCCAGCACACACAGGGCGAGAGGCAAGGGTTACACCCTGGACATACCGGAGTACCAAGAGGAAACTCACGCAAACACGAGGAGAACATGCTAACATGCAAAGATCCCCGGAATCGAACCGGGGACCTTCTTGTTGTGAGGCGACCATGCTATCCACTATGCCACCGTGCCGCCCAGTCCCAAATAATATTAGATTATGTTTAATTATATCTGATTATATTAGTCACTTTTAGATACGAGAACAAATCAAATAATATATTTGGGAACGCTTGAAATGGGCGGCACCGTTGTGTAGGGGTTAGGACAGTTGCCTCACAACAAGAAGGTCCCGGGATCTTTCTGTGTGTAGTTTGCATGTTCTCTGTGCGCTTGCTAGGGTTTCCTCCGGGTACTCCGGTTTTCTCCCACAGTTCAAGAACATGTACATTAGGTCGATTGGTGATTCTAAATTGCGTGTGTAAAAATGTGTGTGTGTGAGTGGTTGTTTGTCTATGTGTGCCCTGTGATGGACTGGCTACCTAGGTTGTGTGCTGGGATGATCCCGAATTAGGGAATAAATGGGTAAGAAGATATATGAAGATGAATGAATAAACACTTAGAGCAATGTACAAAATGTTCAGCCTGCATTAGCAAGGTAACCGTACATATTTCACTGTATAACAATCGGCTTTTAAGTTGATACAACGTACATTCTTAACACAATGTTTTAATAGAATGAAAGTTTTTTTTATATAATACTATTTTAATGACTTAGTAGCATGCTTGTGACAATCTCAGTGTAGTGCACAGGGATCAAAACATTTCAGAAATCAAAAAACAGATCAGTAATATTTATAATGTATATAAAAATTATATAAAACCAAAGAGACACCTGGAATAAATTCTAAAATTCTAAGCAATATTTGTTCTTTAAATAAATATTGTTTATAATAAAGTTTCTCATACAATGATTAGTAATTTAAAAAATGTCTGTCAGTATATGTACTGCACTCTGAGAAACACAGTTTGCTGATCCACAAATTGAACTTGTCTTTCTTATTGGACAATCAAAAAGTTGTCTTAAAGTTATTATCTAAACTTGAGTGAAGATTTTCTTATTTTGATTAACGTGCCTGTCTTGTATGCTTTATATTCGAAGCTCCCTCAGATGCCCCGAACATCATAGAGGCCAGAACTCTGTCAGCCACAGAGGCCATTGTGTGGTGGCGACCACTCACGCAGCGGACAGTCGAGGGTTATCAAGTAAGTATGGCAATACTACGGACACAGTAACTGTACAGTGAGCAATGATTTGCCTATTGCTATACTTTTGAGGTTTCAAAAACAATGACTTGTTATTTTATTAACAAACTGACCTGTGGTCTGCCTGCTGAGTAACAGGTAAGGTACTGGAGGAGGTCTTTGGAGAACGAGGCAGCAGCACAGCGCATTTCAAGCAGAGAGAATCAGACACGCTTGGATAACCTCAAGCCGAACTCCCATTATGTTATAGAAGTGCGTGCTTTTAATGGTGCAGGTTATGGTCCTGCAAGTCAGAGATATGAAATCCAGACAAAGAAAGCACGTAAGAATCACACTGGCATTTAAACATTGATTTCATATTTTTACAAGGCAAAGATAACATATTAAAGAAATGCTCATAAGTATGACCTAGTCACCATAGAATATATTTTTTTCAGTGAATCTCTGAAATATGGTACATTTGAATTTGGCTTTCTTTTCAGCTCCAAGTAGGCCGCCAAAAATAACCGGCACAAGGATAAATACTAGTGGAACCTTAGTCAACGTTGCCTGGCAACATGTGGAGGCTTTAGTAAATGAGTCTGCTGTGGAAAGCTATAAGGTAAACCGTTTAACTAACTCTACTTTATACATGCTTTATTTTGTTAAAATGACCTGTTAATTGATTTGTCCTGATTGTGAACCAGAATATGTTTTGCTTTAAAGGTTTTGTATAGGCAGGAGGGTCAAAGCACCGGGACACTGTACACTACAAATAAGCAGTCTATAGACCTGCCTGTTCACAAAGATGGAGATTACTTGGTCGAGGTAAGGGCACAGAGCAAGGGAGGAGATGGAGCTGTGGCTCAAGTGCGCATCTTAGGTGAGCTTTCTGTCAGAACAGAACTTTATTACTATGCCACATTTTGCTCTGTGTATAAGGTCTATAACATGTTAAATAATGTTTGTTTAAAACTGGCATACTTTTCAATGGCAATCACACAGGGGAATATGACTTTAAAATGACTATTATACCGGCACAGCCGGTAAAACTAGACAGAAATAACTAACTATTTACGGGTATGTTCTTACATTTTCTTGTCTTACTATTTAAAGTTGGGTCATGTAAGAACTGAGAATGTAAGAAGTGCTGTGATTTGTCAATGTCACATACATTCATGGTTTAATAGCTGCTGTTTATGCTGAAGGGAAAGATAACCTATGGTTTGAGAAAGAAAGCCTTGGTAGATAAATCAAATGATGGATAACTGCCACCTAGTATTCAGCTTTTTCCTCCTAAACTAAAATATGAACAATAATTGTATGAACAATAATTGCAAAAAAACAAACATTTTTCTCAAGTGTTACAGTTTATACAGTAGCACCATTTTAAAAGAATATTTTCTTATGGTCACAATATGAAAATATTATTGGTGAAAATAGAATATTTTTTATCTAATGTCAAAAAATTCTGTGCCTGTATCAGCTGCGGTCTGTCCACATCATAGTGTATAGTATGTATATCTCGCTAAACTTCACAATCAAATAACAATAAAGTGACACTGGTTTGTCAAATACGATTTCAAACATTTTAAACATTTTATTAATGGCGAGAAAGTCATATAAAAATGTTGCTTCTTATTAAAAACCTGTTATCTTTGTCTTTGTGTTAGCTGGAGGAATCTTGTCTACTCAATCCCTGAGTCTATGTGTCCTGCTGCTGGTGGCATTGCTCAGTCTGACTCTATGAATGTAGTGCCGTCTCTGTTTGCCTTCCCTCCCTCATTGAAGAGAACTCTTCCTGGATGACGCCTTACAGGACTTTTATCCTACAAATTTTTATGTTCATCAATAAATAGTCTCAACCTGGACTGAGCTATGCTGGAGCAAAGGACAAAACATGATTAGAGACAGTATGAGAAGGTGAAAGAATGTCTTATTCAGTATTGAGCTAGCCATGATGCAGGGCCAAAGGAGTTTTCTCTGTTCGGTATGCCTTATAATATCTCTTGTCCTACTCCTGGCTGCTTGTGGTTAAAGTGACATCTGTATTTCCCAATCTGCAGCACAAACACCAGAAGGCTGTTTTGCTTTAATTTGAATGACATTGGTTGCTCTTTCTATAGCACCAAAAATTCTCTCAACTGAATACATGATTTTGGTTCTGCAGTGTGGTCTGTACCCACAAGTAGTATTTGTTGAGAGATTGGATAGATGAGTGTCTACTAGTTAGTTTTCAAATCAAAGAAATTCTTCTTGTTCATTTTTCAACTAATGCTTTTCATCATGGATGCAGTCAAAGCGAACTCTCCAACTACTCAATACAAACTATATGTTACGCAGAATAGTAAAATGACAGTTTATTTCAAGCTAGTATATGTATATGCAATCATTTATAAGCTATTGATTTCTTTATATATTTCCACATTACATTTGTCCTATTAACATATAATTCATAGAAAAATTATTTTGCTTTACATATATAAATTCAGTTCCCTTAAATGAAAGAAAATGAACATTGCAAATAAAGAGTAATGTGTGCTTAAGCCTCTGCGGACTGAACGAGGATCATCAGGGGTTTGAAACAAAATGTAAATATCTATCTTCATTGCTGAAATTCTGTACTAAAGAGTAATTGTGTTTGTATGTGAATTGTATGTGTAGGAAACAAATCCAAATCATAGTTTTAACCAAAACCGGATGAGTATGAGTATGTTTGGACTGTGGCATGTAAATTCCCCATGGCCCATCATTAGGCCATAATCTTAATCTGGATAAGGGTGTTGATTCAGTCGAAATCTCTGTTAGTAATCTCTGATAGCAAATAAGTATTTAAACGGTTCTTATTTTATCAGTGCATAAACCAACAGGCTCTACATCATAAGCCACTTTTTATTGTTTTATCTTAACAGTCTCTGTCAGTTAAAAGGGGTTCCGATTTTATTATTATTTTTTTCGTGTCATGTTCCACGTGAAAGTTGCAAAGCCTGGGACAGGGTGCAGACCAGCTAGAATGCTATTAACTTTTAAGACCTAAAACATTAACAAAATGTTTTATTATAGCTTGTTTTATTTGCTGAAACATTTAAATCATGCAGAACTGTTTTGACTTATTTATATGATTTATATCAATTATTGATTGTATTACACTGATCACACTGGACGAGCAAACCATTTATTGCTAACTGTTTTTGTAATCAAGTGTCAATTTACTCATTTCGTATTGGAGATTATTACTCCATTTATTGTTATTCATTTAAAAGAAAATACATTATTTGTCTCAACATATTCCAAAACTTTATAAATACATTGAAAGTTTATACCCCGTTTAGATCATTTGTACGTCTATGAAAACAAAATACAGTATTTGTAGTGTATTTCTAAATGTCCCAGGAAAATTCAATGTCAATTTGTGTTTTTGTTGATGATGTGGATCATATATGTGATGTTGACTTCTGACTGTCTGTGTGCTTTTTCGCCTGTTTTGTAATATTCAGAGACCACCGCAAAGTGCTTTCTACTTCTTTTTTTCTGGTTATTTCTGACAGCAGCATTATCAATGTAGAAAAAAAATCCCAAATGCATGAAATCCTTTAACTTGATTATTGTAATCAGCAATTATTTGGAGTTCTATGGCACACCCTCAGAAGCATGATCTGCAAATGAATGGGTCAGTACAGTTATATTAGAACGTCATGCTCATTCACAACAAAATACTCATGTAACTCAGCTTCTTCTAATCTGCCTCTGTCAGTCAATAAATAAGTGTGTTTAGGCTGAATGACAGTTTTGTGGAGATGAATTGTAACCACTAATTGAAGCCATTCTTCTCAATTAAAGTTTATAAAAACAAACTCAAAATCAGCTCCAGACTGTTTCACTTTTTAATTGGCTTTTAAAATGATTTGATCACTATTAGCATTTTCTCAGTGTCAGTTATTTAGTTCACCACCTCCTGATGACAAACTAGACTACTACTAAAAAGATGAATAGTATCCAATAATTGCTACATTCTTTGTATGTACCTTGAAAAAGTAGCCATACCCATTAAACGTTTTCCTATTTTGTAACATTAAAACAATAAAATGTAATTATTTATTAGGAGTTTATGTAATAGACAAACACAAAGTAGCACATAATTGTGAAGTGGAATGACAATTATATGCCTTTTTCAAAATATCAAGCAAATAAAAATCTGGAAAGTGTGGTGTGTATTTGTACTCAGCGTCCTGTACTCTGATACCCTTAAATAAAGTCCAGTGCAGTCAATTAATTCACAAGTCACCTAATTAGTTAAGAGTCCCCCTGTGTTCTGTGAAAGCAGCAATGGTGTGTTAGAGAATCCTAATGAACAAACAGCAGCATTAAGACTAAGACTTCTTCAGACAGGTCAGGGATAAAGTTGTGGAAAAGTTTAAAGCAGGGTTAAAAATGAAAAAATATCCCAAGCTTTGATCATCTTAATGAGCACTGTTCAACCTATTATCCAAAAATGGAAAAAGTATGCCAACTGAACTATGGGTGGCACGGTAGCACTGGGATAGGCTCCAGCAGACCCCTGTGACCCTAAATTAGGGAATAAGCATGTTCGAAGATGAATGATTGAACTGCAATCCAACTGCAATCGCTGTCCACCTAAAATGACAACCGAGCTAGGAGAACGCTGGTGAAGCAGCCAAGAGCCCCCGGTCACTCAGGAATCTACAGCTCAGGTGGGAGATTCTGTCCATAGGAGAACTATAAGTGATGTACTCCACAAATTGAGCCTTTATAGCGTTTATTGTAATGGATATTGTAGTAAATCTTAATAACTTATTAAATCAAGAGTTTGCATTATTTTCTTAAAATAATATTTAATCCGGGCGGCGTGGTGGCGTAGTGGATAGCACAGTTGCCTAACAACAAGAAGGTCCCGGGTTCGAATCCCAGGCCGGAGATCTTTCTGTGCGGAGTTTGCATGTTCTCCCCGCGCTTGCGTGGGTTAGGCCTATTGGTGATTGTAAATTGTCCATAGGAGTGAATGTGTGTGAATAGTTGCTTGTCTATGTGTTGCCCTGAGATGGACTGGCGACCCCTCTAGGGTGTACCTCCGCCTCTCGCCCTATGTGTGCTGGGATAGGTGCCAGCAGACCCCTTGACCCCGAATTCCGGAATAAGCGGGCAAGAAGATGAATGAATGAATCAATATTTAATCAACTGAGAGAACAACTGTTGCATTTCGGAAAACATTGAGCAAATCCACATATATCAGTCCTATTTAACGGAATAATCTATATTTCAGGGCAAAAGCATTGGGACAATTGAATATCGCATCTATATTGTTTGTATACAATGTGAATTTTGAACATCCAGATTTACTCCAAATCTTGTTACTATAATACTTCTATAGCTGTGTGGAGTTAATAATAAGATATGTTGGTGTTTATCTAAAAAATCATTAAAGGTGTTTGGTGCAGAATATTTATTCATGCTGTCCTGTAAATTGTCCCTGTAAAGTCGGCTACATGTCAGTTCCTAACCCAATATTTCAGAATTTGAGTGTCCCGTGCTAGAAATAAAATAAGATTTATGACCCCTTATCTCTGACAGGGTAATTGTATTTCTAAAGCATGGGTGAAGATGGGAATATTAGTAAACCAGGTTGTTGATTTTGGTAGCTGGGTTTTTATCAAATGACAAATTCTGTTTGCAAAGATATTTTCAGCAGAATAATTAGTTAAACACATGTAACACTTGTGTTTGGAATCAGAAACTATTTTTTATTTTTTTTTTAATCATGAACTGATAATATAATTTATTTAACGTTCTGTGTAATCTTTATATAAACAGTTTTTGCTTTTTTATGGTAGACATTACCCAATGTAGACAGATTATAGATGCATTAAGCTGTTACACTTACACTTTTTTGTAGCTCTAAACTACATTTGAATGTGAATGTGATTGTGTGGCATAATCAGACAATTCTAACGCCCACAATGCTTGGCTGCAGGGTACAAATGAGGTATATTGTGCCATTTAGCCATGTTCTGCAAACCCAGAAGTTGACCTATGACCTATAACCCAAATTCTGTTCATTTATTTCCAACAGTTTATTCTTGTTATTTTAGCGTTTTTCTCAGCTGCACTGCTTCCAGTACGTTTTTGTGAATTTTACCTACAATGTTATCTGCCCAGAGCAGTATTAGTACTGCCCGTGTAGCTTAGTTAATTAGTTAATATCATTCAAAACGGTTTCTTTAACCCATCAACCATTTCATTGTCAATACATGTTTGTCAGTGTATCAGTCATACTAATCCACACTGAAGGCACAAATACAAAATACACTGTTTGCCAATAATTAAATTAGAGTTAACTAACAGTGAGTATGCTAGTAATGTTTGTGTTAACATCAGTCATTCTTGCAGCCACATAGGCCTGCATTTACACACCAGGCATTAGCAATGCAAGTCTCATCTTTTTTATTAATCATGTCATAGACACAGTAGACATATGGCACAGATACAAATGGAAAACAATCTTTTGAAGCCAAAAATCTCATTTAAACTGTCACCCACAACACTCTGTAAAAATGCATGGTAATTATTAAGACAGGGAAAAAACAGGAAAAGTTATGAATATAGACAGTGATATATAGTACATACCTCTGTAAGCTGGAGCATTCAGGATGATTCTCAATTTACTCATTGCCATATGGACTTACAAATGTTAAATACAATTTAAACGAATAGCGAAGAGGTTCATGGATGTGATTAGTGAAGACATGCAGGTAGTTGGGTTGAAGGAGGCAGATGTAGAGGACAGGGTATTGTGGAGAATGCCGATCTACTGTGGCGACCCCTAATGGGAGCAGCTGAAAGGAGAAGAATAATCATCAATTTAATTGTACAACTTGAATCCTGGAAACATCAAACAATATCAAACAATACATAACCAGACATAGAGGTTAGGAGCTTCCGGAGTTTTGGTTTTGGAATTTGGTTCAATTCTTGTCTGATATAGGTTTCCAGTTGCTTTGACTTTGTGGTTGTTTTATACATATACACTTATCGATGTCAATACCATCATGCTGTCTTTTGAACTGAACGCTGACAGCAAAAGTATAAAATTTGGACTCGTCTGATCACAGAACACATGTAGATTTCAAATGAGTCATGTAGTGGTGACTTAAAGGGTTAAGGCGCCGAGTTGTTGATCACTGGCAATGAGAACCAGAATGACCAAACCCCAAAACTCTTAACTTTCCAGGGGTGCTGATGCTGTTTTTGCAGGCAATGGTTGGTCACACACCAAATTCTCTTTATTTCATTTTAATTTTGTGAATTATAAATTCATTTTTCATTTCCAACATTTTTACACCTGCTCTAAACTGTAAACTTTCTTTCCCTGTCTCTCTTTTCATAAAGTAGGAGCATGTGCTGTTGTAGCTGTAACAGCAGATGGCGGTATTTAGCTATATCTTATACTAAGAGGCACACATCCAGCATTCTCATATTATTTTCTCTTTATTGTACAAACAACCTAAAAGCAACAATCAATCAACCAAGTTTTGGAAAACAGAAATATTCTTATATATCTTATTGTAATTTAAATTTGGAAACATATTTATATACAACATTTAATATGCACAGATTTGCATGTTGGAAGGGGTGGGGTGTTAATTGGATGTTGACAGAACCTGAAGCTTTGTAGCAGTTGGTTGTTTTCTTCACACTTCATAACAACATTTCATATTTCTCCTAGCACTTCCTCAATAATGTACATAGCATCATAGCATCATTCTTCTAAATATGTGTGACAGCCTCTGCTTGACTTTACAGGCAAAAAAATTTACATAACAGGTCAATTAAAATGTTTGGATAATTGTTTGTGCTATTTTTTAAATCTGTCTATTGTTGCAGTTTATGTAGTGGAACATAAAAAATATTTTAAAAATCCAGTAGACAAAAAGGCATCAAAATTCCATAGATCAAGACTTTCATTTATTAACATTTATTAATATAGTCTCTGGTGCTAATTATTCATTAATTAAATTAATTAATTCATTCTCTAATTCAGGGTCACAGGGGGCTGCCTGAGCAACCCAGTGCACATAGGGCAAAGGCAGGGGTACAGCCTGGACAGGTCACCTGTCCACCAGTCCACCAGGCCACACATAGACAAACAACCACACACACACCTACACTTACTCACTCCTGTGGGCCATTTAGAGTCACTGATCAACCAAATGTTTTTGGACTGTTGGAGGAAAAACAGACAAGCACGGTGAGAACATCTGCACAGAAAGGACCCTTGTCCGGTAACCAGGGACCTTCATGTTGTGAGGTGAGCTTGTACTTTTTGAAATTAAACTTTTATTCCAATGTAATTGACAACATATAAACACTGTGCAAAATGTTTTTTGAATCATATTCCATCTGTGCCACAATGGAGAAAGAATATTGGAATTGGATCATTTGATACATGCAGTGTGGGACAGCCTAAATGTGGTGGGGCATTTCTGTCGGATTCAATGTATACTATATGGCCAAAGTTATTCAGTCATCTGCCTTGACATCCCACTCCTAATCCATAGTATTCAATATGACGTCAGTCCACCCTTTGCGACAGCTTCAACTCTTCTGGGAAGGCTGTCCACAAGGTTTAGGAGTGTGTTTATGGGAATTTTCGACAACCTTTTCAAAATCACATTTGGACGAGAAGGCCTGGCTCTTTGCTTAAGCATTCATAGTTCCTTTTACTGGAACTAAGGAGCCAAGCCCAGCTCCTGAAAAACAATCCTACACCATAATCCCCCCTCCACCAAACTTTACACTTGGTACAACATAGTCATACATGTACTGTTATCATGACAACCGCCAAACCCAGACTCGTCCAACAGATTGCCAGATGGAGGATTTTGATTCGTCACTCCAGAGAACATGCCTCCACTGCTCTAGAGTCCAATGGCAGCATTTTTTTTGCTTTGCATTGCACTTGGTATTGTATGGCTTGGGTGTAGCTGCTAGACCACCGAAACCAATTCCATGAACCATGAAACTCTGCGCACTGTCCTTGAGATAAACTGAAGGCCACATGAAGTTTGGAGGTCCATAGCGAATGACTCTTCAGAAAGTTGGTGACCTATTGACACTATCCGCCTCAGCATCTGCTGACCCAATGACAGAAACCTTAGTTATGTCTCAGGCCTTAGATTCCTCAGGCCATAAAGAAACTGTGTGTTGAAAGTTGGACTATGCCTACTAATTTACTACCCACTATAGCAGTGTCTTTCATATACAACCCTGGTTTCCAAAGGAAATGACACGCTGTATCACACACCATACCTTGAGTATCGCCCTGCAGTACACCGTCTGATGAAGCACCATGAGTGCCGTCCTGCAGTACACCTTAGATTTTATAGTATAATAATTAATTGAATTTCCTATACATTTCCACTTCTCTCTATTTCTCATAAAAATGCATAAAAATCCCACTTACATGATACATTTACAGCTTTTAGCAGACGTCCTTATTGAGATTGACTTGTAATCATCAACTGAGCAATTAGGGATTAAGAGACTTGCTCAAGGGCCCATAAGTGGCAGTTTGGTGGTGCTGGAAATAAGACCCTGATCTTCAAGATCTTCTTTCTTGTCTGGTACCATAAGACTACAAACAGGATTCCAAAAAAGTTGGGACACTGTACAATTTGTGAATAAAAACAGAATGCAAAAAGTTTCAAATTTCAATATTTTATTCAGAATACAACATGAATGACATATCAAACGTTTAAACTGAGAAACTGTAACATTTTAAAGGAAAAATGTGATTTTAAATTTTATGGCTTCTTTCTATAATAGTCTTCAATTGTCTGGTGACTGAGGAGACAAGTTTTAGGAATAGGAATGTTGTCCCATTCTTGTCTAACCAAATCATGTTGCCATTTGACCTAATAAGTTACAAATTGGTCTTTCAGCTGATTCTTATATATAACTTATCCGGACTCATATTGCTACCTGTCTCAACTTTTTTTGGAATGTGTAGCTTTCATGAAATCCAAAATAAGCCAATATTTGGCATGACATTTCAAAATGTCTCACTTTC
>JAOTRA010000008.1:8728891-8742320 GCA_026260255.1 Pseudolaguvia tuberculata | reverse complement strand
GTGTGTGTGTGTGTGTGTGTGTGTGTGTGTGTGTGTGTGTGTGTGAATGGTTGTTTGTCTATGTGTTGCCCTGAGACGGACTGGCGACCCACCCATGGTGTACATCGCCTCTCGCCCTATCTGCGCTGGCATAGGCGCCAGCAGACCCCCGTGACCCCAAATTAAGGAATAAGCGGGTAAGAAGATGAATGAATGAATGAAACTGTCGTTATATAATTTGTACAATGTCACTACTTTTTTGAAATCGGATTTGTACATACACTGTATTAAGTTAAGAGCAGAGATTGAACAGTTTACATAAACATGTTAAAGTTTTTGAGTAAAGTGTCAAAGAATCAATGTTTTTCTCTTACCCAGTAACAATGTTTTCCAGGAAAAGGTCAGTGTTCCTTGTTTCTAATCCTATTGCAATGGATTAACAATTAAACGCTAGACTAAATCCCTTACTAACAAGATATCCAGAACCAACGGAATAATATTATTTTAATGAGGATAAATATTTTACATTTTGTTACTACCTTATTTTGCAGCTTGGGTATAAGATGTCAATTTCTTTAGATGAAATCACTGTCAATTGTGTCTCTAACTTACATAGTTTTTTAAATGTAGATTGTACATTTTATGAATCATCTAATTGGGTTGGTGTGAGGACTTTCATTCGTACAGATGATTATCCTCTATGCTACTGGCTTTTCAGATTCTGAAAAGCATAGCTGTGAACTAGCCAGTCTAATTCTCTTGTGATGGATGGGTACTGTCTCCGGCAATTTCTGCCCATCTTAGACATTTATATTCATATGCAAAGGGGATTTGTTGACATTCAGAACACTTGGAGACAAAAAGGATATCATATTTTATATTTGTATTAATGATATTCTGCACATTGTTTTTATATATTTTGTAAACCTCACTTTGCTACATTGTAATATTCAAATTCAATACTTAAGGCAGTAAATGCCTCATAAATAATTGTATGGCTACATAAACATCATGCTACTTAAACTGTTATTATGTCTATGTCTTTTTATAGACATTTGTGAGAACTGCAAAGCCGGAGGTCCGCCGGGAGAGGGCGCCCTCACCCGATTACTGATCTAATCTAGCTTTACCGGGCCTGTAGGAGATAGTGAAATTGAAACGGGTGAAAAACAACGGCCAGCGCGCTTGCCGTGCATTTAACCGATGTGCCCCGTTGATGTATTCCAGATTGCAATGATCCGTTAGGACTGTAAATGGCTGCCTACTTCCCTCTAGCTAGTGCCGCCATTCTGGCAGGGCCTCCTTGATATTAACGTGAGTCTTACCTCGAGGTATCACCCAGAGTCTAACGGGCAAGCCGAGCGCATGAATCAGGAGCTGGGCCGCTACCTTCGCTCCTACTGCGCACACGACCAACATCGCTGGAGCGAATTTCTTCCATGGGCTGAGTATGAGCAAAATTCCTTGATACATTAGTCAACCGGACTAACGCCGTTTCAATGTGTACTAGGATTTCAGCCTCCCTTGTCCCAGTGGTCCGGGGAACCGGCCGAGGTACCCTCGGTGGAACTCTAGTATCAGCGTAGCGCACAGACATGCAGCGCTACAGATTTCCGCTGGCTCCCAAAAGAGGCAGGCAGATAAGAGGCGCCAGCCACCTTCCTCCTACCAGACAGGTCAACGGATCTGGCTGTCAACACAGCATTTGAAAATGAAACTGCCGGAAGGAGGGGTTGGAGTACCTGGTGGACTGGGAGGGATACGGACCTGAGGAGCAGTCTTGGGTGAAGGCAAAGCACATCCTGGATCCGGCACTACTCGCTGACTTCCACGTCCGCCATCCCCCGGGGCGCCCTAGAGGATCACCAGGAGGCGTTTCTAGGGGTGGGGGTACTGTGAGAACTGCAACGCCGGAGGTATGTTGGGAGAGGGATTACTGATCTAATGTTTCCTGTTTGCAGTAATCGGGCGTGGGCTTCCTATATAAGGAGGAGATTTACTGAATTGCATTGCAAAGTATTGTTGCCCTTGGCCTATATCAAGTGTGTATACTCTATGTGATTTTGGATTGACTTTTGGATGAATGACTATTTGGATTTTGAACTTGTTTACGCTTTTTGGATTGCCCTTTGGATTACGTTTGCTCAACTTCTTCCCTTGCTACCCTGACTTAATAAAGATTCTGACTACTGCAAAATGGATCCGGCTGATGCTTACACGCGCACGACACCCCCGTCGTCACAACAGTATACACTATATGGTCATGAATTTGTGGACACCTTATGTGTGGGATGTCTAATATTTTCTTTTACTGGAATTACATGACCCTAACCTGTTCTATCATGTCAACGCCCCTGTACACAGACATGGTTGAACAAGGGTTGAAAAAAAGAAGTGTTCTGCCCAAACCTCAAGCACACTGAAACTGGAATGCTGACTGCACTGAAAATATCAATTCCATTTTTTCTAAATTAGCAAATCCCCACAGCTACAATCTTTTATAGTTTATGGGGATGGCAGTTGGGACTGGTACACAAACTAGATGTCATCATGAGGAAAGAACATTATGTAGAAATATTGAAGGAATATATAAAGACATCAGCCAAGAAATTAAAGCTAGGCCACAAATGGGTCTTTCAAATGGACAATGACTTTAAGCATACTGCCAAACTAGTTAAAAGTTGGCTAAAGGAACATTTTGGAATGACCGTCATAAAGCCCAAATCTCAATCCCATAAATAATTTGTTAGCAGTGCTTAAAAGGCACTGGAATGATATCCAAAACATTTGATCAAAGTCATACAGTTTAAAGGTATGCTACTGAATATTAAGTAAATTTATTTAAACTTTCTGTCAGGAAAGTAGTAAAAATTCACCCCCTCTCATTATTCTGGCATTCGGCAAATATAAATAATTTTGGTTCCATATCTGTCATTCACCAAGTGATGACACGTGGTCACGTTTTGGTAGTCTGACGCAACTCTGAATATTTGAAAAGGCCAATGAAATTGGTTGAGCATAATTTGCATAATCAGTCACACCTGAACTACCGGGTATAAATAGACTGCTGTCCATTCTGACCTGAGAAACTAAATTACCACTCCCATGGGACCAGTGTGGTGGCATTAGGGATACAACGTACCATACTTAACCAGACCGTCCCTTATTTGTCATTCACTCCAACATCTGGCTCCCAAAACGTGATCCTATTGTTGTCACTCAACAATGTGTCTGATCCCTCCATCAGGGACTAAGGGTTACCATATGTAACCAATATGTAATCCTTTCTGACCTAAAACAGAAAAAGTTAAGTTTTTTTTACCTTCAGAAAGTGACAAAAAAGTGGTTATGTGACTTTTTATACAGTGTTATTTGGTTTCTATCTTTATTTAATTCTTACATATTTGTTTTGATTTTTCCCAATTTTTAAATTGACCCAATTAGTCATCAAGCATCAATTGATTGTTTTCCAACCACTTTGTGTTCTTTCATTTTGGTAATAATTGATTAAAATAATTTCCTTATGTTTGAATTCACTGAAAGTTTTGGATTTGCACCAGTAGAAAGATGCTCTCATCAGTGACCTTAAGCTACATCATGGAGGAGGGAGTGGGTGTTAAACCAACACATGCATGCAAGATCATTCATGTGTTCTGCTTTTGTTTTTTACAGTATTTTTAAATATGTTTTCTTCACATTACCTGTCAATGTCAATCAGTGTTCTTTCTTTCTTTTCCTATTGCTTTAAAAAAATTCAAGGGTTTTGCTAAAACTGCTTGCAGAAACAGGCATAACACTTTGACAACCTGCTGCTTTTTTGAAGTTTGGCCAAAATATATGAATGTACATTTGTTCTTTTTTCAGTAAAGGCTTTAAATAATTCAATATTCCAAGCACAGGAGGACTGGTGGGAGGAGGTGTTGGATGGTAGTTTTGTCCTTTATGTTCTGTAGGTGACAGGAAAAGTGCTAAGGGTGGGCTCAACTGTGGGAAGCTGGCAGAGGTGTGTGTGCATGTGGTGGGGTGAATATAGAAGAGAGAGCTCAAATGTGCTTTGTTTCTGTAAGGGTAGTACCTCTGGGACAATGAGACAGGTGACAGGAGAAAGAAAGAGTATGGCACGCCACAGGTATCCGTCTGGCTTCTGAATGTTTGAGTGTGTGGGTGTGTTTCTGTGTTGGTATCTCTGTGCATTTGAAACAGATACAGCCATGTCTTCTGCATGCTGTCACACCAATTCTGCACAGGTAAAATAAGAATATTTGCTGCTTTCATTTTTCATATTCCGTTCAGGTTCCTACTGTTACTTCCTAGTGTGTGATGCCACTCATGATCTGTTCTAACGCTTTATCAAAGTACAACTGATCTGTATAAAACAGTGTACTATTTAAAATACCACTATATTATCTAACACACAGCCACCTCTTTCACCCACTCAGTCTAAAGTATACCTATTAAAGCAGCATCCTCATTTTGAGGTTAAACTTATATTAAAAATTTAAACAGTGCTGAAAAGACACTGCAACAGACCAACCTGCATAGACCATATGAAAAACACCTCGCAAATATTTAAACAAAATATTTTGAATCCCGAGCCGGGGATCTTTCTGTGTGGAGTTTGCATGTTCTCCCCGCGCTTGCGTGGGTTTCCTCCAGGTACTCCGGTTTCCTCCCACAGTCCAAAAACATGCAGATTAGGTCGATTGGTGATTCTAAATTGTCCATAGGAGTGAATGTGTGTATGAATGGTTGTTGGTCTATGTGTTGCCCTGAGATGGACTGGTGACCTGTCCAGGGTGTACCCCCCGCCTCTTGCCCTATGTGTGCTGGGATAGGCACCCCCGTGACCCCGAATAGTGAATAAGCAGGTAAGAAGATGAATGAATGAATGTTTCATGATTTTAATAAATGATAACTATGATGCTCATACTAAGTATCTTTTATTTACAAAATGTTTAATCAAAGAGTATACAATGTAATGATTTAAAATGTTACAATCTGCTTTCTTCTTGTGTCTGAAGAGTTTACAGTTGTATTGGAGCAGGGTTTCCCAAACTGATATTCACAAATTTCTGGGAGTTTGTAAGGGTTCATGACTAGATGAGAAATGACAGGTTATAAAATAAAAAATCTAAATAAAACTACCAAATAATACTAATAAATATATCAATTATTTGTTTCTTGGGTCTTATCAAATTAATCTTGAAGTCACACAAATTAGACAAGTTAATTTCATGCACAAATAAAATAAAATTACCAGAAAGTCCAAGCACAAGCCAACACAAAAAAAGGGCGAAAGCAAGAAAAGCATCATAAGTACGACGAGGACTACATGCATAGGATTTACATGCATAGACAGTGCTAATAGCAATTCTTCTCACATGTGTGTTATAAATCTGAAGAAACTAGCAAATTTGATTTTATATATTCAAATGTGTAATAATGGACTGGCGAACTGCCCAGGGTGTACTTCAGGGTGCAGGTCTTTCGCTCTTCAGAGAGCTAGGATGGGCTTCAACAGACCCAAAGAGCCTGAATTAGGGCTTATTCCTGGATAATTCAGGGTCACGGAGGTCTGCTGCGCCTATTCCAGCACACATAGGGCGAGAAGCAGGGGTACACCCTGGACGGGTCGCCAGTCCATCTCAGGGCAACACATAGACAAACAACCATTCACACACACACATTCCCTCCTATGGACAATTTTGAATCCTAATCTGCATGTTTTTGGACTGTGGGAGGAAACCCTGGGGAAACCCATGCAAGCGCGGGGAGAACATGCTAACTCCGCACAGAAAGATCCCGGAATTCGAACCGGGACCTTCTTGTTCTACAGAACACGAATTAATTAAATGCATAATAAAAAAATTTGGGGACACTTTTTGTATTTGCTTCATTTGGTCAAAAGAGGTTTGGCTGGAATTTTTTTTTAAAACATCTGTATTAACGTAATAATTCAAAATCTGGTTTAATCCTGTTCCTGAATAGTACAATAAGGATTATAATAATGATTTTGTGTATCTTCTAATGTTCTAATGTTTCTTCTTGTGTGTGAATACACATGGGGTATTTTTATCACTACCATCACGTTTGACTTTCCCATTAACGATCTAAATCCATAACAGAATTTCTATAAAGCTGAATTGTGACCATATGTATTATCATAAGCTTTCCACAAATAAAACTAAGTTTAATTGAGGAGTAATTGGATGCTGGCATTTTGATATGTTTGGTTTTTACCCTACCTAAAATAACTCTCATCACACTTTTTGTGATATAAGCAGCATGTGTTCATTGATATAAGAGTTGTCTAATGGATGACCAGCTGTAATATTACACTGCACTGCAGTGTCTGTTGTGCTGTTATTGTGCTTTTTTCACATTGGCGGGGGCTTTTATCTTTAAGCCATTGTGTCATTAGTGAGCCAGAAGCCTCTCTTTATGACCGGCATGTTGTAAAAGCGTCCAGTGCAAACCCTAATCAGAGCCCATAAACTCCAGCACTGTCAGCAAAGTTTGGTCATTAAGAGACATTTGAATGTAATTATTTATTGATGGCCCTTATGATTTACTCTAACAGCTGCACGCGTCTGAATTTTTATGTCTTGTGTCTGCACTGTGAGATGTGGGTTAACAGTCGTTTAAAGACCAAAGCACTCGCAGGGATTCATATTAGCCTCTGCTCTGAGCATTGTGAAAGATTAAGGCAACGGGAACGTACAGATTATCTATTGACGAGCAAACATGCATGCTGATGCAGATTGAAATATGAATATTCAAGCATATAGCCAATTTAGTAGCAGCATTTACATTTTATTATCATTCACTATCTTTATTGTTTTAGCAAGGGCCCTAAATTAAAAAGCAACGCAACAAAGTGCATTAAGTGCACTTTTAAGTCAGCCTTTATATAAGGTAAGTGTTAGGTGGATATGTGTTATAGCCAGTAGGTTTAAGGCAATACAGTACAATACAAAGTTAATTGAAGCCCTGCTTGCATAAACAATGTTTCCGTGCTTCTTCGTAGCTTGCTGTATTTTAACGTTAGCTTGCTTTATTTACGACTTAAACATTATTGATATTGAGGTCAGTAATAAAGCAAATTTATACACAAGCAAACCTATGCTGCGAGCAATTAAAGATATTTCATGGGCAGGATAACATTTTATAGACCATTTTACATGTGTGTTTGATGGAACCCTAGACATTTTTCCTCCACTAAGAGTTTGTGATGCAAACAGTATTACACATTTGAAGCCATGCATTTTATGATGGATGCTTTAAGTTTTAATTATCCACCACATTACCACTGGGAGACTGCTTGTTGTGGCTAACTGGTAGAAATGTCTTCAAAATAATGTGAGTTTCAGTCAGACCAACGAGGCTTAATTTGCAAGAAATGTCATGGGCTTTTTGTACTTGAAGTAAAATAAGAAGCTTAAGATGCACATCATCTTAACAGTAAGTCACAGCAGTGAGGCTCATCACCAATTATATGCTCTGTAGGAGCTGATTAGCATACCACATTAGCATATGGGAGGAAAATAAATGCAGAAACACCATTGTCTTGCCAGTGTCCTGTCCAAAAAAAAAAAGAAAATGACACATTAGATTTCCCTCATCATCACAACTTGGTTAACAAATCATAGAAAAAAAATCATTTGATGATGAAAATTCAGAAGCTTAATCATTTTTGCTACAGCACAAGTGTTCCATTTTAAATCACTATAAACAAGAACATTCTACATGCCTTTAGTGAAAGATAATTTAAACTGGAAAACTCTACATTTTGGATAACCTTAAACCTTTAAAATGTCTTTAGATGACAATGTAATTTAATGATATGACTGACAATGGAAATGTCATGCTTGCTAAGACATTTTTCACCATCATAGTTGAAAGCAATGCTCAAGAAAAACAACAAATCTTCTTCAGTGTATGCATATACTAATGCTGTATATAATGGCATGTGTATATGCATTTGTATTTAGATCCACCAATTCCAGAAATGTGGAATTTTAGAGGATAACTTAAAAGTGTTGAATACAAAATCAAGAGCAAAAATTAGTCACCACGTTCAATGCTATTGCCAAAATTTTATTATAGCATTAATCAAGATTCATTCATTCATTTATCTTCTTGCCTGCTTATTCCTTAATTCGGGGGTCACAGGGGTCTGTTGGCGCCTATCCTAGCGCAAATAGAGTGAGAGGCGGGGGTCGCCAGTCCATCTCAGATACTTTATATTAGATTTTAATAAAGGTAGAGGATAATGGTAAAGGATGCAACACACACTTTAACCAGTAGCAGAGAAAGTACTGGTGTACGGAAGTATTTATACCCAAACATTTTAAATCTGGCCTGGTGGCCTGTCCAGAGTGTACCACTACCTTGCTCTTTACTTGTACTGGGACAGGCTCCAGCAAACCCCTGTGACCCCGAATTAGGGAATAAGCGGGTTAGAAGAATAAAGAACATTTTAAATCTATCTTGAATAAAATTAGGTATGATCACATCAATTTCCAATTAACTGTTTTATTTATTAACAATTTATTCAAACACGTTGTAGTTAGAATTCTTTGCTTCTCTTCTTTCTGTACTGTATTTTAAATTGATTAAAAATCATATGCCGTTTTTGTACTAGAAAAGCAGAACTATTTTTAAAATAAATATAGTCATGTTAATAGGACATAATAAGCTTCACTATTGCTAACACAACTACAAAATGTTTTTTTCACTGCACATAGCTGAGGCCTACGACTCCATGCAGAGATGCTATTATCAGCATAAAAGGGATTTGTATACAGCTCACCAACCTAAATACATCATTCAAGTTTAGATATCACTAATACATGAATTAAAAAAAACAATAACAATTGTTCCATAGTGTTTAACAGTGGGTTACCTTAGACATTGTCCTGTAATAAAAATGCCGTTTCACTTTAGGGTTGGTGTACTCTAATTCAGTATTTAGAGCATAGCATGTCAGAAAAGAATGGTGAGTCTACAGGTTTGTCCTTTTCAAGGTTAACAAAGCAATCAAATCAATCATAAAGCCCATAAAATAGAAACCTTCCTTTTATCACACCATCGTTTGTCATCTGGAGTACAGTATCATATTCTGGTTCCATTTCTTATTAGTGTCACAGCATCAGTGTCGTTGCAGTGAATCAACAGGATCATAGGTAAAAGAAGCCTGTGATCGTGTTGCTACTTTCACTTTAAAATTGGGGAGGGGGGCATTTATACACATCATACATCAATCCCAGATTTTAAAGAGGAAGGGTCAGCATTCTCTTTTTAGATATGATAGTAAGCAGAGACTGATGAATCTGCCAGACACAAAAGATACAAAGCAGGAGAAAGAGTGGGAGAGAGAGATAAAGAGAGATAGAGAGAGAGAGAGAGAGATGGGGGAGAAAGGTTTTTTTCTAGGGTTACTGGAAAACATTCAGGGAGAATGTCAAGATCAAAATCAGTGCCTACAGCACTGCATACATGGCATTTCATAAAAATAAAAAAAAAAGAACGAGTTTTTAGTTTACTGTGAGGTGCCACAGGGAAAGGAAGTCAATGCTGACACTGTTTTACCTGTTTACTCTATTAGATGGCTTGCCTCCCGCTTAAAGCAGGTAACCCGTTCACATTGAGCTTTACAGCAACAACCCACATTCCTGAGAACCTGATATAAATTGGCTGCATAGCCCAACTTTTTCCTCAGGTCGTACCCTCCTTTCTATTTTTTTTTACTGGTAATTAGGAAACCACCCATAAATTATTTTGATAACTAATAGATATTTGTGGAGAGGTTATTTATAGATGAAGCTTTACCACACTCTAATTGTAATGTATACACACAACAATTTTTAAAGTGCCAAGGAGGGAGAGAGAATTTTTAAAAATTATTTCATCAGTGCTAAAAGCCTACACATTCACCATCTGTGGCATGAACACATCATTAGCTTGTTTTGCCAGGTTTTCTGTGTGTCACAGCTCGGATAGAGATGGGTGAGCTTCCAGAATACCTCATCGGGGATATTGTTAATGCATCACTTAATTGAGATAGATTTATATTTAATGACTTGCACGGTCTTGCCAGTAAAAGGTAGGAGTTAATGAATACATTGAAGAGAAAAGGAAAGTGATGCATTAATAGGGTCCCTTTGGCTGAAGGTTACATAATACTCATATTTGTATTTGTGCACTTATACCAGTGCACATAGGGCAAGAGGCGGGAGTACACCCTGGATGGGTCGCATCTCAGGGCAACACATAGAAAAATAGACAGTTGTTTTAGTCAGACTAGGCTAGACTAGAGATAGTACTTCTGTTTGGATAATGTTAGAGTGGTTCAAATGAATACTTTTCAATTTTAAGATGCTTATGACTAAGGACTTGGCAAAAATAGTATTTTAATAGTATTTTTAAAGACATTTAATGTAACAATTGTTCTGCTTATGGCTGTTTATTTTTTACTAAAGCTTTGAAGGAATATTTGATGAATCTCTCTGTCTATGCTGTGCCTTTATTCTGCTACACGCTACAATACATGTCATTAATATCTAATATATTCTTTTTACTGAGTTTTTACTGTTTCCATTCTCCTTGGATGACCTACTTGTAATTACAATTCTTTGTAAATTTAGTGTTATTTTTCAAATCCCCCTTCCTATTTTGCCCTTTCATGAGTGACCCATGGTTGAGTCATGGTATTTAAGTCCAGTTTTTATTGCATTGTTTTCACAGCAACAAACCAGAAAAGTCTCCTCTTAGCTTCAAATCTGGATGGTAAAAGCCAGAAAAGCAGAAAGTTATTCAGAATGGGTGGGTGGATTATGGAAGATTGAATATACTTTCCTTACTTTTGATCACTATGCTTGATTAGTCCCTTATGACATTTATGACTATTTATTTTTTGCCAATTATGAAATTCTAAATCAAAACAACTGTATTGATCCCAAAAGAAAATAGCTTGACCTGAAAGAGGTCTATATTATATGTAAGGATAAAAAGTAAAAAGAAATAGTAAAATAGAATAATTAATACAGATGATGTACAAACACTGTAACACTGATAATGTAAAAACATTATTGCATATAGTGGTTGCAAATTGATGAAGGTTTTAGTAAGTGATAATTGTGAATTGAGATTAGATTGCAATTAGTCTCCTTGTCCCTAGTCCTTTACCTCCTGGTTTGCTATCCTGTTTTTGATAAGGTGTTCCTGATTGCCTTGTCTCTGTGACTGGGTGTATTCCAACTCAAAACAGTGTGATTGAGTCTTTACTTCTCATTTGTCACATAGGTGAAAAAATCCAAGGTTTGAGCATGTTTGGTGGCTGCTAAATTATTTTAAAACTAAAGCAAGGAAATCTGTCAACCTTTTTCAATGAATGTGCTATAATTAGCTGTAAGCAGCAGAGACGTGGTTAAATAAAAAAAATGACAAGGTTGGGTGAGATATGATAATCTTGAGGACAGTCAGACATTTATTACCAGAGGTTTCTAAAGATATTTGATTGACTAATGATGCTTCTTTGTAGCAATGGGATATCCACTACGGATCAAGAAGAGAAGATTTCATTTTGCAACTGTAATGAGTGGGAAAAGAATGAAGTAAACATCACCAGCTTATTAGATCTTCATGCAGATTCTTGACTGATGCATGCCACATCTAAATAAAATTTGTGCCTGCCAGAAAACACAAGTCATTTGCATGAAATAGAGCATCTTGTTGAATTTAATTGAAGTTAATCAATGAGTGTGTTTCTATGAGGCATCTCTTTCGGAGGGTAGAGTGGCTTTATTCATTGAGAACCCTTCTACACTTACTAATTAGTTGCTCTGTCGGCTCTACTGTGAATTGGGTTTACTTCCGTTTCATGAAGTACAGTTGCACAGATGCTTTTTGTTGATGTTTCAGCTAACTTTTTACTTATAAAATAATTAGCTGGAAGTATTAAGAAATTCTTTAAAACTTTAAAAAGATTGGGTTGTTTTTTTACATGTCAGAATTTAGTACATTGTGTCCTGTCTGGAATTTTATTTTAGAATAGAAAAAACTAAACAAAAGTATATTTATACATTGAAAAATATATATTTGTTTGTATGGTGTAATAAATAATTTGTTAAATGATTCTATATTTCACAAGTTTTATATTACTAGATTAACTAACATAATTATCAAAAACAATACTTAAAGATACAACATATATTTCACCATTTTATTTAAAGATGATCAATTCCACAAGTAATATGCGCCGTGTCATGTTTGTTCTGCTTTATAGCTTTTGAATTGCAGTTAGGTTGTAAATCAGATCTTTACACTCAGAGTCACGGCTGTATCCTTTAAGATAATGATTTACGTCCTCTATACATCGCTGTTGTCCCCTCACCCATGCTTCTTTAGTGATTACCTTTCCTTGGCTATCAGTGGCGACCTTGCAGTGCCATAGTCACCAGGTGGAAATGATAGATACTCAGGGCAACACTAAGACCCTTTCTCATCCACCAAAAACCTCATTGATTCATTAAGCAATAAATACAGATGCAAGTCTGTTTGACTGGCCTCTCTCAGTGTGCTAGCATGTTATTTCAGCCCACTGATGATGTCCTTAACAGCGGATCAACCCTGTGCCAGTCATTGGAGAAACAATGGATGCTGCACCCAGTGTGCTGCCTTATCGCTTCACTAACTGTCATCTACCGCCAATCAGGTATTTCTCAGGCAGCTGGAGTAATGAGTGAGTCTGGCCTTGCTCTCTGGAGATAACTGAGAACCTTGGCGGATTCTTGTGAAAACCTGTCGCTTTACAGTGGATTATGTATCGAGTGAACCAATCTCAAAATTGAGTTATTGTTTTTTTCCCTCTGTTATAATCATTACATTAGAATGATGGAAATGTCAGCATAAGGTGGCTGTGGAGTGGTGTCAACATCTTTTTCTTTATTTTCTCATAACCTTGATGTCTATAAAATAAGACATGCTGCGTGGTTCAAAGACCAATGTATCATAATGCTGTAGTGTTTAGCTGTCGAAAGGTCTATCTGTTTACTTGCAATCTTCCAACACCAGTAGTTGTTTGCAAATGCAAAAAGGGTCTGGAGATTGCTGTGTTACTTTACAAATCCTAAATTGACCAAAATAATAATAATCATGTGAATTAAGTCTGCTACTGGTAAATGTTTTAAATATGAAGTACGCTGTTATTTCCATTGTATTTTAGTAACTTTAACATTTGCAGATCCAAGGACCAGTATTTGGTTGGGTATCTTATTTTAGTAACAATTTAATTTAAAGTACAATTTGTTTGTAACCAAATCAGATTTAATTTTGTTGAGTAATCTTAAGGATATTCTTTTACATATTTTGATATAGCATTCTTTCACCTTAGGAATATCGCTAAAATTAGGAATATTCTGCCATTGAATGATGCAGAGAAACTAGTCCA
>JAOTRA010000008.1:8702969-8717655 GCA_026260255.1 Pseudolaguvia tuberculata | reverse complement strand
ACAGATGGGCACCTCTACCCTCAGCCTGGCTTCCACTACTCTTTCCCATAACTTCATGGTGTGACTCATCAACTTTACTCCCCTGTTACTGCATGTCCATACATCTCCCTTGTTTTTAAACATCGGCACTAGAACACTCCTTCTCCATTCCTCAGGCATCCTCTCACGTTCCAAAATCCTGTTAAATAATTCAGTCAGAAACTCCACTGCCATCTCTTCTAAACATCTCCACACTTCTACTAGAATGTTATCTGGTCCAACCGCCTTTCCACTCTTCATCCTCATAATAGTTGCTCTCACTTCCGCCTTACTAATCCTATCCACTTCCTTCTCCACCATCTCCACATCATCCAACCTTCTCTTTCTCTCATTTTCCTCATTCATCAGCTGCTCAAAATACTCTCTCCACCTTCTCAACACACTCTCCTCAGTAGCCAAAACATTTCCATTTGTATCCTTTATTGCTCTGACTTGTCTCTCTTCCTGGCCAACCGGTACAAATCCTTTTCTCCCTCCTTAGTGACCAACTTCTCATACAACTCCTCATATGCCTTTTCAATAGCTTTTGCCACCTCCCTCTTCACCTGTTGCTTTATCTCCTTAATACTCCTGCTACATTTCTCATCTCTCTGCCGATACCAATTCTGTTTCGCCAACCTCTTTCTCCTTATGCTTTCCTGCACTTCCTCATTCCCCCAACACGTTTCTTTATCGTTCTTTCCCTTTCCAGATGGCACATCAAGTACCTTTCTAGCTGTCTCCCTTATCACTTCTGCAGTCGTTGCCCAATTATTCAACAACTCTTTGCCACCACGAGACCCTGTCTGACCTCCTCCCTGAATCTCACACTACAGTCTTTCTTCTTAAGCTTCCACTATTTTCTTTTCTTTTCTGTCCTCTCTCTTTTACTTTTTCCTAACCTTTAAAGCCATCCTACAGACCACCATCCGATGCTGTTTAGCAACATTATCCCCGCAACCACCTTACAGTCTCCAATCTCTTTCAGGTTACCTCTCCTGCAGAAAATATTGTCCACCTGTGTGAAACTTCTTCCACTCTTAGATGTCATCCTATGTTCCTCCTTTAAAAAAAATGTGTTCACCACTGCCATCTCCATCCTTTTAGAAAAATCTACCACCATCTGCCTTTCCACATTCCTCTCCTTAAGGCTATACCTTTCCATCACCTCCTCATCACCTCTGTTCCTTTCACCAACATAACCATTTAAGTCTGCTTCTACCACCAATCTTTCATGCCTAGCTACACTCTCTACCACTTCATCTAACTCATTCCAGAACCTTTCCTTTTCTTTTTTCCTTTTCGTCTCACAGCCTACCATCACGCCCTCAACTTCCAGCCTCACCCTATCAGAAACTCTCTTCACCTCCAACACACTATCAATGTACTCCTTCCTCAGGATTACACCTACACCATTTCACTTTCCATCAACACTATGATAAAACAGTTTGAATTCACCTGAAGTGGTAGCCTAGTGGTTAAGGTGTTGGACTAATACCAGAAAGACCGAGGTTCGAATCTCACCTCCACCAAGCAAACACTGTGGGCCCTCAACCCAATTGCTCAGTTGTTAAAAAAAAAAGAAGAAAAAAAGAACAAAATGTATGTCGCTCTGGATAAGAGTATCTGCCAAATGCTTAATTGTAACTGTACCCCCCAAATGTTCCTGACCTTACTCCCTTTCAACCTGGTCTCCTGAACATACAACACATCCACCTTTCTTCGCTCCATCACGTCAGCTAACCCTTGCACTTTATCAGTCATAGTACCAATATTTAAATACCCACCCTAACCTACACTCTTCTACACTTCTCTTTCCCCTGCCGTCTCTGTAGACGTCTTCCTCCTCTCTTTTTCATTCTTTGGCCAGCAGTAGCCCAATTTCCACCAGTACCCTGACATGCAGACTTTTTAAGAAAAAAAAACTTTGAACGTGGCTGTTTTCAATTTGTTTCTTGTTTTGTCTTGGTTACTTTGAAAATTATCTTGCAATCTTAAACAGATGATTAACACCTTCTCTGTCCGCAAAATGACAAAATGGCAGTAATAACAGTTTATTTGTAATAAAATTTATATGTAAATCTGATTTTATTATATTTATATTACTATTATTACATTTCTGTTACAACAGTTAATATTTTCTGCATAGCCTGCAATATGTTTGTCTTATACGTTGCTCATATAACCTGATCAATACACCCTACTACAAATGGCCTGTTTCAGCTGTATTTTTTAGTCATTACTCCAGTAGGTCATCTTTGGGAAAGACATTAGAAACCTTTCTGCACTGACATTTAATGAGTATCCTCTATTGTTTACTGTATCACTGGGGTTAGCTAACCCCCAAAACAATCCATTGATGTGCAATAAGCTTGTTCAGGCTTGAGAAAGAAGATTGATGCCAATCCAATACTTATATATTACTTTTTCAATGGTTTCCTGGGTACTAATTTTGTGCAAAAAAAAAAATTAGACTATGGATGTGAGAACACAGATACTGAAAGAGATGAAAACAGAAAGTGTGAGAGAGACAATGTATAAAGGTATTTATGTAGTCTATATACAGTATATATTGACTAGAAAGAGTAATGATTTATTTATTTATTATTATTTATTGCCATACCAGCATCTAGGATATTTTCATAGTGATTTCTGACTTGTACTTCTTTCTCGTTCATCTAACCTGCATGTTTTTGGTATGTAGGTGGAAACCGGATATAAACCCACATAAGCACAGGTAGAACAGGCAAACTAGGAGACAGGCAATCGAACCAAGGACCTGTAAGGCAACAGGGCAAACCATAAGCCATCATGCCCCCCATAAGTATATATACTGCACTTATATACAGGTGATTTTATATATATATATATATATATATACATGCCCCTGAATTAGAGAATAAGAGGATAAGAAGATGAATGAATGAATAAATTTCTGTGCATAATGCATCAGTTTCAGGTGTGCTATATATAGTGTCAAAGTACACTATACTAAAGCATTTATGACATGAGACCATAGATTTTGATTGAAGTAGGATGACATAATTAATGACTTGGGCTCAAAAAAGTCTATTGCACTTGAGTTATGCTATAGGGTGCAGTGTAACGTCACAGACAGTTTTTTAGTGTTATTAACTGTTTACTTATTGAGACTTGAGTGAGAGAGAGAGAGAGAGAGAGAGAGAGAGAGAGAGACAGACAGACAGACAGACAGACAGACAAAGAGAGACAGAGTTTCTAAATAAGGTACGGTTGTTATTATCGTAATATTACCCTATTATAAACGTATATATGCAAATGATATAGTACTGATGTACAGATTGAGTAAAGAAGGAAACTTATTGAGTAAAGAAGGATATTCTGGTAATACTCTCTGATTGAGCTTTAATTGAATGACTAGATTCAGTAATCACTGTTTTACTTTTACTGATGCTTATAATTATCCATCAAGAAATACTGTGTAATCATAATAATTATTTCTAGCTGCATGTAGTCTTTGGACAAGTACTCTTGCTTTGTTAAAATTGTGAAGGTTAATTAACAACTAGTGTATGATTACCATACATTATAGACATTTCTCAAATGTATTAAACTGCTATTTCTAAAAATTATAATGGCATTTCATCAGCATAGCATTGGAAGCTAATACCATGTTTACAAATAATTTTACCCAGATGCATATAGGCTTCTCCAGTTCAAAGATGATTCTTATAACTTAAATCTGTACAAGCAATGGGTAGGACAGACAGTAGTGCGCACTGATGAGTAGAAGCACTGACCAATATATATTTGTGTAAAGAGCAAAAAGAAAGCCCTTAATTTCAAAACTACTTTTTATTTTTTTTTTAAATAATGTATTTAATGCGTTAAACAGTAGAAATAACCCTGTATGGTAAAATAACTCCTTGTATAATTGTAACAGCAACACAAAAATACTGCAAATAACAGTATCAAATCTATAAATATATTTATAATATCCAATAATTTCCATGTTAGTCAGACATTCTCTTATGGTCACTCAGGACCCAATCAACATCAGGCTCAGCAGGTGGGAGAAAATTGCCACAAAATATCTAAAGCCTACAATCATCCATATTAATCTCATCTTCCCATAGCGGTGCACTGAGAGAACATGTCTGTCAGGGGTGAGTTATTGATTTCATAAGACCATTAGTGCAGTACTGTGGTGTAACGAGGGAACCTCGTGACCAGACCTCACATCAAGAGTGATGGCTAAGGGCTTTCAGCACTTCTCTAGCCCCTAATGCGACAGGAAAATCCAATTCCACACAGCTGTAATTGAAATTTATTTTGTCACCACAATGGCATGTCAGATTCGCTTATTGAAGTCGAGGGGTGCTCCAGGATATGTCTTAGCCCCTTTAAAGCGTGTAGTGATCCTAAATGTGTTAATAAATTAATAAAGCCTAAGGATTTTATATCACTCACATAAATGTCTAATGCATAATTTAACTAACACTGTAGTTGTAATTGTGGTCTCTCTCACCTGTGATCAGGCTAAGTGATGCTGAATCCGGACAGCTGTCATTTAATAATGTCAAAAATGTAAAGTTGTGTTTACATCAAGCACACTCCAAGTAAGTATGGAGTAAGTATTTTGGCTTTTGTTTTCTCTCTTTAATGAGCCTTAAAAATTAGACATACTAGTTTATCCTAAAAACCCATTCATGGCTTACTAATGAAGGTCATAGGACTCTGCTGTGGCCTATCCCAGCAGGGGTACACTCTGGACAGATTGCCAGTCTATCGCAGGTCCACGTACAACCACATACACTTACACTCCTATGGGCAGATTAGAATCACTAATAAACAAAACAACCATGTGGACGGTGTACTCTGGTTTCCTACTAGTATTATCTACATTATGTTTCTTACATTATACTTAAGTATAAAAAAATCTGTTTCTGAAGCTACTGAAGTAAAACATTCTGCTCCAATACAGTACTTCATTCCCTGAACAGTTCTGTTAACACATTGTGCCAACTGCAGCAAAACACAGTAGACACACATAGAAATCAACGAAACCAAGAGTGAAGGCTAGTAACACACAGCTCTAACGTTTCATTCCAATTAAGATTAAGCACTTAAGGGAAGCAACCAGCAAAAATAAAAACACTGCTATCAGATAAAGCTGTAATGGACAACATTTCACATAGGGAAAGTCCTCAGGACAAATGAAAAAATGGCTAAACAAGTTAATAACAAGTTAGTCTTAATGAAAATAGTGCAGAATAAACAAAGTTCTAAATTATTCAATTGAGAATTCTTAATTAATAAAAGATCAGGGGGCACGGTGGGGTAGTGGTTACCATGGTTGTCTTACCACAAGAATGACCCGGATTGATTCGTTCTATGCAGAGTTTGCATATTCACTCCAGGCACTCTGGGTTCCTCCCACAGTCCAAAAACATGTACATTAGGTTGATTGTTGATTCTAAATTGCCGAAAGGAGTGAATGTTTGTGGTGTATTTGTGGATTTGCTGTGGACTGGTGAGCTGTCCAAGGTGTACCCCTGCCTCTTTCCCTATATGAGCTGAGATAGGCTCTAGCAGTCCACAAATTAAGGAATAAGTGGGGTAGAAGATGAATGAATTAATAAATTAAAGATCATTCTCCTGTTCACAAAGGTTTAGGCGCCCATTGATAAATTTTGGTGATTTTTTTAATTGAAAAGAATTGGAAATTTTTCAGCAAACATTGATGCATAGTTACTTATTATGTCATAAATTGAACAAAAATAAAACCATTATTTGGCACTGTGCAAAAGTTTTAAGGGTTCCAGAGTGTCAGATTCTTTTTACAAGGTTTCAGACCTTAATCAGCTCATTAGATCTGATGCATAGCAACAGCTGTCATTATTAAATGCCAACTTCATAGCTTTACAAATACTTTGACTCTCCAAACCTTTTTCACACACTTGTGTACTCTAAGCAGCTGTGTATGACTGTCTGAGAAAGTTATCGATGCAAGAGAAGGCTACAAAAAGATAGCAAAGCGTTGTCTGCTTGCAGTTTCCACAGTGATTAAGAGATGGTAGTTCAGGGAAACTGTGAAGGTCAAGATGAGATCTGAAAGACCAAGAAAGAGAACTGAGAGAAATGTATGTATGCTAGTCAGAAAGACATATCAACTTTGACTGCCAAAAACTGCCAAAAGAAGATTTACACTCAGAAGTGGTGGTATACCGTTCCACTGTGCAGCAATGCTTGCACAGAAAAGATCCATCATAAAGTCCAACTTCAGAAGTATGTGACAGCACATCTGCAAAAGCCTGATGTGTTTTGGAAACAAGTGCTGTGGACTGATGAAGTTAAAATAAACTGTTTGGCCACAAGCAGCAAATACATGTTTGGAGAAAATAAGAACAGCATTTCATGAAAAGAACACCTTGCCAAATATTAAGCATTGGGGTGGATCTATCATGCTTTGGGGTTGTGTTGCAGTCAGTGACACGAAAAATATTGCACAGGAAGAGAAAAGACTAGATTCCACTAAATACCAGCAAATTCTGAAATCAAAAATCACACCATCTTTAAATTACTTGTTTCAATGAAGAAAAAAGAGTCAGAATGACTGACCTTTTTTGCTTTATTCGTTTTTCAACAAAATAACATTAGAAGCTTTTACAGACCTGAAATGATTAAAATACTAAATTATTTTTGGATCATTAAAAAGTATACCATTATAGCATAGTATCATAGCTAGACCCTGAAGTAGTAATAAATTATTAGTAGTAATAATTAATAGTATGTGTGTGGGTGTAAATGCACAATTGTATTTGGGTCTGGCATGTGGATATCAATATCCAGTGAACTGTATAATCACTTTTAATCATCAAGTGTCTCTCTGAGTTCACGGTACCCTGGTGATTCATTTGAATCTAATTTCCCTAATCATCCTCAAAGTCTGATGGCTCCAAACTTCTTGATTCTGTTTGTTAATTGGCGTCAAAACCGTGCATGTATAATCACAGGACAGGACTCATTGTGTGGTGTTTGTTCCGTTCAGTAGTCTAAGCAGGCACTCACATGGTTGAGCTTGAAGCTATTAACTTGCAGATAAGAGCTGATATTCTGGAGTTTACTTGAGTAGCATAATGCATTAAATTTCCATTAAAACATGTGACCAATTGCTTTTTCACTTTTATATGGGGCAGAAACAGGTCAAGGCTGGCTGCTTGTTGCTTTCCATTTATTTCTTTATTGTTGTCAACCATAATTTTGCATTCGTTATAAAGTAATGGAGAGTGAATTGTTATAGGCATCTGACCCAATAACATCACATTCTGCATTTTAATAAGATGCAAAGTAAAAGAATGTATTTAAAAGTAATCCCATGTGAACTGAAGACCTGGGACTCTTCTGCCTCAGCGTGATTTTGCTATTTCTGCTTTTTTTTTTTTATAACTTATAGCTTCCTGATATGGTCTCGCTAATATACCACAGCTGGAGACAACTACATAACTCACCTCCATATGATCCATTGAGAGAACTGTATCTTCCCAAGACTATATTCCCAGGATACATTTGATTCCGTCTCTTTTTTGCTGTGCTGTCCAGCTGGGTCTCTTCAATGAAGTGATGGACTGTCCAACTTCTCAAGCACTGTTCTCAGGCCATCTGCATTTTGGTTAACACTGGGGGGTTTGTTCAGAGCTCTGCACCTGTTTGAAAAGTGTTCCGCCTCCAACATAGCGGGTGGATATACTAAAAGTGTTAATGCTCTTTCTGAATTTGCATTTATGGCTTTGGTAGATGTCCTGATACAGAGTGTATTTTACATTTTATGTCTTTTATGTAACTGATTTAAGGGCCTTGCTCAGGAATCCTGCAGAAGAGTTCTGAACCACTGTGCTACCACTTTCATTTGGTCAGGATCCACATTCTTATCTAGCAAGTGAATGAAAAACTTTAATATCCTGCTGATACCTTACTGAATTAAATAGTTAAAAATTTTTTACAAATGAAACAAAGACCATTCTTGATTTTTGTAAAGCATTTGGTTTGGCTGCAGCTATGGCAGATTGCTGTAAGATTTCGCTTTTGTTGGTAATCATGTGTTTTGGTTACTTTCTGTTTGTTTGAGACATCTCTGCTAGCTATCTGGACTATGCTTTGTTGGGAAGCTAAGCTAATCTTTGTTTATGGCCTGTGGTGTGACCTTTGTGACCTTTGTGTTTCCTGTCATGTGATTCCCTTTTGTTTAAATATTCTCATCCTTGTTATCTGTTTTTGTTTTAGGTAATCATGATCATGCTTATGTTCCTGTTATGTTCTTCTTCATGCTCAGTTGTTACAATTGTGTTCACTTGTGTTGAATGTGTGTCCATGTGTGTGCTCTTGTTTGTGTACCTGTGTTTGGTTTAGGTGTTAAGGATAGAGGTACAGAAAATACACTTTGAACAGTATAAAAAACATTACATCTATGGAGAGTCCTCACCATGATAGCAAACCAGACATGCATGTGTGTGTGTGTATATACAGGTAAATCTTCTTCTTCTTCACCTTTCGGCCGCTCTCGTTAGGGCCACCACAGCAAATTGATATTCTCTACACTACCCTGTCCTCTACATCTGCCTCTTTCACCCCAAATACCTGCATAGCTTCCCTCACAACATTCATAAACCTCCTCCTTGGTCTTCCACTTTTCCTCCTGCCTGGCACCTCCATCCTCAGCATTCTTCTACCAATATACTACATGTCTAAACCATCTCAACCTAGTCTTCCTCATTTTGTCTACAAAACATCCTACATGCACCGTCCCTATAACAAATTACTTTCTAACCCTGTCCACCCTCGTCTTCTCGCAATAAAAATCTCAAAATCTATGCCACCTCCAGCTCCACCTCCTGTCTATTTCACAATGCCACTGTCTTTAAACCGTACAACATTGCAGGTCTCACTACAGTCCTATAATTTTTCCCTTTCACCCTTGAAGAAAACTCATCGATCACAAATAACCTCTGCTGTATGTACCATTCAAACATATTCTATAGTGCAAAAATCCTGAAACTGTTGTTGTGAAAGTTTCTTTACCATCATCATTATCATATTAATGTAGATATGTTTGGTAGAAACCAGTTCTACACATACAGTGAATAATTCATTATAGAAACTCTACTGGAGCATGTATGCAAACATTAGACAGCAGTAATGGGTGTAGATCTGTAGTTGCCTAAGCTGCAGCAGACGAAATCTTTCATGGATGCCCAAGACACAGGGCTCAGTTCATGTCTGTTTTAGACCTCTGCCAAATGGCCTTATTGTACTTTTGCACAAACACTGTTTGGTCAAAGTATTCTGTTTTCTGCTGTGCCTGAGTAAAAAGGTGATTTATAGATTGACATACCTCATTGACAAAGATAAAAATGAAAAGACTGAAGGTTTGTGGTTAGCAACTAAGTGTGACAATTTATATCTTGCCTAAAATAACAACAATGCTTTTGTGTGGTGTGTTAGTGGAGGCCTTTGTCATGTGGCTGGCAAGCATCACCAACCCCCAGTCTCCCAAGCTTATTCTCTGTCTGTCTCTCTTTCACCCACTCTTTTTTATCACGCACACATACACACACAGTGCAATATATTAGCCACTGGGCATGATGGGGGGCCTTGACAAAGTGCCTGTTCCAAGATGTAGCCCTGTCTTGTGGTGCCTTATAATAATTGATGGATGACTATAGCATTACACAATGACAGACTGGTTGTATGGCCTTTCGCCCCTGCTACTTCGACCCTTACATGTGTGAAATAGCCAATTACCCAGGCCTGGTCCTAGTAATAGGCCAATGAGCAAATGGCTACTGTAGGCCTAACTAGCATGGTACAGTATGTGTAAGTCAGTGAAGGTTTTTCGTAGGTGCAAGAAAGGTAAAATAAAATCATCACAGAGAGTCCTGTTGACTGGACAGTATATTTGGATATTGATTGTAAGGTTACGAGTGCTTGGTCTCACTTAATAGCATCACTATGCATAAAACACAGTTTAACTGGCCTCTGTGGTATGGAGTCATCCTAAAGCTGTTAAAAAATAAATAAAGCCTAAGGATTTTATATCACTCCAGGAAGTGACTGCTAAATAATTGAACTTGTGATCTAGTTCGTAATTCTGAGAAATACATCAGAGATCACATGCTGTTTAGATGCTGCTCCTTAATGGAATATCATCATTTCCGTTTGGCAGCACTAAACATCATGATAAAGAGACACATAAATATGCTACTCTTCCTGTGGTCATTTTTAATAAAGATAATTCAGACTGGCTGTTATTTTTTGTTTAATGAGCTTGAGTTAAACCGTTCACCTCACAGCATATACTGCCCATCAAATGTTTAGCTGTTATTTTTTGTTGTTATTTTTCTATTGTGTTTATATCCTTCGTAACTACTGCACAGCTTCAATTCTCAAATTTATCCATTCTTTCGGAGAAATACAGCTACAGCAGTCAAATAGCAACTAGAAATCTCCTATAAACAATTGGCCAGATTATATTCCTTACACAATTGAACAACATGAGAATAATAAAATAAATCGGTCAAGAAAGAAACGATGAAATATTGTTTACAAATTAGTTATAAAGTAGTAATGTGTCTGTTTCTTTAAAAATCTACAGCTGCTAAAATCAACAGTAAGTTAAGGGTGAAAAAAAAAGTAGCCATGGTTATGTTATAATTCTGTTACAGAATTATAACATAACTATATCGACAGAGGGCTTCCTGTATGATATCACAAACTAGATCGGATTCAGCTATTTATTTAATCTGAGCAGTTGCGTGTATTTGGCAGAAGAATGGCGTTTGTTGGATCTTGTCAGGAAAATTAGATCTGACAAGGAGAATAAATGGTGGCATGGTGGATTTTCTATTAAATATGATACCAAATTATTTACATAAAGAAATAATAATGCCTCTCTATTTGCTTATATTTTGGAAGTAGAATGATTTTACAATATTTAATGGTTAATGTATCTTTAGTATCAGTTGATGTAATTTTAAAAACTAATAATCACTGAACATGTTGTAAATGGAGTCTAAGTGAAGGAAGGTCAGGTGTTTGCATCCTTCTGTGGTCTGTCCTGCTTCATATTGACTTAGATTTTATGATCCACCGTCCATGCCTGTTATAGTCAGGCTAATTTAGAGAGATAAATCCTGCTTTTAGAGCTGTTAACAGGCTAATGGTCACAGCCAGAACCCATAGATTCACTAGGAAGGGTATTGAATAGTATTTCTATTTAAGGTGTACAAAGTCATACACATTGCCCAATGCTGAATTCTAATGGAAGCTGTCTATTGGCTATTGACAGAACAATCCATCTTTATAAAGGACAGTGAAAAAATGTAATATGTGTCTAAAATCACATTATCTGAGGTAATAAATAAGTGCATCTAAATATAAACTGAGAATTCAACAGAATAAGAAGAATTAAAATTATTATAGAATATACTGTTTGAGTGTATTTCTTTATGTGACTGTAGGAAGAATTGTTATACCTAAGAATTCTTATAGGCTTCAAGGAGCATTAAGCCACTCAATCCCGGACATATATAAGGGGTGAAAGTTAATGATCATTTTACTCTCTACACTGTAGCTTCATCAGTGTCTAGAGGATGCATGTGCTGGCCTCCAGGATCATCTACTAGTCTATTTATAGGATGGAGTATACACTGAGGAGCTTATTTAACCCATGCTAAGACTGATATAAGAGAGTGGGCTGTATGTCTTTCTTACACAAGCAAATGTATGATACATATCACATTTCATCTTCCCCCATTGATGCAACTGCATTCTTCATTTAAACATGACAAACGTCTTTATCTATCTCTAAAAAAATCCTGTGGGGCCTTTACAGTCAGACAACACAGTCTAAATAATTTCACAAGAATGTGAGTGTTAAATGATGGTTTAAAACAAATAGACACTTCAGTTTGCTTGAGTTTAAACTGGTACATTGTTCAGCCAATTTGTGTGCTTTTTCTCCAGAAAAGAATCTGAGGTGGTCTAAGTACTATTGGTTTCCTGTTCACATTGTAGTTTTGTGTATTGTAAGATTTTTTATATACATTGATATAAATCAATGCACATTTTGTCCTACATGGCTGTGTAATTACATTTAGATTTACGTTTTTGTCATTTGTAAACTGGTTTACAAACCATGAATTAGGAAATTTAGACATTATTAAGAAGATACTGTGAATATACTCATGACCTTTTAGGGTCCAAGAATTTAGAATCAGTTATTTACAATCAGCATGTAAACATGTATAGTGATTGTATTAAAGTGTATAACTATGTAATAATAGCAAAATGGCATATGACTGATATTGCAACCTTATGTCCTACAAAAAAATTTTTTTTTATTTTTTAATTTTCATTTTATTTTCATTTAAATCACTCAGTCGGACAGAGATTGTAGTTTTATTTATTATTTATTGATCCAGTCAGAAGAAATTGTCTTTCATTTCTTCCTCAAAAATCATACATTGTTGTTATACTTATAATATAATTCCACTATGTTTTTACTTGAATATATTTTAACCAAAAGATTCTGACTTTGAGTCAGGAATGAATGATTAGCTATACAAACTGGATTCATGTCAATCTCATAAAGATTTGGCAAAAAAGTGGCTTCAGAGTAACATGACTGGAAAACATCCACAAATACATACACACATACATTATGACCGCAGTGATTGGCGGAAGAAATGGAGCCTGGAATTAGCAGAAAGAAGAGGACAGCTGTTGGAAAAGTTCTGCTTCATTTGTTACACAGTGTCTGAGAAATAGCCAAAGCAACCCTTGTGTGACCCCATAAACACATTTACACCAACAGGGGTTCGCCATTATATGGATACTCATGACTAGCAGAGCGTGGGTCTTCTATTACCACCCACCTTATCAGTTACCTTCATTCCTTATCACATGAGCCCTAAACCTGATTGGATTTCACCAGGGAAAAACTGAAAGGTTGTTAGTGCAACAACACAGTCCTGTGCTTCAAGGTGTAAAGCATAGAGAGGCAATTCCTTATAATAGTGTGTAAGTAACTGCAATTTATTGATTAAAAATGGATCATGGATTATAGCCAAGTACAAGCAAACAGTGCCCCCTGTCTTAATCATATCTCACATTCAAGTTTCACATTGGAGTGAAAATCCATACTTGACTAGAGGTGATCACAAACCTTTGGCAATATAGTATAGATAAGCAACTTGATAATTTATTTAAAATAATTGAAAAATGCGTTTTATTCATTCATTCATCTTCTTACCCGATTATTCCCGAATCCTTCAGGTCACTGTGCCTATCCCAGCACACATAGGGCGAGAGGCGGGGGTACACCCTGGACAGGTCGCCAGTACATCGCAGGGCAACACATAGACAAACAACCATTCACACACACATTTACTCCTATGGACAATTTACAATCACCAATCCACCTAATCTGCATGTTTTTGGTCTGTGGGAGGAAACCCATGCAAGCACAGGGAGAACATGCAAACTCAGCACAGAAAGATCTCGGCCCGGGATTCTAACCCGGTACCTTCTTGTTGTGTGGCGACTGTGCTAACCACTACGCCACCGCGCCGCCCGTTGAAATTGCGTTTGATTTCTTTTAATTTCCTATTTTTATAAACTAATAAATAGGTAACTTTTGACCTCTCTTTTAAAATTCATAACATAAAGCTTCATGAGAAAAATGTTATATAAATGTTAGACATTTTTATCTATACGTTCATTAATCCACTCATTTCCACAATAACATGAGGTAAATTCATTCAAAACCTGTTTTACTTTGTACTTTTAGATAGTAAAAAAGCTTTGCTATCATTCTGCCATAATTCTGGGACAGTGGTGGCTCAATGGTTAAGGTGCTAAGGTGTCAATCGGTAGACAAGGAAGACCTGGGTTCTACCCCACCTCCGTCACTGTTGGGTCCTTGAGCAAGACCCTTACCTCTTCCTGCTCCATCGGCGTTGTACAATAGCTCACCCTGTGCTCTGACCCCAAACTTACTAAGATGGGATATGCGAAGAAAACATTTCACTATATGTTGTACTCTCTATAATCATGTATGTGACAAAAATTGAATCCCCTTTCCTTTTCTAACCAAGTGTTCGATTTTGCCTCCTAATTTAGACCTGCATCTTTAGTCATGCACTGCTGTTGGTTGTAGTTTCTTTGTTTTGGTGCAGATAATTTCAGTCTAGCCCTCATTAAGTGAAATCCTTATTCAGTAGAAAACAGGTTGACTTGACCAATCATAGTTGAAATCCACTACAGTAGTTTTCCATGCTCTGCTGGGTTTTTATAATGTGTTCTTCAGCAGCTTATTCTTGTGTTTCAAGTGGCAAAAAATTGTTGCCGAAAAACAAACGGATGGATATATTGTTATTTTTGTTGGGTATTATGATGATCTGATATGTTTGGATGCTGACCTCAACACTCACTTTTTTCTGTCGAGGTATACATGCCACCCCGCCTTGCTGGATCTGGAACGTCATATATCGGCTTAGTCATCGCATTCCCACGATGACTTCTTATGTCACCCCATCTCACGCTATCCAAAACTGTTAACACACACACACGCACACACACACACACACACACACACACACACACACACACACACACACACACACACACACAC
>JAOTRA010000008.1:8678612-8695287 GCA_026260255.1 Pseudolaguvia tuberculata | reverse complement strand
TGATTGGTGATTCTAAATTGTCCATAGGAGTGAATGTGTGTGTGAATGGTTGTTTGTCTATGTGTTGCCCTGAGATGTGTGACCCGTCCAGGGTGTACCCCCGCCTCTCGCCATATGTGTGCTGGGATAGGTGCAGCAGACCCCCGTGAACCCGGATTCGGGAATAAGCAGGCAAGAAGATGAATGAATGAATGTTGAAGAAGCTGGAGGTTCAAGTTGCTAAATGTTAGCCTTGGAGAGAATAAGTAAATATGATTTTGACAAAATCCCTCCGTAGATGTGTGCAAAAACATAATGGCCTGATACAAGAAATGGGTTTTGCCACCATGTACCGAGTCTTGTTTTACCAAAGGTTCAAATGCTTATTTCACTCATTAAAATGTTAATAAATTCATATCAGTTTTGCAATATGTTTTTTTTAAAGATCATTTCTTGTCAGTCAGCAAAAGTTCAAAATAACCAATCATCTCACTATAAATGTTTTATAAATTATTTTTCTGTTACTGTTTAGCTTTTTGCTTTGCTTTGGTCTTTGTGTGCTTTTCTAAAGAGACATTCTCGTGTGGAGTTTACACAAGCTGAACAATAGGAATGTCCTCTTGTTATAGTGCCTTTCGACTCGCCTTTGATTGAATCTAAACGCATTGATTGAGAAACAAATGTAACTGTCAAACTTTTATGGAATTGCTTCCATGAACATATAATTTTTATTAGTCAGCCTTGCCTAGCTGGCATGGACATATAACTTTTATAAGTCAGTTCTTGTCTACCTGTTTTAGTCCTGCAAAATTGTTTCACCCTGGAGGTCAAGAGGTAAAATTGGAGCACTGTTCAGCTGACTGCCATACGTTCTTTTTCCTGGATTTTTCTTCTTGCAAATAAAACAGAGGCTCACTTCCAAGGTAAAATTCTTTTGGTTTTACACACAATATACTTGAATGTATTTGCATGCCTCAGTAGTTATAGTTGCTTGTTAAAGTCATTTAATGACATCGCTAAAGGCGTTCATGATTATATTCACTGCACACAAGCCTTTTATAAATATGTTTAAAACTTGGAACACTTTCAGTTTTATCATCTATGAGCTGCCTTCTGTCTCCCTCGGGATACGTTTTATATGTTTGTCCTTGTATAAAGAATTTAAAGCCAAATTGCTAAGTCAGACAGTCAACAGACAATCGATTACATGCTTACTACATGGACTAAATTGAAAAATTGAGCAGTATATCGACTCATAAGCAGACATTGAATCGGAAATGTGGCTGTAAGTGGACTGCATGTTATTGAAAATTTTGCAGGGAAATATTTCGCTTCCAGCAGTTTGATTCAATAACGTTGAATTCGTGATACATTAAGTGGCTGCATCAGGGTCATTGCTTAAAAAGCATCCTACCCTTCTCACCCTGCACAAATAAATGACATTGGCTAAAAGGCCTTGTCTAGGACAGGGAAGGTTTATGAGTCTATTAGTGTATTGCAACGATCAGCATAACTCTCAATAGAATGCCATATACTGTATGTGTTGTCCTTTCAAACCCTTTGAGAAGATTGTCCTATGGATCTGTATGGATCTCTGCTTAGAAGAGGTTTAACACTTTTATTGTATGGACTTTATTGGCTCTATTGACTGTCACTTTGGGTTTAAGCACATAAAATCAATAAGAAGCATTTTCTACTCAAGCATTGTTTGTCATTTGGATGTGCTGTTTTGCAATTTGTATCATTCTACACTTCACCTGATTCTTTCTGCAGGGCTAACTTCTCAGCACTGAACTTATTCATAATGGTTTCAGTATGCACAGGATCTGCTTTTGTCAAATGAACTTATATTTATTCATTCGTTCATCTACTAACCTCTTCTAAAGTATTCCCTCAATCGGGGTCATGGGGGATTGCTGGAGCCTATTCCAGTACATATAGGTTGAGAGGCAGAGGGTACACCCTGAACAAGTGTGAAGTGGTAGGTGTTGGATTAATGCCAGAATGCCAGGGTTCAATTCCCACCTCCACCAAGCAACCACTGTGGGCCCTTGAGCAAGGCCCTTAACCCACACACTCACACTCCCTCAATATACGGCCAAATATACTTACGGCCAATATAGAGTTATTAATTGACCTAATGTAGATGAAATGCAGGGAAAACATGCAAACTGCACAGAACGACCCCAGGACCTTCTTATTGTGAGGTGCTAAGCACTATGTCACTGTGGTGGCCCATGACCGAATACTTTTGTCCAAATACAAATTTCAAATTTTAACTACACCTACTAGTTTACTAGTTCTAATCTTTGTTGTGAAGGATTTCCTGTGATTTCCTGATGACAGAAAAGCACAAAAATTTTGCACTAAAAAGTTGTCATTGGTCATGGATGCAATTTCTGTCTACTCTTGTTGTATGCCAGCTTATGCTGATGTTGTGGAAACAGTTTTTGTGTAATGGCTAGATACTTTTTGAACAGACTTCATGTATCACCTATTTTTTAATTTGCAGGTTTATTTTCAACCAAGCACTTCTACAGGACCCATATCTCAGCAATAAACTCATTAGTAATGATTGCACAGTGCAAGATTATATATTAGGGATTCTTAATCTAACCTTATTGCTTTAACCTAACAGTTATGAAAGTCTTCAATGCTCTTGTGTCTGTAGCTTTGTTAACTATGCTTGGTGCATACAGCAATACAATCTTCCTATTTATATATCACTTTTTATTAGTTTGACAGAATATTACCTTATTTCTTTATGTAATAAGGTATGCTTTAATGCATCTGTTTTTATTCTTTTAAATCAATGGCCATCCCATAGTCATACACATTTTTTGGAAATGAGGCTCCAGCTGCTGTAGTTGTTTTATATTTAGTTGTCAGAGTCCAGGGGATTTGGATTAATAGTGTGGAAATATTTTGACATAAAACAACTGAATTTGTGATATATATACTATGACAGGTGCAAATTATATCTGTGTGTACACTAATTTGTTATACAGATCTCAAAGCATTAAAAAAATGCTTAACAGCAGGCTTTTCCAATTCATATTTTGGAATTTTTTTTATATTTTTATATGGAGTTCAAATCCTCCATATGGAGTGCAAATCTTTTATAAATTAAACCAGCTAGCTGACCATTATGTGTTCTAAAAAAATTAACTTCTAATATATCATGAAAAATGTTTGAAATTTGTGCTACTTATGAAAAAGTTCAAGCATAGAGTAATTGTTAAATTAAAAAGTACATATCATTGTTACATATATGCATGGCAACATTTTATAGTGTTTGAAGACGAATCCCTAATATTTCTCACAGATGATCAATGGGCTTTAGATGATGCCTGTTTGTTTAATAATTCATGGTAAGCAGTAGTGTATGTCTAAGAGATAAATGATGAGAGGAACAAGCCAGGAAATCTGAGGTTGAGCTGGCAGGCTGAAAAATAATAACAATTTGCATTCTAAAAGTCTGTTCTATGCTAGACTAATTTGTTTTATCATTTGTGTAGCAAGGGCTGGAATGGCAGAATTTCTTTACTTCCATTAATCAGTTTGCTTTATCATGTGGTACTGCACTTAGAATTTTTGTTCACAAGGAAAAGTAGCGATGCACTCGCAATAATTTACAATAGACACTTTTTTGGGTTTCCTTTTAAATGGTTACATTTGGACATGGCTACGAAAACTACTATGTATATCTTTAGATTAAAATTCTGTGTGTTCAGCACATATGATTTTATATATATTATGTTATAAAGATATATTATACTATATATCTTAATAGACTTTGATTTATTACATCAAATTGAACATTATTAAACATGTCTTTTTGTTATCATTGCTAGTTACAGTTTATAACTGGAAGGTTATCCTTACTGTCTGTTTTAAAACACACAAATTAACCTATTCAAGTTCCTTCTGGGAGAATCCAAAATAATTTACAAGTCTCTTTCTCTGGAGTGCATAATACTACAGAAATCTCTGTATACGCATGCAGCGGTCATAGACTGTTTCATTCTCTACAGTTGTAACACATTATAGGAATAGGAATATCCTGAAACATTTGAAATATTTATAGAACTGAGAAAGTCTGTTGTTAATTATTTTTCACTCTAATTGTACTCAAATGTTTTGATAAGAAAAATACATCCTTACCAGCATTTCTTCTAAAGATTTGGTGAGATAAATTGAAACCACTTGCTTATCCCAGTGCTGGTTAGCAGCGTGTTATTACTGTGATTGTATTAGTGTTTGAATATGTTTTTTTTTCTCTATGCACAAAAGAAGGCACACAAAAAGTCTCTTATAACATACTTTTTCCCATATGAGACATGATATGTCAGCTCTAACATGTGGTGACTTGCCATAGATTTAATACATGATTTGTACTGCAGATTTACATACACAAGAGATTACAATACAACTACAGTTACAGTTACAGCATTTGGCAGATGTTCTTATCCAGAGTGACTTACATTTGGTCATTACATTACATTAAATTTATTTATTTATTTTTTTTACAATTGAGCAATTGTGAGTTAAGGGCCTTGCTCAAGCACTAACAGTGGTTGCTTGGTGGAGGTGGGAATTGAACCCCGGTACTAGTTCAACACCTTAACCACTAGGCTACCACTTTCTTTTAAGGGTGGAAGCTGTCACCCAGAGCTGCCTTTGCAACTAATTGCACTTTAGTAGAGACAGAAAAGCAGTTCAAAGCTGAAATAATGGCACACATTGGTCATTTACAAGAGAAAGGTATAATACTTATACTGAAAGGTCATTGACATTGTACTACCGTGCCATGTGCACACCTCCGTAATTCTTTCAACAATTAGGTAAGATTACTTAAAAAATTATGAATGTAAATAGGGATTGGTATCATACACACCTCTAAAATCCCTATACTGGGCTTAGAAAAGATTTGCCAATCAGTATGGTTTGCTGGCTTTAAGTTTCAGTGAAAAAATTATTCTTTTTTTTATTTGTAATTAATTTCTCAGGACATGCAAATATTTTTGTTGTTAAAAACATTTTAAAAAGTGAAACAAACAATAAACTTTGATTTACTCTCCTGGTGACGATACAGATTTTTCTTTCCATGTTTATCTGATACTATCAAACATTTATAGCCCACGGCTAAAGTAGTAAGGATATATTGTTAACAAGCTGAATCAAATCCCACTGAATCCAATCCCATCTACACTGATTCAGATCATCACTCCTGATCTTTTGCCTTTCATCCCTACAATCATCAATGGATATTTATCTTCTGGTCAGGCAGAACATCCTGTAAGAGCGCAAGGGTTCCTCCCATCCTGAAAAGGTCTGCTCCAGGCCCATTACACATCAACAACTACAGACGAATATCATTTCTTTTATTTTTTTTAATTGCTTGAACACACTGTCTACAATTATCTTTCCCTCTCTCTTTCACAGAACAACCTCCATTAACTCAACCAGTCTTAAAGAAACACAATCTACAGAGAATGTACCTTTGTCACTGAAAATCTACATTCTGCTAGACTATCCAAACTGTTAGCTGTCCTCAATCTACTGAAACTTCAACTAGGTTTGACATAATTGACTACAAGATTCTCCCGTCCAAACTTGAGATATCTGAAGAGCAGCATGGCAATGAATTACTTCCTACTTGCATAGTCATTTATTTAAGGTAACATGGAAGGGAATGGGGAACAACATTTGCCCCAAGCAGAATCCAAGATCTTAATAATCACAATCACTATGGACAAGTTGAGCTCTCCTACTCCTGCTTAAAAATCTGGAATAATCATCTGTCCATTTTCACATATGTGGCTAACTTGACATGGTCCTGTATGATATCAGGAGGATTTGACCATTTACGTCCACTCTTATTTTTGTGCAATCTCCTGTAATTTACCTCTGAGTGCATTTCCTTGTCTGCACATGCAGTTACATGAGTTGTTTTTAAAAAAAATTCACAAACTTGTAATCACTGCTAAACCAAAGCCTGCTCACATCATGCATGCCAAGCCAGAGTTATGCCACCTAAACCTCATACCTTCTAAACCAAGCCCTCTGTGCATCACCTTCTAAATCAGAACCCAATCATGTAACACCTGCCAAGCCAAGGTCTGTGCACCTGTTCACAAGATCCTTTTTACCCCATGCTTCATGTCACCTCACATTTGACACTTTGTGCCTATTTACACCTGTTGAGCCTGTAGAACTAAAGAGATGTCCTAAGAGGGGATATGGTGTGATGCCGGAGGACACAACCGTCTGCCACCTTTGAGGAATCTGACAACCAGGTCGTGCCTCCGCACTGGTCTATCTCTTAAGGTGTCATGGTATGCCAAAATGGCAACCACACACCTTAATATTTAGCCCTTCAAATCCTGCCTAGAAGACTATTAATATCTACTGGTATATTTATAAATGTATTCACCACTGAGACAGATCTCTCAGAGGGGAGTCACTGCCAATGGGACCAACTTGGAAAACTAGATTGTGTTGGCCCATTAAGGCAGTGAAGATGTGCAATTAGACTCACTGGGGAAAGCATTCTTGCTCTTGTCTAGTCCGTCTCAACTGTGTGCCAGTGTGTCCATGTTGAGGAGGTTTCAGTCATGGCAGCACAACTGGCAATTAGTCGATTCTGTCAAAGTAAACAGATCTACTAGTGTCTGCCCAAATCAATCTCAAATTAACTGGATAGTCTAGGTGTGGTGTCTCCGTTGTGGCGGTGCCTCCAGGCCTCTATTGAGGATGTGCAGTGGCCTTGGTGAGGTTGCTGGAAAGTGACAAATGAAACTGGCTATCATTAGCATAACAGCGAATTGAGATAGATCGCAAATGGAGCATTTACAAAGAGAAAAGCATTGGCTCTGGACATGTGGATGCCTAGACAAACTGAATACTTCTTTTCTTTAAATGTTCTGTCTTGTAGGTGTTTGATACCCAAGCTCAGCTCTTGCCAGCCATAGAAGGGTAGGCAGCCACAAATTCCAGGTTGGAGTGGGGTTTGGGCCAAAACTAAAATATTAAACTATTAAGCTATTTATTGTGTAGAAAGATAGACAGATTTATTTTGGTTTTGACAGATAGGTAATGCAGAGAAATAGTGACTGCATTTCATTCAATGTTTTCCTCAAAATGTAAAAAAAGGATAACAATATTGACTACAACCTGTCCAGGGTGCACCCCTGCTTCTCGCCCTATGTGCGCTGAAATAGGCTCCAGCAGACCCTTGTGACCCCGAATTAGGGAATAAATGGGTAAGAAGATGACTGAATTAATACTTGAATTATAAGTCTAAATCTTCCTTATATATCCAAAGTTCTAATCACCTGGCAAGCAGACTCACCTATGTCCCCAAACTGTTACCACACGGTTGAAAGCCCATAGAACTCAAATTATAATAAACCCCTTTGGGATGAATTTGAACATGTATTGCACCCTAGACTAACAAAAATATTTTAGCAGATAGTTTTTTTTTTATCCGTGTTCTATTTTAGAAGCATGTTGTCCTCGTTCTAGAAGTATTTAGTTATTGATGTAGTTCACTAGTGTTGAGCTGCTTTGGCCCTGTGTGGGAGGCCCACAGTCAAAGCAAGTTGCAATTCAGCGAGTGCTGCGAATATAAACAATCTCAGAAACACTTTTTTAGCTAAACGTTTACTGCTGCTGTTTTTATTTGTTTTTTTAGGACAAATGAATTTGGAGTTTATGTTTTTCTAAGCATCAAAATTGACATGACCTGATTTGGTGTCATACCCACCCGTCTTTAAATTACTTCAAAGAAGCCCCATGAACGGAAATAACTGGTTTATTGATGCATCTTTTCAATGGGGCTGTGAATATTCTGATTCTGTTGCATGTGACATCAGAAAGACAAAATCCTCTTTATTATCCTCTTTAAGTGTTTTTTCTCCTTTACTAATATTATACGCTGCTTTGATAATATTTGCAGTGTTTTCAAGCAACGAAAGTCTGGAGGATTTTCTAATACAAAGACAATTTATTGAAATCGGCTCTGGGGATTTTTGTTCTTTCTTTGAGATGTCCGTGCAGCCATAAGCAGTATGATTTCCGTTAGAGCTGCTACACTAGAATGACACGATTATAAAAAATATTTCAAAAAATCAATCAGTCAACACATTTCATCCCTATAGACAATAAATTTTATATATATATATATATATATTTTTTATCATCTTTCTCTGTTTTGTAGCAGTTTTTAATCATAATGTTATTCTGAGAACTCATTCCTCTTTGCCAACTGTGGGAGTTACTGACAAGTGAATTGTCAGGTTTTTCAGTTGTCCCTACATTTATCCCTTGGGTGGGTCATATCGTGGCGCTAGTGGTCAGTCTTTGATGCATCGTGTTTAGGTTTCACACAGAATGACCGTCTGCCCTAAGGTACACGTAAACTCTAGCTTTCACAAAAGACATAGTGGAGGAAACGAAGTAATAGGACCCTTGGTGTGAGGATGGATGGCTTTTCCACGCCTGCTCTATGTGCTACCCTTTTCTTTGTCCATTTATGGTAAAAGATGGCTGAAAGAGATAAAACATAGTTAAAGAAAAGAGCAGGAAAAACAATACTGTAATATTAGTTGTACGTAATTCGTTGGCAAGAATCTTTAATTTTGTCTCAAATATTTTACATTGGTTTATAAGACCCAGACCTGTCACATTTTCCCTGAAGATATTCCAACCTATTTTTTTTTTTTTGTTTTCAGTCTTGACAAGCTCAACTGACAACTTTATTTCCATTGCTCTAGGCCTCTCTGGTTTTGCAGACAGATGTCACTTTTTCGGTGTTGCCTGTAGATTAAGAGTAAACATTTCCAGCAATCAGAAGATGACGGTTGCTTCTGAAGATACGTCTAAAATTTGTTTCATACCAATTCCTCTAAATTCTACTCATATTTAAAGGATGCGGAAACAAAATTAATAAAAACACTATAATGGAGGCTGATTAAAATGGTCTTTACAGTGACAGTTTAATCCATGGTATATAAACTAATTTTTAAACAAAATCTTCTAATAAAATTCAAATTGGGGTATGACCCTACAGTTAATGTATCTCATCCAAATCTACTTTTTATGTCAGTTGTGAGCGAACGTGTTTATGTCTCTTCTAGTATTCCAAACCTTCTGCCAGAGCTCCAAAATCCTAAAATTTAATCCTAATTCATGCCGCGTGCAGCCCTTGAAATGCAATATCATACCCCCTTTTTTTCGGTACTCTCTCTTCACACAACAAGACCCTTTGATGTAAAATTGACACTTTAGTGGATAGCACTTCAGGGATATGGTATTGCCTGGCAACTGCAAAAAAAATATTCAAAGATTTTGACTTATATGAGCTTGTATGTGTCATCAATATCATGTCCTTGACCACTTCATAATTATGTAGGTGCCCTTGGTCAATGTATAATGCATAATATACAATAGACAATAATGAAAACAAAGCTTTTAAAATGATCTGCAGTTAAGCAATTGTGGTGAACAATATAGACTAAAGGCACATTCACATAGTTTTTTTACGTTATTTTTTCATCTTAAGTTGGTACACCTTTCTCATTTTTGTTTTGTCCTTTAACTGCTTCCGTTAAGTGTTTGACTTGCCACATTCGACTTGGCGGAGTTTTAATGCTGGATGCCCTTCATAACGCAACCCTCCTATTTATCCGGGCTTGGGACCGGCACTGTTTTTGGACCCAAACCCAGGCAAGCAGGGGGAGAACATATAAACTCCGCACAGAAAGACCCCAGTCCCGGGAATCGAACCCGTGACCTTTTTGTTGTGAGGTGACTGTGCTAACCACTACGTCACCACGCCCCCCTTGGTACACCTTTCTCATCATGCTCAAAAATCAATTAATCAAGAGAACAATTGTAAAAAAGGTTGGTCTGGTCCGCTTTCAAACAAACTTCTTATTTAAAATACTGATATATGTTTACACCAGAGTTTCTGCAGCAAGCAGCTATTTACACAGGCCTGTCTACTGTCTAAACCATGCTGTTATCTACTGTCATATCTATTACATATAAACAAAGAGCAATTGTACAATTATAATATAATTGTAAATCTAGCATTAAAGGTTCTTGCATAAGCACTACTGTAGACAGTTGGTAGAATCTCTTCCAGTCTGTCCTCAGGCTGTGGCGGGAAATTAAAGCCCACTAAATCAGATTATTGTCTCCAAGGAAAGAGTCTGATAGCCAACTGGTGCGAGATCATCTATCCATATTACAGTAATCATGCATATACATATATACATGTAACTGTGTGTGAGTGGTTCCCAACTCCAGGGCCAATTTGTTAACAATTACAGCTCGTTATGATTCCCTCATGTCTCTGAGGGGACTCCTGGATTTGTACCCCACTGCTGGTCTATTGTATTGTAATTATCGCAGTCAGAGAGACACATCTGCCATTATCAGCCCACTATGAACCTCCTCAGCCTTGATTGCTGACTTGTTCTGGAGATGCTATTATAATACAATAACACCTGCAATCACTGTGTCTGCTTTTTGTCATGTGCATGTGGCATCATAAGATTGTGCTGCTTTGGATCATTCTATTTCTCTACTATAGCAGTGCTTCATTAAAAAGCTGGGACTGAATTTTGTCTCTAAGATAAATTTGAATGATGATTTGACGACTTGATTGTGAATAGTACTTTACTGCTACCTGAGTTTCAATAACAGTATGTCATCCCCGCCTCCCCTTTTTTCTTGGCTTGTATTTTGTTTGCCTCAGCACGTTTCATATCCAGCAAGTTGCTGCTGATATATTGAGAGAAAGTGCATATAAGCAGCATATAAACCGAACCCATTTTCATGCTCATAATCATGAATGTGAGCTCAAGACAGGCTGGTGTTTCTCAAAATTGCCTACTTTTGTAGTTTAGATGTACAATTATTTATCCTGGAAAAATAAAACAAAAAATACAAAAACAAATATGTGTAAAAGACAATTTAATGGAATATGTTATAAATGAAGGACATATGTTTGTTCCCTCCAATATTCCCTCAGCATCACTTAGGATCACACAAATGTTAAGGTGCTACGTTGTGCGTTGTCCCCCTACTGTTGCTTGACACACATCTTAGTAATATAATGTTCTGTCTTATTACTGTACAATATTCTATTTATGTATATAAAATTTCAGAGGTTGATCTATGGACACATTTTTTATTTTCTAAAAACGTCAAAAGCATCTATTTAGAAGTTTGTTTGTTTTTTTTGCTTATTCAAAGTGAACAGGGTGATCTCATCCCACAAATAAACTGAATCCTGAATTGATTAGAGATCCTTTCAATTCATATTCTCTCTAATGGATGCTAATACAGAGATCAGTATTCTATGTTCAATTCCTTGGATACTTACACAAAGGAGACTCATTGTCTTAACAGTAGCAGAGCCTTAATGAGTGTGAGCAGCTCCGTACGGGCTGCTGAATCCTCCCACTCTCCCAACCACACCTCCCTTAATACATATGCGCCAGGTCCTTCATCGTTATTCATGAAGCAGGCATGTGCAGAGACTGTGAGAGAGACTGGGGGAGTGTCTGCATTTGTGACCAGGAGCCACAGCGTGCGGGTGCTAGAGTGGGAGTGTGATTGTGTGTGTATGTGTGTGGTAGTGAGGGAGAGGGGGAGAGAAGTAAGAGGCTGACATCGTTACAGCTGCTGCTGCTTCTACTACTATTACTTCTATTGCTGCTGCTGGGCTCACATCAGAGACACACTACACCACCGGTGTAATTGTGCCATGCTTTGCTGATCGGAGGTGCTCAAGGAAGACTGATGAGAGACAGTGTGTGTTCCTGGAGGGTGACCCCCCGACTGCTTCTGGGGAGAGAGAAAGCTCCTGCGAACCTGTGACGCTGAGGATGGGCTGCAATCTGTGCTCGTTGCAGAAAAGAGAGGAGCATTACAAACTGCTTTATGAAATTTCACAGGTAGGCTGGAGAAGAGAGCATGGCTACAATTTGCTGCATACAGATGATATCTATATGTGTGAGTGTGTGTTTTTGCATGTATGAGCAGTTGGTAAGAACAGGAAATTTATTTATATTCATAATTGCAATGAAAAAAAGCACAGAAACAAGATTGTATTTGGTACAGTTATGCTCAATGTGAGGAAGGATATAATAACAGTACTATCAGACAGAGAAGTGTGAGAGAGTGTGCATGTATGCCTCCTCTCTTAGAGAGGAAGTGTGATCATTTTGTTCTTGCCAAGAAAAAGGTCTCTGGTGAGATAACAGTGATTGTATCCAAACACCTGTGCTGAACTGAAATACAAATACAAAGTACAAATACAAAATACAAAAACCAAATTCTTCTGACAGTTTGGGGTTAGTGTGTACATATTAGCAATTTGTGTACAAGAATTTTAGCCTGAACTCATATATGTGTTAGTACTTCAGAGATGCTATAGTGTGAGTGTATAAAACTGTTTTAATGCTAATTCTGAGGGGTATAATTACAAACTCATTAGCACTTCTTTCAAATCACAAGCTCTAATTAGATGCGTATTGTCTGGTGTTGTACACAAAGGTGAATCAGCTTTAATTGCCATTGTAGTCTAATACATTTAGATTCAGATGATGGACTGAGCATTGTTTTTCAGCTGTAAAACAGTGATCCCTCTACGAAGATCATGTGTCTTCTCATATTTCAGCAATGGAAAGTTTCGCAGATGTCATGTGGCCAACAATAGATAGTACACCTGATGCAATCATTTAAGTAATTTAACATATTTGTTGCTTTAAAAGGCAAACACTGAACTGCAATTGCGTTGGCTTCTTTTTCTCTTGGAGTTTGTTATGTTCAGTTTTGCAAAGCAGAAAAGGTTTATCCTCTCAAATATTCAGTCTTTGATAATAAATCTTGGACTCCTGAGAGTTAAATTTGGTAAACACTAGCAATAGTGTGTTGTGTCCTGGTGCTATAGGTTTGAGGTATCCCAGTAGTGCTAGATAAGGATGCATCTGATTCTACATTCACTATACAGCCCTTGTGCTCTGCAGGAGACTGCTGCCACATCAGCACCTGGCATCTTATCACCCACTGAGAAAGAGAGAGAGAGAGAGAGAGAGAGAGAGAGAGAGAGAGAGAGAGAGAGAGAGAGAGAGAGAGAGAGAGAGAGATAGAGATAGAGAGAGATACTGACAATCACACAAAAAGTGTGTGCATGTGTGTGTTAGTAAGCGGTGAGGTGTGGATGAATTAATATGCAGCAAGTAATGGTAGTAAATTCTTGAGTGAAACATCTTTGTGCACTCAAAAAAAAATTTCTGGTGCCTTTTTATTCAGACAAATATGTTTCTGATTTGTCTCTCTACTTGGATTGTATGCGAGTGTTTGTGTGTGTGTGTAGAGCTGACCATATGACCAGCAGGCAGACAGTAATAGCCCTCGGTAATATGATAACCAAGCAGATCATGCAGTGTTTTGTGAGACAGGAAAACTGTGGTAGTGTGATTATAAAGGCTGCCAGTGGCGATGCATTCTTTCTCTTCTATTGGGCTTTTCCCTATTCAAAATAAGCTTTTGTTGTCTTCTTATCAAATCAGACATGTGTAATGCCAGATTGAGATCAGCTACCTGGCTTTCATTCAATGAACCAAATTTCTCTCTCTCTCTCTCTCTCTCTCTCTCTCTCTCTCTCTCTCTCTCTGTCTCTTTGTGTTTTTGTGTGTTTGTGTGTGTGTGCGTGCATGCGTGCGTGCGTGTGTGTGTGTGTATGCATTCTCCAAACCCAGCTCTGTCACCAATAAATAGAACAGGTGTTAAAGGTGAACGTTTTTTTATGTCCCTCTCTTCCCATTGCACTTGTCATGCATTTACATCTGGCAGCGCACATCAGAGAGGAGTTAAAATCACTGGTGTGTGTCTTTTTTGGTCTAATTAGTGAGACTAAAGACAAGAAGTTGACACACACTGTTAAGCATAATATGATAGGCTTCTGAATTTTATTTTGTCTGTTTATCACAATTATTTTCCGTGTGCATGTTTGTGTTTCAGTAATAATTGGATATGTATATCAATGCTCAGTTACAGCATCCACATTGTATAGGAAAAGATGCAAAGATGCAAGTCTGTTGTTAGGTGGCATCTATAGGTTCACAGTGATAGGGTCTATGATAATAATTATGATGGTCAAGCAAAGATATACTTTTCTTGTGTAAAACTGCAGTTTGACAAATGGATTTCATCCCTACTAAGGAATTTTCTGCTTGGGTCACCCCTATCTTGTGTATGTGAGAGAGAGATCATGTATGTGTGAAGACCAGCCTAAGGCCTCTGCACCCTTCTCAGCTCAGGTCGCCCCTTAAAGAGTCCTGCTGATATCTCCTGCCTCTATGCTACAAATGTTCCCATCCATCTTCTTGTCCCATTACATTATTTTTTGAGTGATGGTTCTTAGCCATTAAAATTGATAGGAGAGAACAAAAGAGAAAAAAGAAGAATGCTTGACTTGATTGATCTCTTGTCTCCAGCCTTGAGATTACAGTGAAGTATTATATATAAGGTTGAAATACAGTGAGAGTAAAAAAGAGCAAGAGAGTGTGCAAGAGAGCGAGAGAAAGAGAGAGAAAGAGAGTGCGAGAGAGAGAGAGAGAGAGAGAGAGAGAGAGAGAGAGAGAGAGAGAGAGAGAGACGTAAGCAGCAAAATATGAGGCAGAAAATGTAAACTGTTTCTTTTTATAAAATGGTATTGCATTCTTTTTCTTGATTTTTTGTTGATGCTTCTTTCAACTGTAAAAGTAGCAGATGAGGGAGAAAAAGTGAGAATAAAATCAACCTACGTGGTTTGAAGCGGTTACGTAGTCAGTAAGTCAGTAATATAGTGTGATATTCAATCTTGCTTTCGGATGAGTAAATTTGCAGTTCTCTATATCAGGGGTGTCGAACTCCATTCCTGGAGGGCCGGTGTCCTGCAGAGTTTCGCTCCAACTCTAATCAAACACACCTGAACCAAATAATCAAGACCTTGCTAGGTATACTTGACATATAGAGGTAATTGTGTTGTGCCAAGTTGGAGCTAAAGTCTGCAGGACACCGACCCTCCAGGAGTTTGACACCTGTGCTCTATATGATTCGCTCTGGCTATATATATACATATATAATTTATTATATATATAAATAAATTTAAAATAAAAATATAAATAAATTACCCGCTTTTCCCTAATTTGGAATCACTGGGGTCTGCTGGTGCCTATCCCAGCTCACATAGGGTGAGAGACCCTTGAAGGGTCATCAGTCCATTACAGGGCAACACATAGACAAACAACCATTCACACACACTTTCACTTTTATGGACAATTTAGTATCACCAATCAACCTGATATGTGTTTTTGGGACTGGAGTACCCTGAGGAAACCCAACGCAAGCAGGGGAGAACATGCAAAATCTGCACAGAAAGACCCCTGACCCGGGAATCGAATCCTTGTTGTGAGGCAACCGTGCTAACCACTACACCACTGCGCAGATCATCAAATCATGCAGAATTGTTGTAATTCAGCCCCATTGGAGGGTTTTCGAGCAGGAACCGCCTTTTTAAGCATCTCAATAAGATTCAGATCATGACTTTGACTAGGCAACTCCAAAGTCTTCATTTTGTTTTTCTTCAACCACTCAGATGTGGACTTGTTGGTGTGTGCTTGGATCTTTGTCCTGCTGCAGTACCCAAGTTTGCTTCAGCTTGAGGTCACGGACAGATGGCCAGACATTCTCCTTCAGGATGTTTTGGTAGGCAGCAGAATTCATGGTTCCATTTATCATAGCAAGTCTTCCAGGTCCTGAAGCAGCAAAACAGCCCCAGACCATCACACTACCACCACCATATTCTACTGTTGGTATGATGTTCTTTTTCTGAAATGCGGTTACTTTTGCACCAGATGTAATGCGACACACACCTTCCAAAAAGTTCTACTTTTGTCTCCTCAGTCCACAGAGTATTTTCACAAAAGTCTTGGGGATGTTTTCTGGTAACAGTGAGACAAGCCTTTATGTTCTTTTTGCTTAGCGGTTTTTCATCTTGGAACTCTGCCATGCAGACCATTTTTGTCCAGTCTCTTTCTTATGGTGGAGTCATGAACATTGACCTTAATTGAGGCAAGTGAAGCCTGCAATTCTTTGGATGTTGTTGTGAGGTCTTTTGTGACCTCTTGGATGAGACGTTGCCGTGCTCTTGGGGTAATTTTGGACAGCCGGCCACTCCTGGGAAGGTTCTCCACTGTTCCATGTTTTGGCCATTTGTGGATAATGGCTCTCACTGTGGTTCGCTGGACTCCCAAAGCTTTAGAAAAGGCTTTATAATCTTTTCCAGTCTGTTAGATCTCAATTACTTTTTTCTCATTTGTTTCTAAATTTCTTTGGATGTCGGAATGATGTCTAGCTTTTGAGGATAACTTTGTCAGGCAGGTCCGATGTAAGTGATTGTAGTTCGTTGGCACATAATAAAATAAGTTTTACCTTTAATTTTACTTTGCAGATGAGATTCTGCAATAGTTTTCTTTGACCTGATCAAAGAAAGGAGCAATGTGAGCTCATTTGGAAGCAGTATGCAGCATACAATATATATGCTTCCATACGCATATATATACCCTCATCTGTTTCTGACACGAGTTCTTATTTTATTCCTCGTACACACTTATTCGCAAAACTCTGTTTGACT
>JAOTRA010000008.1:8657144-8668089 GCA_026260255.1 Pseudolaguvia tuberculata | reverse complement strand
ACACACACACACACACACACACACACACACACACACACACACACACACACACACACACACACACACACACATACACTGATTACTGATCAGCGTGGTCATATCATTTAATCTTTGCTGGCAGATATAGTTTCAGTGAGGTTGTGATTTAGTTTGGTTATAATGGCATATTTATAACTATAAACACCAACCACTAAATGCATACATGCCAAAAATCTGTAAGGCATAATGACCATCATTGATTTCCTTAAGTAGAATACATCAGAGGCAATTTACATTATGCTAATAATGGTAAACTAGCTAGCACACACAGCCACTTCTGTTTTGTTTCGAATTACTAGAGTAATTGATATAATAATAATTTTTGAAGCACAGAGAAGAAGTGAAATGTGTGCAAGTGAGGTATATTTAAGGCACCGAGCAGCATTATGCAGAAAAGAGATATGCCTTGAGGGTCATCTTTTCTATTGACAACTCCTTCAGCTGTAAACGTGTCTTCTTATGGTTTACTTGCCCTGTGATGGGTTAAGCTACACAAAATAGAGTGCACAGTAGGAGGAATGCAATGTTTTTGTCTCTGGATTCAAGTATGTTATAAAATGTTTATACTTTTTATATCGAAATAATGGTCATGATTCGAAACTCATGTTTAAACTCAACTAAATCACAAACAGACAACCTTATCTATGAAACAGCAGTGTAATACATCAGTCTGATATAGTTTTAGTCTATTCCCTGTCTTATCTTTCTACTTCCTCATTGAATCTTAGTGCTTCATAGTTGAACAATGTAAGATGGAGATGATGATTCTTTAAAAATGTATACATGTTTTTATAATGAAGTAACATTTTTGGGAAGTTTTCCTTTACTGATAGAAGAAAACAAAGATAGAATGACCGCAGTATGAATGATTATGTCAGAATTCATGTGGTCATTAAATCATTAATAATAATATTTAATTCATTCATTCATTCATTCATTCATTCATTCATTCATTCATTCATTTATACAATCAAACATTAATTCATCTTCTATCCCGATTATTCTTTAATTAGAGCTTACGGGGGTATGCTGGAGCTTATCCCAGAGCTCATAGGGCGAGAGGTTGCAAGTCCACACACACTCCCCATCACTCCAATGCAATCAATAGTCAACCTAATGTACATGTTTTTGGACTGTGGGAGGAAACCAAAGTACCCGGAGAAAACCCATACAAGCGCTGGAAGAAAACTTGTTGTCTTGTTGTTAGGCAATTGTGCTAGCTGCACTTGCACATGAAATTGTAGAATTAGTTCTTTTTGTGCATGCAGCAACTAAATAATAACACTTTGTACTTGAAATCAATTCTGCCTAAAAGCTCATTTGTTGTTCAAAGTAAAATTCCTTTAAAAAATAATTATTTGCCATTTTTCCTAAATTAAGCTTTTAGTTTAAGTGAAGTGATGTTTCATAATACCTCACTTAAATTCAAATTTGATGACTACCTTATTAAAAGTTAGTTGTTGCAAAATATCATACATAATTCATAACAGCACAGGAGAAATTAAGTCACATCTGCACCTTACGCAGCTATACATTTTGACAATAAAATGGTTTGTAGACAATATGCATTGTATTAGTGCCACTTTCGAAAGAAATCCCTGTCACAGAGCTTTGTTAACCCCTAAGACTCTAACCTCTAATTTAACCCAAGTGAAGATAGTCAACAATAAGGAATAAACAATTTTCGTGTCAATCTTCTGTTTAAGTACTAGCTGTCTCCAACTATGGAATTAACATCTTGAAAAGAGTTAAAAATTGTGAGCAATACAAAGAGTGTAAAATAATGATCAATGAACAAACAAACCTCATGTTGCTTTGGAGGCACTTCTGACTTCGCTAGCATGCTGTCAAGTGGCTCACATAGCCAATATACATATTTCATTCATTCATCTTCTTGCCCGCTTAATCCTGAATCCAGGGTCACGGGGGTCTGCTGCGCCTATCCCAGCACACATAGGGCGAGAGGCGGGGGTCCAGTCTGGACGCGTCGCCAGTCCATCTCAGGGCAACCCATAGACAAACAACCATTCACACACACATTCACTCTTATGAACAATTTAGAATCACCAATCCACTTAATCTGCATGTTTTTGGACTGTGGGAGGAAACCGAAGTACCCAGAGGAAACCCACGTAAGCGCTGGGAGAACATGCAAACTCCGCACAGAAAGATCCCGGCCCAGGATTCGAAAGGTTGTGAGGCGACTATGCTATCCACTACGCCACCGCGCCGCCCCTATATACATATTTAATCTTCAAAAATCGTTCATTCTGTTGTAGCCTGTTAATAGAATATGAATTTATGAAATAGTGATTGGGAAGTTGTTGCACAGTGGGTAAAGTGTTGGATTGCTAATCAGAAGATTCCCAGCCCCACCACATTGATGCTGCTGGGTCCCTGAAAAAGGCTGTTAACCCTCAAATACTATATAAAAATGCTATATAAGGGTGTCTGCTAAATACCAGGAATAGAAATGTAACAGTATTACAAATAGGGTTTTACAAATAAATTCACAGAACCAGGCAATTATTATTTAATTATTTATTAAAAATTCACAGAACCAGGCAATTATTTTGAAATAGAGATATTTGATTTACTGAAGCTATCTATAATTGCCAGTGTTTAAATCTGATGACAGCTGCCTTGATTGCTTTTTTGTCAGGCCTACCTCATATATTAGTGTCTTATAAGAATACATATTAGTTTCTAAATCTAAACTAACTAAATGTGTTCTTCTTAAAATTAAAATAATTAAGAAATGATTGTTGTTTAATAAATTATCCTTTATTATAATAATGTAGGAAACAATAAAAATCCTCATACCTTTATGAATTTTGACGTTGCTGTGCACTGAGAAAATATTTTAAAAAGCTTTAAGCTTGTGTGTCTGTTTTTAAGTAAAGAAACATACATTAGACACAACAGACCTCTGCAAAACACATTTACAAAACACCGAAAAATATGTAAAAGAACTTACTGGAAATTACTGTATTGTCCACACAAAAAAGTGCTATATAAAGCAACAGGTGTATTTTAATATATTTTCATACGTAAGGTTGTGTGGAGGGGATTTTTTAAGAAGAACACATCCCAGAAGAGATGGCGGACCTTTGCGCCGCATACGGACTGAACCAGGACTAAAACAGGACTAATCCCAGGACTCAAATACTTAGACTGAATCAGGACTAATCTTGGAGTTTATCGGATTGTAAGGCACTGTTGATTTTGTAAGAAATTAAAGTTCTGGAAATACTTCAGAACAACATAACTAAGGCCAGAGAAAATGAAACTTCATTAAAGATTGAGGGAGAACACAGAAAGTAAAAAGAATAAAAAGAAAGAAAAAAACTGACTGGAAACTTGACTGGAAACACATGAATTTAAATCTGAACGAGTCTGCGGTGATATACAATCTTAAACTACGAATACAGAAATACAGAGAATACAGAGAATGACTGCTCTCCTTAGATCACCCGGTTTGAGCAGAAAAAATGAACACACATGCTCTGGAATACTATGCAATCCATTTTATAGCTCCCAAATAATCCCTACTTAATAATATCATACCTCATCTTTTGCTTACACATGTTAAATCAGTATTTAATTTAGGCACTGAATATGTAATGACCAAACAGTTGTCTTTCATACATTTTTATCTTCTATCAATATCTCATCATTCCTTTGTTTTTCCCTCTCGCTCTTCTTTGTGGTTTTGCCCAAAGGCTTCTTTTAGTGTTCACCTCCATACCCATAAGCAAACTCCATATTATTTGCGAATCAGCATCAAAGCCCACCAGCAGGGGTTCTGACTGACCCTCTGTGCCCTGTGTGCTCATTACAGTGCTGCGCTCTGCCGGCCACCCCGTGACCCAAGCTCGTGCCATAATGAGAAGCGAACTAGTCGGGCGAGTGACAGCCAAACACATGAAGCATCTTTGTTGTGAGCGAGGATGTGTCTGACACTATGTAAATATTGCTCGGATGATGCTAATTGCCTCCTGTGCGCTGCACTTTGTGGTCACGGATGTGCAAATGAATGTGCGGAGAATCATTGAGGCTTTTATATCATTGCTCGCACAAACACACAAACACACACAAACACAAGCTCTTTCTTCCTCTCTTAACAGAGGTGGCACATTACATGCTTTAGGGCACGACAGTTTGAATGTGGCATCCCCAAACAATAATTTGGTAAATATGTAGTGAGGCCAAGCTGTTTTTAAATATAAAAGTAGACAAATATCCAAAAGGTTTTGTTTGTGGTCTTTGTTTTGAATTATGTGTACATGTGGATAATGTGTTGAATTGTTTTATATCTATAGTGATGCCAATACAGTAAAAAACATAGCAATGACAAACATACAACTTTTTTTTCCACATCCCTAAAATAATTGCAGGTGATTTCTAGTCTACTATAATTGCAAGAACCAGTCTACTGCAATAACTATCCAAATAATCCATATAGCCTCACAAGCTAGTGGGGAAATATATGCAAAAGCACCCATACATAAGAAATCTCACTAAAAATACAAAATCTTAAAAGTCAACTTTTAAGCTAAGCAATTATGAGTGACTGAAGTACTTTAGCTACATGCAAATTAGTTTCAAGAGGGTTGATTGGACAGTTCTTTTCTCTATATGAGAAGAATAACTTCATTCTTTATAATTATTGCTACTTACAGCTCCTGAGACTTAAATGTGTAAATTACTGCTGTGCGATGTGTCCTCATCTATAAAATAAGACAGAAAGAAGACATTTCTGCTCCTATTCCAGTCTACTGAAACATTATTTCTGTTCCATCACACCAACATTGTTTCAGCGTGACAGTGCCCCTGTGCACAAAGGACCTGAGCTCTTATAAGATAGAGTGAACTCGAATGTCCTGCAAAGAGTTCTGACCTCAAAACCATTGAACACATTTGGGATGAACTGGAACACCCCACCCAGACCTCCTCACCCAAAATCAATGATAGATCTCCCTCTTATTAAAAACACTCTTGGAAATGCTTACCACTAAACAGTGGCGTGTAACTGTAGGATTTTTTTTTGCTATTGACTGATATTGAGTAGGGAGGTATTTATCGGTGCTTCAATGTACCGTCAAAATGTGATTTTCTTAATAGGATTCTTATTTAAAGCAATAATGTATGGAATTTTATGGACAAGTCAGACACTAACTGTGATACCAATCAGAAGGACTCCTGAGTAAAACATTTATAAAATAATTTAGGTATGTTTGTGTTCAAGTTAAATAGGTTTTATCAAATTATAAAATATCTAGTGGCTGTGGTGTGTCAAGGTTTATGCTGCTATGGGGTGAAAGGCGAGATGTTCAGTGGCTTGATGTTGTAATGCAGGGGGCCGCTCAGATTTCCCTTGCGGTCTTCTCACAGTTTTTATTTCTCAGATTCATGTCACTGGAGCAGCACGGCGGGTGCCGGGACTAGCTAAAGCGGCCGCTCTGTGCGATTTATAGACTCATAACATCTTTACTGTACCACACCAGTCATTGTATTTCAGTCTGACACTTATTATTGAATTGAGATATTTAGCTTGCATGAATGGCAGCTTAGTTGAAACAATGATTCTTCTTAGGACTTGGGAATTACCTTATTTTCTCGATTAATACCAGACATTGGTTTAAAACAGCGCTATGGCTCTTACATCAACACTTGATTTTCATTCATTCATTCATCTTCTTGCCCGCTTATTCCTTAATTAGGGGTCACGGGCGTCTGCTGGCGCCTATCCCAGCACAGATACGGCGAGAGGCAGGGGTACACCCTAGACGGGTCGCCAGCCTATCTCGGGGTAACACATAGACAAACAACCATTCACACACATTCACTCTTATGGACAATTTAGAAAGGAGGAAACCGGAGCACCTGGAGGAAACCCATGCAAGCGCAGGGAGAACATGCAAACTCCACACAGAAAGATCCTCGGACCGGGAATCAAACCCGGGACCTTCTTTTTGTGCGGCGACCGTGCTAACCACTACGCCACCATGTCGCTTAACACTTGATTTTATTTTACGAAAATAAAACAAAGTGATTCCAAGGTAACAAAGAGGGTGAGTCAGTGGAGTGATGTTGGTCACTTGAGAGATATTCAGTCAGTCAGACGCACATGGGACACTCTGTAAATAGTGCCTACAGTAAAGTGCCTAAATTCTGGCCATTCCCCTCCCCCTCCCTTCCAAAATCAATTGTTCTTTTCTCCATAGTCAAACAGATATAATTGGTGATTTATCAAAAATCTAACGAAAAAAATGTAACGCCACATTGAACAATTAAAGACACTATAATTCAGCTGCTTTTTAATAATCAGAACATGTCAAGCTTTATGTAGATTTCCATGCTTTATGCGTTGACTGCTTCAGTGTGGCTTTTGTGAGGCTGTAAAGACAACTGACCCAGAGTGGCTTGACTTCGATCAGTGATGTCGATCACCCTCTCCCTTGTGGCTTTGGTGGTGGTGTCATGTTCAGAGACTTCTAGTAAACAAAAGTAGTGATCTGAATTTTACAGATCCTCACAATTTAAAATATTGATGAGTTGTAAACTTGCTTTTTTATTTGCTTAAGCTTTTAAAATATTGATTTGAGTTCAAAACTATTAAATGAATTTAATACAGTCACTTTTATATTTAATATCTCATTATATAGAAATAAAATATTCTCAAGAAAAAATATTTACGAGATTTCTAATGCAGATTTTAAGTCTTAAATGAAAACTGGTAAGACAATGAATAGTGCAATTTATGAAGGTATAATGAACAGTCATGTAAATAGTAGGCATTACCAGAAAGTAGAAAAATCATCTAAATATATAGAATGTCAGCTTTAAACATATTTAAAACTTTAAAAGAGCATTTTTTAATCATTGTTCGGTTATTATGTAAATGAAAATGTAGCACTGTTTTTCTACATTATAAACTGACTGATGGCATAACATGTTTTGGAAAAAAAAACCCACACCTTTGCTAGTATTAGTAGGAAAAAAATGGGGCATATAAATTATTATAAACAGATATAGGGTAGTGATTCAGGAAATGCTCTTCCAACCACAGACGCTTCTGTACATCGCCCATTACATTTTCCACTATTATGCATAAAAACACAGGTGCAAGATGCTCAGATGTTTCTTAAGGGCAAAATTGAAAACCTATAAGCATCTGTGGAAGAACCATATAACCAGCCTCCTGCTGGAAAATTGTTAAAAGTGATTAAATTTGATAAAATGATAATTTTATTCAGAGGAATGGGTTTTGATCTCTACAGGGACATGGCAATTTCTTCTATAGCATGTGGATGTAAAATTATGTTAAGTTAAAATAGGGTCAAAATGGTTTCTGTGAAACACTGGATATGTAAAGAAATGGAAACCCCTTTTTTTTAATAACCACTAATATCCTAAATTTCGGTCTAATCGGAAGACAGTGTAGGTATAAGGTACAAGTAAGGACATTTTTATAAATTTAAGGTGTAACAGATTGTAACAGGTTTTTAAGAGAATACCTGTATAAATTTGTAGCTCAAATATATTATATAAGTGTATGTAAATGTACACTTTCTTATAGGTAATACGTTAATTTAATAGATATAGTTGTCTAATAGACATAGTTGTTTCTTTTGTGTTGAGAAAAAAAAGATAAATGTAATATAAAGTAAAAGTAGATAAATGTAATGTGCTCTGGAAAAGGGCATCTACAAACTTCATTCATTCATTCATTCATTCATTCATTCATTCATTCATTCATTCATTCATCCCGCTTATTCCCTAATTCCCAATTTAAAATCACCAATCAATCTAATGCACATGTTTTTGGACTGTGGGAGGAAATCTGAGTGCCTGGAGAAAACCCACGTTAGCGCATGGAGAACATGCAAACTCTGCACTGGAAGACCCCTTGCCCGAGAATCAAACTTGGGACATTTTTGTGATGAGGTGACCGTGCTAAGCACTATGTTACCGTGCCCCCAAAAAATTCCAGAAATGTAAATATGTTGTGAGTCTGAGTGACTAAAATATTCTAGTTTACTTTACTCTACATTTTTTTCAAAAGAGCCACCTGAAAAAGAATTTGCCATCTACCAAGGTGAAAAATTGTAAATTGTAAATTTACTGCTTTGTCCTTTTGAGTTACTTTGAACATCTATGTGGCATTAGAATAATGCTAATTCACTAAATTGTTGCCTAACGCTAAGAGCATGACCTGATATATGTCCATGATCTGAACCATAGAATTATTCAGATCCTGTCCCAGTAACTTGGAATTAATCAGTCCATCTGGTGCAAATAGAAAACAATAAGAAAGTCTTGAGTTTTGTTTTTCTATTTTTGAATATCTTTTTTCTTTTCTTTTAGCAAAGCTACATCTGCTATCAGACTAGGCATTCAGAACGGCAATGCTAGCACTTAAATTTGTTCTTTTTACTCCCAACCTGCCATAAGGCATAGGGAGAGTCATTTATCTAGTGCGGCTTCTTTGTCTAGAATCTTGCCACTTCAGGAATTGTGTGTAGGACCGTAACAAAGTAGCTTCACACAAAATCAGAACACTCAGCTTCGAAAGTTGAGTAGGAGTAAATATAGATGCAGGTTTAAGGATCGAAACAATGTGTAAATGCAAACAGAGCTGATGGAGATGACTGTACTTTTTTTCTCCGATTGTGTTGATTTTTTTTCACACTGTTTTTATATTTGTTATGGCAGTCCCTCTGGAGTTTTGACCTACTTTATCGTTTAGCTGATTAATGCAACATTGCGCTACACAAAGGTCGACCGAGAGGAAAGCATCTTTAAAGAGAATGTATTGAGAACATTTCTCGCTGGGGGAGGTGTGAGAAATTACTCTTGTGGGGTTTTGGGACATGCCAAATCATTGTACAGAGTCAGCTGTTGTGGCTGGGGGCATTACATGTAATATAAAGTGTAGAACATTACATATAGAATAATTGCACTCTTTTATATAGAATATATTTAAATTTTATCTATTTGACAATTATGATTTTAATTCCTCATTTAAAACACAGACAGTGTGTTTAGTCTTTAGTCTATGCACGGTTTCCTTGCTTTTCATGTCATGCTCAAATTGTCTCTGTATAAAATAAAGGGAAATGCAGGGAGAGCAAGAAGAGAGGGGTAGCAAAAAAGGGGGGGACAGTCTGTTTATTGACCATATTCGAGGTACGGATCCTTATCTTCTGCTTCGAAGCCTATTCATGGGAGTATATCATCTGTATTGTTCTCTTTCCTGCTTCCAATTACTGAGCTGAATGAACTCCGTCCTTTCTCCATATATGTGCCATGTGCAAAGCAAAGATACTCAACAAAACGGTAAATAGAGGCAGCAACCATACAGCTTCACACTATGACTGACCACTGAAGAAGACTGGGATGAAGATATTTAAATGATGTTGAAAATTGTGCTCTCTTCCATCTCAGAAATACATACTGCATTCTTAGAAATCCCTTTATCATTTATTGCAACCTGGGAAGCATGAATTTGCGTTATTATTCATTTAGCTGCAGGAATCGGTGTGTTAGTCACCATTCAGAGATCAACCTGAATTATGCAAAACATTCAAAATGTTTGTAGTGAAAGTATTGAGATTGCAGGCAATAAGCAAATAAATCCTTACAACGTACTGTAAAACCCCTTTCATTAGTTTGATGCATTAGACACTTTGTGTTAATAATCAGTCAAAATTTAATCTGTATTTTTCATGCAATTTGTTGAGTTTCAACACACATTGGATTTGATGTGAATGCCTCGCCTATTTTGTATGATTCCTACTTTTGTGTGAGAAAGATTGATGCTTTTCATTACTTATAATAATATTCTGTAGTGAACGCAAAATTCACTTAACCCCCTCCATTTTAGCCAGTTTTGCCCAAGGGAGACAGAACATAAAGCAGTCTGCTGAAATACATAACCACAATCCTAACACTTTATTCACTTTGGAGTTGGTTAGCCATCTCACCCAAGCTTTTCTTTTAGATGGAATTTGGGTTTATTGCAATATTCTGTGTAATGCAAGGTTCCCAGTAGTGTGAATGTTAAAATGTAAAACTACATTTAAACTATTATGTTTTAAAAAAGCATATTAACTGTCTCAATGTGATTCGGTGCTTGAGTGTGTAATGTAATGGCCTTTTATTTCAGGTAAATGGGAAGGATTTATCAAGAGCCAGCCATGACGAAGCAGTGCAGGCCTTTCGCACCGCCAAAGACCCTATTGTGGTCCAAGTACTCCGGCGACAACCGCTGCCTCTGGGTCAAGGGTCACCCCAAGATGTCCAGCTGGTGGATGTTTGCACACAGACAGATATCACATTCGAGCATATCATGGCTCTTGCCAAACTTCGGCCTAGCAGTCCACCTGTGCCAGACATTTGTCCGTTTCTACTCTCAGACAGGTAAGCCCTTGTTAAGGCAGGTTAAAACAGAATACTCATTCAAGATCCTACCAGGTATTTACAAGCTTTTTATTAACCATAGACATACTACTTACTTTATCCTGTGAAGTCTTCAATTTACAGGTTCCTAAATTAAAAACCTTAGAATCCTAATGAATTTTAAATGCATCGTGGGGTTTCTAGAAAGTTGCAACAGAAGCTAGCGCAGTTGTATCTCTTTCTTTTCTAATTTACTTGAGTGTGTTCTCAATTTCCTCTCATAGGAACTGTAAAGTGTGAACAAGATGTAGTTTAAAATAAAAAATATCTGGGTTGCCTCTCCTGAGACAAACACATAGATGTGTGCTCCATGGATGTGGAGGCGTTTGTTTCCACAATCCAGTAAAGTTATCTGAGACCAGCTTTGCATTTTCTCTCTCTCTCTCTCTCTCTCTCTCTCTCTCTCTCTCTCTCTCTCTCTCTCTCTCTCTCTCTCTCTCTC
>JAOTRA010000008.1:8628147-8639599 GCA_026260255.1 Pseudolaguvia tuberculata | reverse complement strand
ACCCTGGATTCGGGAATAAGCGGGTAAGAAGATGAATGAATGAATGAATGAATGAATGAATGAATGAATGAATGAATCAATGAAACCCACAAAATGTCATGTGATTACTAAAACACAGATTTCTAACTATGAAATAAATGACATATTTGTATATGTAAATTAATTTAACATATACTATATAATTGCAGTGCCTGTTGGAAAATTATTAATTAGTTAATTATTGTTAACATTAGAAAAAAATAACTGAAATATTTCAAAACATTATTGTTTTATAATTTTTAATGTGAAATGGCTGATATAATTTTGTTTATATTCCTAATATTTTAGCTTGCTAACGTCATTTGTGCAGAGTAAATCTTGATTATTTCTGTGAATGTGGAAGCATTCAGCCTCTTTTGAACCAAAATCATCATTTTGCAGTATCTCCATGGCAACAATCCTCTAAATGAGCTCTATAGCAATAACATTGATTATAATTTGCCAACTACGTATGTGTATAATAGTTTAATATACATGTTAAACTGTGCAATGCAACAGACCAATTTATACGTTTTAAAGTAGGAAAACTTAACACAAACCCTGTTTAGTAATTGGTGCTGCTCAATGTGAAATTAGTAAGCATTCACACGTGTATCTGTAGTGCTGTGATGTTCTGCCTTACTAAATCAATTACTATAGACTGCTCCATATAGTGATAAAAGGAGAGAAACAGAAATCACTCACAGCATTAAAAATAGACAGAATAGTCAGAGCAGCATCTTTAAAACTAAAGGCATTAACATGCAAAAATCAGCATGGATGCATCAACGATTGAGCCTAAAAGATTAAAATCACAAAAAAGCTTTATGTGCGTGTGTTTAGTGTATCAGACAGCACCATGGTAGTTAAAAAACCAACTTACTAATATAGAAGTTACTGACAGTTTCAAGAGTTTCTGCTTACTGTTTGTGAGATTTAACTTTATTTAAAGATAAGTTTCAGGCAGAAAAAAAGAGATCCACCACTGCGGACCCTGCAAGGCCCCCAGCCACCATTTGTTCAATCAATTTGCTCAATTTGGCATCTGCCAAATAATGAAAATGTAATGTCATTTGTGAATAGAGCCCTAAGATTAAGTGTAATACTGAATTTCACAATATATTTGTTAGTTTGTAGAATAGATCAATTAAAAAAATGTACATTCAAATGTATACAATCTATTTTTATATATTGTGTTCACACCTGATATTATCTTATTGAACAAAATGTCTTAAAGAATAAAATCACTTGGTCTTTTCTTCTTTTGTTGATGATTTGTCAGAATATCAACATTGTGTACCCCTTCGCCCATTTACAATTGAAGTGAAAATTAAATTAAAAAGAGGTACAAAATTCTATATTTAATTTAATTTAAGATGTTAATCTGCATATGTAAATCTTTTCTATAAATGGGATAAGTTTAATTACTATTTGCAACATGGTCATTAAAGGCTTTGCTTATACATTTCTACTAGTACTTTTTCAAATATTTGTCAGACACATTTAACAAATTGACTTACATTTATCTCTTTTACACAACTGAAAAATTGTGGGTTTCTTGCGCAGGTGCCAATTAGTGGGATCACACCTTTATACATGAGCTGGAATTAATAAGGGCGGTGAGGTGGCGTAGTGTTTAACATGAATGAATGAATGAATGAATGAATGAATGAATGAATGAATGGTATTAATAAGATAAGATAAGATAAGATAAGATAAGATAAGATAAGATAAGATAAGATAAGATAAGATAAGATAAGATGTTAATTTTTACATTCCAAGAATAACATAAAAAAATCTTTATTGTACAATCAAAGATGGAGAGCATATTATCACATAGCCTGTTCTAGAATTTCATAAAGTGAGATAACGCATAATTTAAGAGGTCACTAAATAAAATGTAAATATGGTATTTTGTCATTGTCGGTAAACTAGTAAAATATACAGTAATTAAATGTTTTATGCAGAAAGGTTTGAGCTGATGCAAGTTTAAAAAATAACTGGAGGTAAATGCTAATGTGGTAATGTAAGAAAAATTGATATAAATTTTACAAACACTACAGTTTAACTGTGATGTTCATTTCCTTTTCCAGAAAAATGAGCATCCCTGCAGGTTTTGCAGAGGTTGCACTGCACACTAATTGACTATAAAATATGCGAATCTGATAGATATGATAGCAGGGTGTCCTGTGTTCATGTGCTTACTCTTTGTTGTGTCAGTCAGCATTAAACATGTTTACAGCATTCAATATGACTTAGGCAGCAAACCAGATACTGAACTGACAGATCAAGCTTTTTTGCCCTCACCAACAATATTGGGACCATTTTTTTATTTTGCGTGTTTTTGCTGTGCTTTTTAGTATTGCCAAGGAGCTGCTTTTTAAAATTTGTAGGACAATCAAACAAGCTAATTAAAACTAATCCTTTCAGAAACCTGTACCATCTGAGATAACATCGAAAAAAAAATGGTACACATTGGTAGCACTTGCTTAACACTAGTGCTAAAGAGGAAGAATTTACAGGTAATGTAGGTCATAGAGTGATGTATTAATACTTCCACTTTACTTGAGCTGTCCAAGGGAGGATACCATAACAAAGCTCATTAAACTTAGGCTATGAATGCTAGCATATGCTTCTATAGCTATGAAAAATCAGGCCATGTGAGTTGATATTCCTCATTGTCTACATTGATGGAGGATTATCAAATATTAATATCCACCCAACTGTCTAGGGTACCAGCATAATTTGACATGTCACTGTCATCATAGTTTTTTAATTATCTTTCTGTATTTTGCTTGTATGTTGCCCTTCAAGGTGCCTGTAATCTTCTTTATTATTAATCTGGAGAGCGGAAATGTCACGACAGTAGTATTGTAAGCGCCGAAACATCACTTGACTTGTGTTTCCCGACTTATTCCCTGTGCTGTGATTGGGTTATGTGCTATCCCTAATTCCCCCATGAATTTGTTGCCATCTTTTTCTCCTTCACTGAGTTAAGTTTTAAAAGCCACAAAATTTCAATGTCCCTTTACACCTTATCAGTTAAATCCAAAATCCAACCAGCTGTTGTTACTCAGACATTTGTTTTGGCATGTACTTGAGTAGAGAGATTTGAGATTTCCCAGACTGTCAATCAAGCTCTCTAGTGTTCAGAGATATGACTAAACAAAAGCATTGTGTCCCACAAACTAATACCTATTCATACCCTATTCTGTTTTAACACAAAAGCAATATTATCTTAAATATTAAATAAATCTTTTTTCCTGAGAAACTGCTAGTGTAAGTCTTCAAGTCCATACTGGTTATAAACTGAAGCTTGTAGGAATCTGGATTTACTGACCTATTGTATCTGATAAAATATGTTTCCCTAGTTGGAAAAGATAAGAATGTAAAAAAACATGACACGTCAGCAATTGAAAGATATAGAGTCATTTATATTGTGTAAAGTACTGTTATTTATACTGCACAATGTGCCTCATTTAAATAAACTGTTATGGTCTAAAAATCCATCAGTAAAAAGTAATATAAGATCTAAATCTGTTTTTCTGGGGTTGCTTAAGTGATACATTGCCACCATCGATCGGCATAGAAAATGCATCGTTGTGCCATTATCCCATTACCTGCATTTGCTGAAAATAATTTCTTTAAACTGGGTTTGCATCTTTCCTTACAGCCTATCACACGGCTTTAGTTTCATTCCAATTACATTATAAGTGGGAGCAATCAAGTTCATGCAATAATGAAGCCACTGACATTTAACAAGAGGAGTTATAATCTGTGTAATAGAGTGGCGGTGAAAAAGATCTTTTCTGTACCACAGCCATTCTTAAATAAAAGCAAAAAGCTTTTTATGATTGTTGCCAATAATCATCTTCATAAGTCTTTTGTAAGAAATATCTTAGTTTAAAACTGTGCTGTTTACTTATTTGTACAGCAAAAAAGGACAAAACAAAGCAGAAAGAGGACATGCTAATACTACACATACAACTGAGGCATGAAACAAACACCTGACCTTTTTTAAAAAGCTGGTCATGTCAAGAAACAACTAAACCATTTATTATTAATATAGTTTTTCATCAATAATATGGTTCTTATATTTGAGCTCCCATTTGTGTGCTTGTTTATATGTGAACGTGATGATAGGTTTCCATCCTGTCTAGAATGCATTCTTCCCTCGTACCCATTGTTCCCAGGATAGAGACTGTAGCTGCTGTCAAAGATCAAAGGGCTAGTAAAGATGGATGACTAAATGAATAATCTTGATATTTTTGGCTTGTATTTGATATTTGCCACATGTCCACACCTCTGGAGAAAACAGGATTTATTCAATAAATTCCTGAGGGAAAACCTCATGAAAAGTACTATACACATTCATATTTGCATACATATGCATTCTTGCTAAACTTTCAACAATGTTTGAAATTTTTTATAAATCATTCAAGTTATTATATTAGTTGAAAGTATTAATCTTCCTAACAAATAGTATTCATCTAAGATTATATAATAGAGAAAGGGGAGAACAGAGGTTCAATTCCCAGCACTGACCTAGCTATCACTACTAATGCTCCTTGGGCAAAGACCATAACCATTAATGATAGATATCACTGTAAAACTTAAATGAATGCTTTTTGTGTTATGGTCCATTATTAATCCTTAAAATCATGCAGGTTTTTTTGTCAGCAGTTCTGCTAACTGCTTTTGCGCTGGATTTACTCAAACCTCAACCATTTTGGGATTTTATATTGGCTCTTTGTCATTGTCTTAGCTGTGAGTTGCTGAGACTTTTTATCAAGCTCAAAGCGGTGGAACTGGGAAGATTGCCTAGGCATGCAGATGGCCCAATCCTCACAAATCTCTTTGATGCTGTGAAAAAAAAACTGCCTGAGACAAATGAGAATGAATGTCCAGGACCTCTTATCGTGATTGATCTCTAGACTTTCATCAATACCACAAATATAAGAGGCATGCCTTGATTAATTTAGAGTAGCTACACTCTGTCGCAGTGGGAAAAATGTCCAATTCAGTGGTAACCACTAGACAGGGATGCACTCACATTCACTATAGTAGCGGCAATCAGTCACTTGACTAATTTGTTTAATTACGCATGACTTCCAACATGTTGGTACAGCCACTTAATTTAAAGAAGAATTGTAATTTTGCAGCTTTTACAAGCAAGTGTCTTATACAGATGCCGGTCCTGTTGAATGAAGTAAATTGAAATACAGCTATAATTGATTTTTCTTCCCCTTTGTTGATATTAATGCCTGCTTAAAGTTGGGTTAATGTAGCACTGCTACCTTCAATAAACATTTGCATACTTTAAATAGGTTTGTGCAGTTTGCTGAAATTAAGCACGGAACTAAATTAATTATTAATGAAGCAATCTTTAAAGCTTCTGGCATGTGTGCCACCATTTTGTGAAAAAAAAAATGCCTTTCTATAATTTAAAAGATTATAGATGAACATCCTTTTAATGAGTGTAGGGGAACTGTCACAGACAAAACAACCCTTGTATCAGTGTAATCAATATACATGTAGCAGACGACACAAAACAAATGACGACCATCAGTCATTATAGGGAATCTATCATAGACAATGGAGTATTACCAAGAAATGAACAGAAGTCTTTTTTTTTTTTGCAGTGCATTGTATAAAAAGAAGTAGAAGTGTATTTTTGATTTAAAACTAAACTATTAACATTTGCATCAAAAGCTCCCCCTGCTTATTTAGTAGGGTCATGTGGTATGTCGATATAATGTCATCTTAAAATCCTGTTTTTATTAACTTCATCTGAGAAAAACCCAAATAATTTTTTTTATTCTCATATAAATATCTGCCGGAAACTTGAATGTCATCAGACTTCAAATTGTTTTATGAGTTTCATAAAAGCCCTGGCAGGAGACATGAATAAGTTGATCAGAGTGGACACAACAATGTTGCAAAGCCTAGATTTCATTGTTAACATATAATCTATATGCAAATGGAGCATTCAGCTCATCTCTTCATTCTGCAGTGTCCGTAGGTAGCAACACTTTAGTGTAATAACCTGCATGTTGTTATTAGGCTGCAGGAATTGGATAATGATGAGCCATGATGAAATATTTTCAACCTCTATACAACAAACCCGCATTTCAAAAGACAGCACACTAGAACACAACACACTGGGTATCACCTTGTTTTTGGTGACTTGGCCACAGTGACATAATTTATTCTATTTGATTGATCATTGTTTTATTACATTACAAGTAAATCTGTATGTAATATTGACATTAAATATGGGTTTAAATTGATTTCCTTACAGTATTCAGATTTTCAAACAGTCAAAGTCCCTAGTCTAAATTGTCATTCATTCATTCATTTATTCATTTTTTTATCTGCTTATTCCCTAATTCGTGACACGGGGGTGCCTCTCCCAGCTCACATATGGCAAAAGGCACGGGGTGCAGTCCATCGCAAGGCAACACATAGACAAACAACCATTCACACACACATATTCACTCCTATGGACAATGTAGAATCACCAATAAATCTAATATGCATGTTTTTGGATTGTGGGAGGAAACTGGAGTACCCGGATGAAACCCACGCAAGCGCGGGAAGACACCATGCAAATACTGTACAGGAAGAAAACCCAACCCGGAATTCAAACCCGGGACCTTCTGGTTGTGAGACGACTGTGCTTTAACCACTTCGCCACCATGCCGCAGTCTAGTAGTATGGCATGACATACATTTACACATAGGGACAATTTAGACTGTCATGGGGTGTACATGGGATAGACTTCAGATCAAACACAAACCAAACCAGTGTTGGATATTAGTTATATTGTATAAGTATAATGGAGATATAAAGTTCTTTTTCAGTAATAGATTTATCCTATTATAATTGTAGGGGCGGCGCGGTGGCGTAGTGGGTAGCACGGTTGCCTCACAACAAGAAGGTTCCGGGTTCAATCCCCGGCCCGGGGATCCTTCTGTGCGGGGTTTGTATGTTCTCTCCACGCTTGCGTGGGTTTCCTCCCACGGTCCAAAACATGCAGAATAGGTCGATTGGTGATTCTAAATTGCCCAAAGGAGTGAATGTGGGTGTGAATGGTTGCTTGTCTCTGTGTTGCCCTGAGATGGACTGGCAACCCGCCAGGGTGTACCCCCAACTCTTGCCCTATGTGTGCTGGGACAAGTGCAGCAGACCCACGTGACCCCGAATTCGGGAATAACTTGGTAAGAAGGTGAATGAATGCTATAATTGTGGATTTTTGGCTATAATATGGACCTACTATCAAATGTTTAAAAAAATGTTTCTATCCTTACCTACACACTTTAAATTGCTTAGTGCGATTTGGTGTATTATATGCTGTATTGACCTGCATTATTGTTTATTGTGTTGTCTGTCTTGGACTGTTTGCATATATACATTAGATTAACTTTTAGTATTACCCCTGTGTCATTTTATTTAGCATTGTAGTTATGGGAAAAATCATTTAGTGTACTGCTCCAACAATACACTTCATTTTTCCTCCCAGCTTTTGTTCAAAACTACACAAAGTAACATTCTGGTCTACCGTATGGTAAAGTTTATCAGCTGCACCACTATCTGAAATGTTTGGAAAATGAAGCACAGAAGAAATAAAGATTCACCGCTATATCCAGGGTTTTTAATATGGGAAGTGGTGGCTTAGTGGATAAGGTGTTGGACTAATGCCAGAAAGACTGGCGTTCAAGGTCTCCACCAAGCAACCACTGTAGGCCCATGAGGCCCTAAATCTATAATTACTCAGTTGTACAGTAGAAGCAAATGAATGTCATTCATCTTCTTACCTGCTTATTCCCTAACTCCAGGTCACGGGGGTCTGCTGGTGCCTATCCCAGTTCACATAGGGCAAGAGGTAGGGGTACACCCTGGATGGGTGTCCATTGCAGGGATGCTGTAAAATCCGGGAACTGTCCAGTTTCTGTGATCCTGTGCCTGAGGTGGTCTTCTGCTATTGTACCCTAGCTGTCATTACTACATATGACTGAGGAAAAAAGCCTTAAAAACACTGACTGTTCATATCAGAATTTACAAGACAATGCAAGATCTCCAGAGGCCAAACCTGCAAAAGTGCTCCAGTTATTGAGCCTCACAATATATGTTCTAAGACTCAATTACTGTTGAGATATTTATCTTTGAAATCCTATGCAACACATGAACTGTCTGTTTTGCATATATTTCTATTATAAATAGTGTAGTATATTATTTGCAGAAGAACAGGTTTAATTGTATCAGTATAGATTCTACAGAAAAGGCCAGACAGTAAATACTTCATAGTGAGTTATACTAATAACTTAGTTGCAATCAATAGGTCAGTGACACCTAGTATCACATTTTTAACAAATTATCAAAATAGTGGCTAACAAACTTAATTCTCAGAGGCGATGAATGAGTAGAATTCTTTAGTGGTGCTTTTGTTTACAACAATTTGTTTACCTGCTTTAAAATGCTACTCATTAATGTAGATTTTGTGGCTTGGCTGCAATTACTTTCCTAATCAATAGGAGTGTTTAACCAGTGTCTGCAAATAGCTGTAAATTGTAACTGCAACCAAATAGAATCTATTTACTAAGATATCTAAATATTATTACACACATTTCGGTATTCATTTTTCTCCTTTGTTTTATTCCATATATATCATGTAAAAGAGATCAAATGTAAGACGCTCTGCAAAATGCTGTAAATGTAAATATCTCTTTGTTCATACTGTTGTATTAGTGAGATTAGACACTAATGTCAGGTACGGAGGGGTCTGTGGTGCATTCCAGTCAAACCAAAAGGTGTTCAGTGGTGGTAAGATCAGGACTTCACTCTAATAATAACACACCATGTGATAATGGAGCTCAGGGAATTTTTGCTCAGGGTCATTAATATGTTGGAACACTGTTGAAGTCTCTTAGTTCCAGTAAAGAGATAATGTCATTCTGAATACATATAGAAGCATTCTAGACAACTGTGTGCTTCTATATTTGTAGCAACAGTTTGAAGAGGAACCACATATAAACTTAATGGCCATGTGACCATCCATTTTTAGCAGTAAAGTGTACATAGCATACCGAGATATAATACAATATAAAAAAGTAAAACAAACTTGTATTCATACCAATACAAGTTTAAGTTTTATATATGCTTGAATAATATACTTATTTTTCATTCGTTTCTGCATTGATGAGACAAAACACGCTGCTGTTACTCACTAGTAACTTTTTACGTATTTCTAAACAATATTGTTTTTCAATATTATTGGCTTAATTTATTTAGACATATAACAAGCTGACATATTATTGATTTGTTTCTTTCTTAATGCTTTAGATACAAACTAACTACACAGGCCATATAACACTAATTGAGTATAGCCACAGACACAAGTAATCAATCTTAAACTGTAGTGTGTATTGTTTATACAGCAGTCAGGGAATAATTATCTTCCAAATTATGGAAGCAAATTACTCAAAAAAAAAAACCTTATCAAACATTATCAGCATTTGCATATAATTCTCTGTTAAAGGGTTGACCATAAAATATGGAAAAACAGTTTGCTTCTTAGAGCTGATTCAGTGGTTACAAAATGAATAAATTATTTTTCTAATGGGTGAAAATATTGGTATGGGTTTGTCTGGCTACACCTGTGCCAATCCGTATATAAGGTGTTCCCGGATGGCCCCAAACGCACGCCTCATGCAGTGCCTGCAGTTCAGATCCATTCTTTGTCAGCCTCTCCACAGCTGAGATAAAGCAGGGGTTTTATAGCCCCTACTTCAATGTACCCAAGAAAGGAAGAGGAAGCAGATATATCCTGGATTTGAGGAAGCTAAACCAACATGTAATGGCATATCAATTGCTTCAAGTTGCTGGCGGTGTGGTTAGCCCTGAAGAGGTTGTCGTTCCGTGACCCAGGGCAAGAACTTGTTGATCCATTCAGAGAAAACTGCAGTGGTTGCACACGTCAACGATCCTGGTTGTGTACACTCCTGGCGCACCATCTTTTGCTGTGGAGCCACCTTTATGACCTGAAGTGACGTGTGTTTATTGACTAGTGTACCTCCCATGGGAAGAACCCTCAGAGATATGGCTTTGGGTTAATACTCTTCACTCTCCAGGCCCGTTTCAAAGGGAAAAACCATTCTGCCTCCATCATTAAGTTGTATGTTTCTGCTATTTTGGCATACAACAGCAGATCGGTGGGGAAACACGACATGGTGGTCTGGTTCCTCAAAGGCTGCAGAAGGTTGCGTCCTCTGGGACTGTACCTCGTCCCGTCTTGGGATTTCTCCTCCTTGCTCCAAAGCTTAGCAACAGCCATAACATCTTGTTGTTAGTTAATTAATTAATTAATTAATTACGTACTATAAGGCATTTTAGTTACTTATAGCAGTCATTATTAAGCACTGAACTCTATTCTAAAACTAAAACATTTAATAAAAGTAACACACATTAGAAATAATTATTTAGCTCTCTACACAGGCATTTCGAAATGGCTTTTGTGCAATTATATGCACGAATCTCAAACAGTTTCATAAATATTACATTGCTTGTTGTTCCATTGAAACCAAAATTATGACTACATGGTAGGTATTAGCTTGTTTCCACATAAAGGAAAGTGTTCCACAAGCCTCCTGACATTACTACACTGCATTGACTGAAACCGTTCTGTTTTTTGATAAGGCTTTGCTCTGCTCCTATCAGTTAAAGTATATCTGTATTTATTTTAAAAAAATTATGTACAAAGGTTTTTTGGGGGTCAAATGTCTAGACATCAAATAATAATAAATCCCTGCTTTCCTTGGATATATGCTGAATAGTGGTTCATTCATTTCCTGTCTATTGCCTTTCTCTTAGGGATAAAAAGAGTGCATGTAGAATATATTACTGATTTCCCTTGATAAAAAGGAAAGAAAGAAAAACAGATGACTATTACTAATGCAAAGGTAAGTGTAGAATTGTAATCCTAGTCACAGAAACACTTGTCTCAGGCTCTCAACGGACTAGAACAAGTATTGACTTCATCAAGATGCTTGCACATTGCATTTGAAACTCTCTGTGGACTTTTTTTGCAGTGACTATTTTGATTCTACCTAGAACAGATCCCTGAAGAGGATAGGAAAAGCGTTTCCAGTGTTTAAATAGCTAAATGTTTCAACATGCTGGATGTTTTAAGCCATTGAACATGATGGCTTTGGGGACTTGGAAACAAACACCCATCTACCTATCCATTCATCCATCCACCGCTTAGTCTTAATCAGGGTCAAAGGTATCTTTTGGCGTCGATTCCAGCTGTCATTGGGTAAAAGACTGGGATACACACTGTTCAGCACAGGGTGGCATACAAACAAACAAACAACCATACACACACACACACACACACACACACACACACACACACACACACACACACACACACACA
>JAOTRA010000008.1:8597404-8613093 GCA_026260255.1 Pseudolaguvia tuberculata | reverse complement strand
TAGGAGTGAATGTGTGTGTGAATGGTTGTTTGTCTATATGTTGCCCTGAGATGGCCTGGCGACCCGTCCAGGGTGTACCCTGCTTCTTGCCCTTGACCTTGGTGACCCTGAATTAGGGAATAAGCAGGCAAGTAGATGGATGGATGGATGTACAATATTTTGCGCCTTCATCAAATATGATTGATAAGAAGGGCAGTATTATAGGTTTGTCATTTACAGTCCTGCTAGAAATCCTGTCAGAACTGCTGGTATAAATTATACACCTTTTCTTGATTATAGAATTTGACGGCATTATGACATGGTTTTTCTTTTCCATGTAAGACATAAATCAAGGACAAGTAGGTGGACTGATGAAGGAAGCGTTTTTATGTAATGAAAACTGATGTAACTTTGACATGTTACCATAATCCACACACCATGTGTGTCAGTGATGTGTTAAAAAGCCTGCAAATACATGACTCTAAGCCAGGTTTATATTATAAACAATAAAACATTTCTCATCTTCCATTTTACTAGTCACAAAAAGCTTCAGTATTGAGATTAGAGAATTTTTTATGAAATGCCAATCGTTAATCCATTATCGGGATAAAACAAGTAATTATCAATTAATTGTTACTTTTTAAGCAGACTGATAGCATAGTCACCTCACAGCAAGAAGGTCCTGGGTTCAATTCTTGAGCAAGGTTTCTTTCTGTGAGGAGTTTGCATGCTCTGAATACTCTGGTTTTCTCCCACAGTACAAAACATTTAGGTTGAACGGTAATTCTAAATCGCACATGAGAGAATGAGTGTATGCAATTGTTCGTCTATGTGTGGCCCTGCGAACTTTGCTGGGCTCCAAGCCTTGAGCCTTGTGTATATATATTTCTTTATCAATCAAATTATCGGTTAATCATGCCAATCCCTAATTGCTACTATTAGCAAATGGAAGTGGTAGCGTCGTGGTTAAGTGGTTGGACTGCTAATTGGAAGATCGGGGTTCAATTACCATCCTTTTCAGAAGTACAGACTCTTATGGATCCATCCGTTCTACGAGACGCTGACTCTACTTCTACTGAGATTGCTTATTTACCTCTTGTCTGTCGCGGCCTGCATTAGGGCATTAATGTGTGCCAGGATTTGAGGTTTGTGCTAAACAGGGTCAGAGGAGACACAAGCACCCAAACTGCCAGGTAAGAGTGTGTGAGTGCCTGTGTGTATGTGTGTGCGTGTCCGTCTTCTCAATTATTTAAACTCCATTTTGCTCACAGATTTTCAAAGTAGAGGCTGATGGCTTAAAGGAAAGGAGGGGATGCAATGAGATGACTCAGGAAAGTGAGGAAAAAGAAGGTATATATATATATATATATATATATATAGAGAGAGAGAGAGAGAGAGAGAGAGAGAGAGAGAGAGACTACAGTCTTTGAGTTGTACTGCTTATCAAAGTTTAATCAACGTCCCCCAACTTACTGAAGAAATGGGAACAACCTTAAGGAGGCGTAAAGGGCTATTGCATCATAACTTCCTCTACTGTGAAGGCGTTTTGTGTGTACCAATGAGTATATGTAGGCATGGACAGGAACAATTTATCATTTCAGTTAAGCAAAACCAGAAGTCCTCCCACTCTGCGAACCCTTGATGAACGTATCAACAGAATAATCCAACGTTTACACAGGTATTCCACAAGCTCCCAGAAACAGTAGCCTATAGATAACTACCACTGCAATAAGCAGTATCACACAAAGATACAATGGATAAAAAAATACAAAGAAATAGAAGTTTGTTACCATAACAACTTTCCGTAACGAGCAGAGTCGGAATGGCCTGCTATTGCCATGCCAACAATAGAGACAACATCAAGTAGCTTTAGCTATTGCTGGTAAGGCATCTTCTGCCAGACTGGGCTTCAAGGAATTGAGCTCAAATGAAGCAAAGCTAACTGCATTAAGTGAAGCTGACTACCTTGGGGATAAACCAAAGACATTATTTCACTGAGAGTCACTCATATAGTGAAACGTGAATGTCGCATTTTCAAACAGCTTTTTGAGAAATGGTTGCACAGTGTTTATTTGGAAGATCAGGGTTTGATTCCTAGCACCAAACAAGATGCCACTGCCCTTAACCTGTAATTGAACAGATGTATGAAGGAGTAAAATGCTCTGAATAAGGGTGTAGGCAACTGCGGTAAATGTAAGCTGTGTCTTTAGTGTACTCACAAACAAGACAAAAACAGTGTGATAGACTTTTCTCAAAGTCTTTATGATATTGATGGGGGGGTAAACGCACCCCCTTCATCTTCACCTTACTTTCCTTTACATCTTAAGTAAGCAGAATTTGGCCAGTCATTCATCTGTTTTTTTCTGCTGGCCCCAAAGTTAGGAATTGTGAAATTTGTTTAGGAGATGTGCTTTGACCTTCCACCAGGTAAACGAGTGTGTTTTCCACCAGTTGGAATAAAGGACTATTCAGAGCACTTGAGTCCTCAAGCTTTAAAGGAGAAGTTGTTTTCTTCGTAACCTCGTGTAGCTCAGGGGTGAAAGAATGCATTAAACAACTAGATATAATCTTCTGCCTCCATGACAATCTTCCACATTCTGCAGTTTCCATTTACTCTGTGACCCCAATCTACGCAGTGGCAGCAGGTTGTCTGTACTGTGTGGCCAAGGCTAAATCTCAGAGATAAGAGGTACAGTATATGTCAGGGTGTGTGTGTGTCTGTGTGTGTGTGTGTATTTTTGCAGCAACAATATACTAGGTTAAAAGTCAACAAACATGCTATGAGAGACATAGAGACGTAAATAAGAGACAGAGACTTGAAAAGAGACAAGACTGTTTGCCAAATGACCAAAACCAGTTGTTGAATTACAGGCGTCATGTCTGCCATTACCTTTTCTCAAGCTAGCTGTAAGCAAAAATACTAACGTTTATTTTTTTATCAGCTCTTTTAATACCTCCAGTGAGTCATTGGGTGGCAAACAAAGATTAGGGCTGATGAAAGATTAAACTGATAGCATTGATGAAAGTATGATGCTTGTACCTTCTTATTCCGTTTTTCAAATTATTTTACATTAAAGCTGATGCAAGTCAACAACAGCAGAAATAAAAAAATATAAAGATTCATCCTCCATCCAGTGTCTGAAGCAAATAAGGCTTCCCACTCCAACGCACCCCTGTTAACCCTGCTCATTTTTATTCCATTATCAAACGCTTTAACCAGCCAAAGCAGTCAGTCAATTAACATAATCCCACAGTTTATACCGATGCAAATGTGCTGGGGATTAATATAACAATTAAAGAAGAGAGGATGGAGACACTCCGCACCCAGACCTCTCTGGCATTGTATTCTTTGAGTAGTGACATGGGTACGTAAAGAAGGATGGACTGAAAGAGTGCTGCTTCAGAATAATGGTTTGAAGCGATTTGACATATGGCTCGACTCTCATCCGTAGCTTGTTTGGGGTATTAAAATACCCTGATAAAGCAGCTTTAATTAACACCACCGTCCTTTCTTCAAGCCCTGTTACCTCTCTCCACCCACCAGTATATTCATTCCGTCCCTTTGCCTTTCATTTCACACAAACACACACAGAAAGAAAGAGAGACACACACACTGAAAGAACCAAAGAGCGAGAGAGAGAGAGAGAGAGAGAGACACAAAAAGAGAGAGACATGCGGAGACAGAGAGAGAGAGTGAGAAAAAGAGACATGCAGAAACAGACAGACACATATACATATACACATATATATATATATATATATATAGAGAGAGAGAGAGAGAGAGAGAGAGAGAGAGAGAGAGAGAGAGAGAGAGAGAGGGAGGGAGAGAGATATTTTTAAACCACTATATTATGTCTTCTTTGGTTCCTCTCTTTCATCAGGACCAGCATGATACTGATCAGCCACCATGCTGGTAGTGTTTCATGATTTTGGCAACCCATCAAGCTAGATGAAGTTATATATTTCATACAAACCCAATAATGTGAATTCAGAGGTTATGTAAACAGAGGCTGCTATTCAATGATTGTATTGACTTCAATTCAACATGGTGGGAAAACAGTGAATCCTCCATTACATACGAATCAAAGTGTTCCACCTTATGTGTCCAAAGTCCAATTACAAACACATTCTCAATCAACCATTTTCCTCCCAAAGAAACTCATCTTGTACTCTATCACTAGGTGGATTTTCAATGAACAGGGCCATTTCTCTTCCATTGATTTATTTTACCCTTTGCCTCCAAGGGCCAACCTGAAATTGGCATTGTATGTGAGTGTTAAAAGAGAACTATCCGATAGGCAATGTTACGTGAAATTATATAGAATTAGCCCTTAGACAGCTCATCACAGAACATCTCTATTTCTTATCAGAAACTCTCAGGAAATGATCTTGCTAAATGTGTCTATATTTATGGGTACTTACATTAGTAAAGCTATATAAACTGATAGCACTTTTTGTGCTATTCATGTTCTTTGTCACAAATCAATAACTGTATTGTGGTGTTGTTGTCTCTGTCTACTCTGCACTTGTCCTGTGTCTGCACTAATTTGTTTGTATGTAGCAAGGTTCACGAAGGTCCTTGAGAATCATTGTGCACTGCTCTGCTATATATTGCAATGAAATGAAAATAAAACTTTATTAACTTCCCTTGAAATTCAACCTGTAACGTTTGGGACATTTGCCATGTCAGCTCACAGGGTCTGACATAGGGAGTGAAAAACTGATCATTAGAACAAGTTATTGTAATTAAGATCTCCCATGAAACTAAAGGCTGTGCTAATTAATAAGGCTTTGGTTGGGAGATATTTGAAATCAAAGCAGCAGTAGACTAATCCTTCCTGCAAAGGCTTGACACACAAACTATAGACCAAGTCTAAAAAGCACATATTTTATTTTAAAATCACTGTTTGCAATTTAGAGTGAACTTTTAGTTTAGATACATTTTAAAGAAAAAAATGGGACATAAAACATTCATTACAAAAATATACCGCATTGTTCAATACACAATCTTCACAATGACATTAAATGACTCAAATATTTTATACATTCATTAAACGATAACTTTATGGATATTTTCAACATTTAACTGAAATATTAATTTATTTATATAGATGGTAACAAAATGTTTATTCTGGAGTATGATTAGTACACACTCTGGCTCATAACTACACATTTATTGGTTAAGCAGGCACACAAAGTAAATGCTTAAACAATTTGATTGTAATTAGTCTCGGAAAATGTTTACACAGTTAATCAAAAATTAAGTTCTGGTTTTGTTAGTTAAGAAGATTTCAACAAAAATAAATGTTTGAAAAGAACCAGTTCTAAGAAACATTTACAAATAATATTTTTTTTTAAATAACCATGAAAACAGAGTAGTGTACAAAATTATTTATATATTTTTGCATTTAATTTGCATGAACAATTCATGGATATCCATGAACCATGGATATTAATTGTAAACACCACACAAGATAACATTGTAAAACATTAAAAATATATGTACCAAATTGTCAGTAAACTATATATGGTCAACTTTGAGTAGTGTGTGAAAGAAAAACAAACACTGAAAGCCTCAGATCCCTCCCTAAAATTGGTTCAATGATTGGAAACTGTGAATCCTATTTTGATTATCTGATTTAATAAAGCCAGTATGAACCCATAAAACAGTAAGTTATATTTAATTACATTTCATTTGCATCACTTTTTAATGAAATGTTTAATGAAAATTGCGTATTACTATTTCAATAAGACTTACAGTCAGATTACAGTAAAGTACCAATGTTTATAACATAATAAATCAATAAATTGTTTTGTGATCCAAGTGGAACAAATAACAATTCTGGCAAAGCATCATTAAGTAAAAAAAAAAGCACCAAATCAATCATCGCTACATTATAGCTTCACTGTTAAACTAATTTGTGTCCTCAGTTTTCACTTAAATTGAAAAAAACAGCTAACCTAAAAACAGTGGAGCCTGAAGCTGGTAACATACTTAATTGGGAGAACACTTTTTCTGAATACCCGTAATGTATGTTGACATACACCGATAGATAAACACAAAATATGGCCAAACCCTTGATAATAATTTCATATGTTACAATATAAAATTTTAATTAAATATAAACCTGAAAACATGTAAATGTTCATCAACTGAAAGTTAAGTTGTGGCTCAAAAATGCAAATAAAATTAAAACATTGTTTCTAATTTGACTGCTGTGTGCCACACATAAATTAGTAAGCTAAATTAACATTTGTGTGTCATTGATCACATCTCTTTAATCGTTCATTCAATTATCTTCTAACCCGCTTATTCCCTAACTCGGGATCACGTTGGTCTGCTTGAGTCCATCCTAGCACACATCGGGTGAAAGGCACCAGTCAACCACTCACAATTTAGAATCACCAATCTAGCTGATGTAAATGGTTTTGGACTGTGTGAGGAAACAGTGTGTGAGTACCAGGAGAAAACCCAGGAGAGAATGTTTTTAACATTTTTTAACAAACTGAAAAAAGTGTTGTGTGTGCATTTGTATTTTGCCCCCTTTATTACATCTTTAACTAAAATCCAGTGGAACCCTGTGCCTTCAGAAGTGACCTACTTTTATTGCAGCACAAAAGATGCAATAAAAATTGCAGCTTTTGTGCAATTTAATCTCAGTATAAATACTGCTGTTCTAAGGTTTGCAGTGTTTTATGAACTCACCAAACAGCTGAGGGATAAATTTGTAAAAAAAATAAATAAAATAAAATAAAAAATATCCAACGATTTGCACAGCTCACAAAGCACTGTTCAATTTATCATCCGAAAACGGAAAGCTGAAAACCGTCTAAGGCCGTCAACTTAAACTGACAGGCAGGAAAAAACATTAATCAGAAAAGCAGACTGACAGCAACTAAGAAAAAAAAGCTCCAGAGAAAAGAAAAAGCTCCACAGTTTAGGTAGAAGAAACTGTCTAAAGGACACTCAATAAATCTGGCCTTTAAGAGTGGCAAAACAATATATAGTATTTTGGGGACTATACGGTGCAGCGGATTATAAGGCGCATTAAGCAGTGAAGTGCTTTAAGAAGTGCGTGTCCCAGAAAAAGCATGAATCGAGATGTCGGACTATTGCGTCGCAGATGGACTAAACCAGGACTAATCTTGGAGGTGAGAGAGAGTACTGTATTACTTAACAAGATTCCTGACTACGTTAGCTAATTGTAATGCTTAGACAATCCATCAAGCAGTGCAGCTCCGTAACTTAAAAAAAATGGTATTAAAACATTGACAGATTTTTGCACATAAAATCTGTTAGAGGTCAGTAAGCACAACCAGAACTAATACATAAGGTGCAAAGGATTATAAGGCGCACTGTCGACTGAGAAATTGGCAGTGAATTTGGTGGTGCTGGGAACACTGCTCTTACAATTGGCATTCCAACACCTTAGTATTGACCCAGGGGGTTACAAACAAACGCCACTTTGTATTGGTATATTACCATGACAAAATTTGGAAAGGTTCAAGGGGTATGATTTACTTAATAGTTGCAGATTTTTTTCAAAAAGAAATTCAGGTCAGCAGTGAGAAGCTTTCTTTAGGGCAAATGTTTGACTCAAGAAATTGCTACAAAACTGAACTTTTCCTGATTACATAAAGTGATTTCGGTTTCTCAATTTAGCCTGATTCTTAGGCATACCAGACTATTAGGAGAAGATGATGTACGCTGCGGTTCAAGCTCATCTTGTCTTGCGGTTGTACATCTGTAGCTTTCTGACACTCTCCTGTAACTTCTTAGTAAAAAGATGACTGGACCGTCCACAGTACGTGTGTGTGGTGTTCTTTAGTTTTTCCTCTAGAGGCCTAAGTAAAAATTTGACTGCGCTTTTTCCAAACGGGTACTACAAAAAACAAACAGGGGAAAACACAATGTCAGTCATAACTGCTTTCACTAGAATAATACATTTACTCTGGTTTTCTAACAACAAACAACTAATCAGTATTTGAAAACTGCAACAAAAACGGGACAAGGTACAACTGAATATCAACACAAAACAGGAATCATATGCATATTTACTCAAAAAGATTTGATGAATGCATTATATATTATGACCTTGAGGTAAATCGATGATCAGCTATTGCAATTTAACCAATATTATTAATTAAGTATTTATGTTAAATGGTAACAAATTGTAAAATAAATGTATGACTTTAGAGTTTACAATTTAAAAATGTCATAGTTACCAGGGCCAAAGTACCAGGTTTTCCCCCTGGACAAACCCTGTACAAATCCTGTAACACCTGATCAACTACACAACATAAAGCCAATAAAGTTTAGTGAAACATAAAGCCTGCACAATTGCACAACCACAGACCTGAACTTATTTACTAACAGAGGAAAGAATGAAAAGAAAAGGGAAGAATTGTCCTGGATCTTGTTTGTACTAGTCCTTCTACACTCACCAACATGTTTTCTACCCCATTTGATCATGACTTGGTGTTGTTCAACCTTTCTCCCCCCAGTCTTTCTAAAACTAACAACAAGACCATCTCCTTAACTATTCAAAATTACCTCTCTATTTCCTTTCCTTCCTTTATTTCAGACTTTTCTGTTCTGGCACTAAGATGGGCAGAACGAACTCATGGAATGTCAAAACAGCAGAATCACTGGCTGTTTTCAAAAGACGTTTGAAGACTTGAAGACCTCTTCTTAAATACACTAGCACTCGACATGTAAAAAGTATCCATGTAACTATTTAACCAGTTTCTTTCGTTGTTACCCTTTTGTATTGTACTGTACCAGCATTCACTGTTAAATGATGAGAACAGAATGTCTGCTAAATTATGTAAATATAGTGTTTTTGAACATGTTTTATATACGACAAGACATCTTTTTTCAACATTCATCAACATTTGGATCATAACAACATACTTATTATTTTGAGGGTGCGAGTTTGAAATTTACAATTTAATGATTAAAAATAAGTCTCTCGCTACAGTTCATGGTCACTGATTCATTGCAGCCATTTTCTCTGGCTGCTGCTTTCATCTATATTTTCTCAACACATAGACAGATTTTAGAATCTGAGGAATAAATAAAATACAATAATCTTTTTATGAGGTCTCATTTGCTTCATGCTCTTGTTTGGTATGAGATCACTAAAAAGTGCAATTTTTATTGTCAATGATAAAAACACCCATCATGCATTGATGACACTGAGTTTACTGTCTTCTATTGATTTTTATCGGAAGGGTGGAGGTGCTGGATGCTGCCTTGCTTTCTCCAGGTCCCAAACGAAACATTGGTACTAAAGATTTTATAGTGCTTCTGTGAGGTTTGGCACAGTAATGGTGGGATCTTTTACTGCCAGCTGAACTCTTTGTTAGTGTCTCTACAGGGAATGAATGTTATCAAGAGGTACGCAAAGGCCTAAGGCCTTGTGTAGTCCGAGAAGGAGAAGAACAAATGGAGTGCAGATGAGGTAAAATCTACTAGAAAATAACTTTTACATTCTCAGCTATTTTAAAATTTACTACAAAACAAGACCTCAATAGTATTTTTTCTTGTGGAAAATTATCTGTATGGCCAAACAGTAAATGTGGGCTTGGTCTGCACTCATAACAGCACTCAGCTGAATCATGGGTTTCAGCTAACGACAAACCTCATTTAGCTAATGGTCCAAAATGCTTCCTAGTCTGTCAAGGGCAAACAGGTCTTGACTGCTCATGATGACCAGAGGCAGACATGCATGCTTTCTCACACTCACCCTCTGATGAAATGAACAGAGCATTGACCACTGACTACAAGAGACAAACATAAAAAAAGAAACTCTCTAAACCGCAAACTCTGACAAAAAACAGAGATGGGATGAGGAAGAGAAAGAAAGTAGAAAGAAGGACAGGAACGTTAGCGTTCAAGATTGATGAATTTGATCTGATCATTGCCCCAATGAGGCCAACCGAGATTAAGTCCAAAACACTGTGGAGCTGGCAGCCTAAGTTAACAGAGCTATTGATTTCTAGCCCTCAGCAACAGAGCAAATGTTCCCACTCACTCAAAAGCAAACTCCTCTCAACCTGGGAATATCACCACACAGATGTTAAAGTTCTTGTTGTTGAAGTCCTTTCTCTCTTAAAAAAACACCACACATTTAAGAAAGGCTGACAATAGATAACATTATAGATAATACAGGCATATCATATTATATATATTTGTTAATGAATTTGTAAAAGCCTTCATGGTTTAACACATGGTTACGTTGAACAGGTTTGTGGTCGGAAACGAAGAGAATGATAATGTCGAGTGAGAGTTAATGTGGCAGCCTAACAAAAGCCCACAGGGCTACAAGCACAGGTGTTCACACTGAAAAAATATTTGCAGGAACAATTCCCGATTCCTTAATTTTTTCAGCTCATACTGTGTTTCGATTATGAAGAACAAGTGTGCTAGCCAGGCTGGTGCAAGCATTTGCCTGAAGGAACTTCAATATGGCCTTTTACAAATTAACCGCATCTAATCAGATTTTATCCTGCGTTGATGAAAGCTTGCATGGTGAATGATGAAAAGCAGTTACACTACATATAAAACTACAAACTTGTTATTGTTAGCCAAAAGTTTACCTCCTGTATGACATCATAAATGGCTCGGAATGCAGGCTGCTTGTCATCATGGAAAACTCCTCGATTGCCATGGAGTATGTAAACCCCATGTTTCTCAGCAGCAGCGCAGTTGCTTCCGTAGATGCAGTGGTCCGGTCGGTAGTTCCAATGGCACGGGAATACAAACAGGCTTTCTGTGGGGCATTTAAACTAACAACATTTGCGTCTATACACCTGACCAAAGCCAACATATGTTATTAAAAATGCATGCTACATTCATGTTTTTGTCAATTTCACATTCATCTAAAACACACCCCTGGTGGAAAGACTTTAGTTTAAATAGCAGCTACTTGCTAATACTGCAGAACTCTATGGCTGGGGCTGCACAATAAAGAAAGAAAAAAACTTTTCCTCCAAATATATATTGCAATATGAAAGAATAGCTCTATTTGAAAAGTAATTATTATTAAGAATGATTGTGGTGATTGTGGTGATTGTGTGCACATCCCAAAAAAAAAAAAACAAGCGTAGAAAAATAAAATGAAATAAGCAGTGTTCAAAGATTTAGATACAGAACTTGAATAATTAAATGTCAAACTGTAGAAATTAAGCACAATTAATCTTTTTAGTTAATGTTTCTTGCATCTGAAAAATTTAAATCTTTACAGTGCACTGGCCTGAAATGCGTGTTTGGGATTTCTGTATACTTGATTACCTATTTTGTTTTTTTTGTTTTTTTATATAAAAAACATAGTTAACCAGAACAATCTATGCATTATTTGACAGCTAAGACACTCAAGTTTTATCTCCTGAAATTATGCATCTTGAAATTATCACACCAGCGAGGAAGGGATTAAATAAAATTCATAGTTTCATCCCCTATTGTTATGATCAGATCTGACCAAGAAACACTGCCATACATTATACAAAACCTCCAATCTTCAAAAAGCATTCTACTTTTTAATCCAAAGTCTGAGTAATTGGCAATATCAATGTATTATTTATTTCTAGGTAATATTTATTCCTAGAAAAATGTATTTTACCAAGAATTTAGACTCTTGCAAACAAAGTGCGCTCTCATCTGTCTCTTTTTTTAACAACATGGGTTTTTAACGTTCTAACTCTACCGGAACTGTTTTAATGGGTGACCAAGCAGCTTTTAAGATGGAAAAGGACAGTGAATTAGTTAACCAAATGATTATAACAATAATAAACAGTTTGCGTAATTTACTTAAGCAACTTTGAAAAATAAACATGCGCAACTTTCTTATTAACACCTGCACTCCTGCGAATACACACTATTTCCCCTCAAACTGGCATGTAAATCTTTCAATCATTAAACATGAACTTTAGAGGAGTTTATGTAATGTTTTGAAGGAGAAGCAAAGAAATACATCTTAAACAAGGAAAGCTGTGTCCAGTTAATTTTTCCTCGCGGTCTCATAGAATTACCCTGATTAACTGGGCAGAACTGTTGTGAATTTATGTCCATATGTATAATTTTGTTTTACTAATTTGGAATTTTTGTTAATAGGCTTTTAGTTGGACTTTATCAACAGCTTTTGAGGATGTGTAGAATAAAAACACATACATAAACTTAATTCTTGGTAGTAACATCCTTACATATGAATCAAAAGATGTTCAGACATTCAGCTTTACATTTACTTTTTGTAAAAAAAAATTTCTAGTGACTAGTTTTAAATAAGACTTGATATGTGAATATAGACCAGATGTTTTTATTTAAGTATGCGGTTTTTTTCAGAAAATACTAAGAAAATACTCATACTCAAATATTCAAGACTACATTAAGAGTGCTAATGGCATTTGGTGATGTACCTGGATTGTAGTGGAATATGATATTGAGAAGATCTTGGTCCCCCCATGTAATGTTAAGCTTGTATTTCTGTAGTAGTGGCATAAGTATCTCCTTCCATCTCAGATGAACAGCAGTCATATCATTCTATTTAAACGATACAGAAACAATTATTCATTTAGACAAGTCATAGTAAACTGTAAATCTGTGACTCATTCATTCATTTTCTTACCCGCTTATTCCCTAATTCAGGGTTACGGGGGTCTGCTGGTGCCTATCCCAGCGCAAATAGGGCAAGCGGCATGGGCACACCCTGGACAGATCTCCTGTCCATTACAGGGCCACACATAGACAAACCACTCACAGGAACATACACTTCTATGAGTAATTTAGAGTCACCAATCAACTTAATCTACATGTTTTTGGACTGTGGGAGGAAACCAGAGTACCCGGAGGACCCGGTGTAGCCCTGTCTCTCGCCCTATGTTTGCTGGGTTATGCACTAGCAGACCCCCGTGACCCCAATTAGTGAATAGGCAGGTAAGAAGATGAATGAATGAATAAATGAATGGTTCATGATATCGTGTATCGTGACTTATGTATCATGATATGTATCATATTGTGAATCCCTCACCAATACACAGCACTAGTGAGTTTTTACTTTTCACCTGCTTATGATCAAAGGGACACTGGTATGTCTACATGTTTTAAGCTGATGTGTCCTTCTTTTTTTTTTTTTTAAAAGAAGGGGAGTATGATGAAACGTCTCCAACCATGGGGAAATCTGAGAACCTAAAAGCAGAATAACACTGACCTCTACTGGCTGAATTAGTATGAACAGAGCTACAGCTGCCTTAATACACAAAACCCTGAATTAGGGAATAAGCGGGTAAGAAAATGAATAAATGAATGAATGAATGATTTACACAACAATAATTCCATAAAGTACCTTAAAATATTTGTGCCTGATGCGGGTCATGTTCATAAGCATGACTCCAGAGTTGACACCAGTTTTGCCATAATACGGGTGCCGTGCAAAACGGTTATACCAGGCGATTCTGGGCTCCTCATGTTCAGGTGCCATGGCTGCTATGTGACTGCTGTTAAACTGGGAAAGAAAGTTCCAGATCTTTTCTACAGGCTGCAAGAACAGGATGTCTGTGTCCACGTAGAGCAGAGAATCCACCTCAGTTAAGATCAGCTAAAGAAAATAAGAATAATGCTGTGTTCAAAACAATACAAGCAATTTAAATGTTCGCAGCAAGATGGAACGCACCAAGATGAAACTGATCTTTATACAGTATGTTGGCATAATGTCGGATTTTGTTGTGCTCAAGTAAACTGACTAGTATTATGCATAAGTATGATGCCCAAGCCTACACCCAGATCAGCAGGATTGACAAAAGAAAAACTTACAGGCAGGAAGAGTCTTTGAGAAGCACAGGGTTTAAACATTTTTTTCCACTCCATGGCATTATTACTGGGGAAAGTGATTGGGTACGTAGTGTAGTTAAATTTCGAACGGAACCTCAATGGCCATGACTCCAACTGAAAAAGAACAGACTTGATCACAACACTGACACATTAACACATCGTTGTTCACTTTTGTGAGTTTGTATTTGTAAGTGCAAATAAAACTAGTATGGTTGCATTTACTGTGGTTTAAGATTAATCAGGGTTTACATTCAGAATGTGTTACTTCTGTCATACTCTTCAGAAAAAGTGACTTAACTTAAAAACCCGAGGATGACATTTTCACTTGAAAACATATTTTGCATAAATCCTAAATAAACAATCCAAAATAATATAAGCTCTAGCCAAAGTGACTTGGTTTACCTTAAACAACCACACATACTTAACTGTTTGTGTTATTACAATGCCTGTTAAAAGTAACGTAAACATGATGAAAAGTGCCAACATTACTATTTGTGTTTATCTAACAAGACTGTTTACCTGACAGGCACCAATGTATGCATCTGCTTTGTATCTGATGTCCACCTACAAACGAGGTCTAAAGCCAATCAACAAATGTGTTTTTTTTTCCTGCTGCCTCGTCAGCGGAACAAAACTGGAATTGGGTCACATGATACCTGCAGTAAATGCAGGTGGTGTCTTGCTTTTTTTCCAGGAAACTAGACAAAAAACTTTTGAGATAAACGAGTTCTGAACTCACTACATTTCTGAAGCCAGAATGGAGCTCATCCTCAGCAAAAAGGTGGAAGTGGAGGCGTCTTTGACTAAAGAGGACAGCAGACTTTAGCATGGTGAGAGTTTCTTCAAGCCTTGGACCACATGCCACCACTGCTAACCTGACCGGTTCCTCTCTGTCCACTTCAAGCACACTGTTTGATATTGTATCCACAACATACCTGTAAAACAGACATGACTGTCGTGTTGGTGAGCTTTCGACTACATAAGAGAGCGTAAGAGATAACACAGACTGAAAAGATGATCAAGAGCCATGTCAGCATTCCTTTTATAGAAAATGCTAAACACTGCTGTTGACGGACATAAATAGACCAGGACTAACAGATCACACAAATGTTAATATAACTTTGATGGCTAGAATCGAATCTGCAACCAAGACCAATGTTCAAGTCAACCCATCCTACCTACGAGCTGACTCCATAAAGCAGTTCTTTCCACAAACATCATGGGGCAGTCTCCAATAGGGATTCCAGTGTGTGACAGACATTGACTTACACCTGACAGAACGAAAAAATAAGCTCTACATCAGGCGTAATGTCACTTTTGAGTTTAGACTACAGCTCATCTAACAAAAATGATTGATCATAATCATCGAATGATTAACGTGATAAAAGGTACTGGGTACCTTTTGTATGAAGTGATTCAGCTCTCCAGTATAATAATGTCACAGTGTGAGCCTCATTTTATATATATATATGTGTGTGTGTGTGTGTGTGTGTGTGTGTGTGTGTGTGTGTGTGTGTGTTTAGCTGTGCGGTGGCGTAGTGGTTAGCACGTCACTTGAAGAAGATCCCTGGTCCTCTGGTTTTCATCTACAGTCCAAAAACATGTACATTCGGTTGATTGGTTGATTCTAAATTGGCCATAGCAGTGAATATGTGTGTGGCTGGTTGTTCGTCTGTGTGTGTATGTGTGCCATTTCTGTGCAGAGTTTGCCTGTTCTCCCTGCGCTTGTGTGGGTTTCCTCCAGGTCCTCTGGTTTTCTCCTACAGTCCAAAAGTAAGTACATTAGGTTGATTCTAAATTGCCCATAGGAGTGAGTGAGTGTGTGTGTGTGTGTGTGTGTGTGTGTGTGTGTGTGTGTGTGTGTGTGTGTGTGTGTGTGTGT
>JAOTRA010000008.1:8574542-8588107 GCA_026260255.1 Pseudolaguvia tuberculata | reverse complement strand
GAGAAGGTGGAGAGAGTATTTTGAGCAGCTGATGAATGAGGAGAATGAGAGAGAGAGAGAAGGTTGGATGATGTGGATTTTGTATCACACAAAAAATATAGGCCAAAAAGCCAAAAAAAAAAAAAAAAATCGAAAGTCTCTGCAGGCTCTTGCAATTAATGCACTGTAAAAACTTCTCTATTTTCTATTTTAAAAGAATAATACATTTTTGGCAGTAAATGTAGTAACTCCAGACTTAATAATTGTAGCAGAATAGTTAAAAAGTTAAAAGGTTTTTGAACATAAGCACATCTGGAATTCTGCAAACGGAATTTATATACATATATGTCAACATATATGCTTTTTGTTGGCTGCACTTGCTTAGGAAACATCTTAAGTATTTACAGATTTCAAAAATTCATTGAATTGTATCAACATGTAATAAAGCAGCATAGTTTGTTTCCAGTGACAGTTGGTGCCCAGTTGAGGGCAGTAGAATTCTTTGCGATTTGCCTGAAATCAGATCAGGGGTCACCAAGCTTGGTCTGGCCGGTCCTGCAAAGTTTAGCTATAATCCCAATTATGCACACCTAAACTAGCTAATTAAAATCTTGCTAAGTATAATTGAAATTTACTGCCAGTTAAGTTGCAGCTAAACTCCGCAGAAGTCTGGTGTCCCCTGGACAATAAACGGTTTATCCCGTAGACCTAGTTAGTGAAATTTTTTAAACATATTTAACATTTTTCTTTTATTTTATGCAAAATGTTTGATTTGTTGTATAGCCTTTTTGTTTATTGATGCATTTTTTTTCGATTAATTTGCATAAAAGAGCTGCATAATTCCATACGACAGACAAAATCACTAGATGCATGGTACACACCCTTTAGAAAGATATCACACAATCTCTTTTTCAGTGACTGAAGTCAGACCTCCCACATTGTCCAACACTTGCTCTCTATACCAAACACATAGTCCAGTCACCCGATCTCACTCCTTTCTTTTACCTCTGGGCTTAACAGGGTGCCAATAGTTCATTGGCATGGTCTCCAGCTTTCTCCCCCCCCCACCCCATTTTGACCTACATTATTCCCAGTGGAGTCCCCCAGATGCCATGTTTGGGACAAAGGGTACCACTGTGTGCTCCTAAAGCCAAAATGTTAGACCCTTGTGAGGTCCAGTAAAGGTAGCTGGAACGTTTAGACACTGTCGGTTCTATACAAGTAGCTATGAATATTTTAGCCTTCCTTTTTTCCCCTTTTATAGCATATCATAGTCTTAAACCAATGCTTTTTTCATCTTGTTATGTTGATTAATTGTAAAACTTATCATTGTAGCAGATTTTGACAGAACTGTTGGCTTTGAATGCTAAGATGATCATTGAGAATATTACCGGTCTGTTATTGAGGTCTTTTATGGTTAACCCTAAAGCCCACTCTTCATTAAAACAGGACTGTAACACGTCAGCATGTTTCTTGTGCAGGTCTGTGAAGTTAACTAACCTAAAGATCTGTCTTGAGCTCATGATCTAGACATAGAACATTTCTGAGGAGTTTTGTAGCATTTACAATTTCCCACCATTCTTAATCCAACTGCTCAGTCTGTGTTCTTATTACAGCAGTTTGATGACGCCTAGTAGCCTAGGCATAACATGACTCAATGAAGAAAAGCACTTTCATGTCGATGTATTATTATAATTATTTGATTTCTTTTTTAGTTTAGAATTATAATTATCATATAATTATACATATAATTATGTATTATGAAACAATTTTTTTTAATATTGGATAATTCTGAATGAGTTTGTGATTTTAATACATGTTGTACTCCCATCAGTAGGTAAACCCTAGTCCTTTGGCTGGCCATAGCTACTGGTAAATTGTGAGACAGTTTATAGTATGTTATTTCAACTTGTAAGGAATGTAGTATGCACAAAATAAAGACCTTTTTAAAAGATATTTATTAATAGGCTAGAGATAAAATAGGGATGACAGTGAGGGTGGGATTGGATGAAACTTCAAACCCATTCACCGGTGTAAGTGCCGGTGGCTTAAGCCACTATACCACGGTGCCTGCCGGATATACATCTCTTTAGTACAGGCAGACGGATTGATTAGATTGGCTGATTAAGCAATAGTAATTGCCAATTAGAAGAACTTAAAGTCCTGTGCCACTAACAGAGGTGATACACAAAAAGACACACAGTCAAAATGCTTGTAAAATGTAATACCTTTGCAAAAAACAAGTGTGATACAGTTGTCTCCTGCTCTCGTTTAACTCGTAAATTTTACCCTTGTGTAAGCTTGTTTGTTGTGGAACATGACGTGCTGCACCATAATTGAGCAATTATTCATGTTCACAAGTGTTCTATATAGAAATGCTACTTTGTGTACACAAAATAAATATACTAACAGATATGGTACAGTGTGTACACACACATATCTTTATTCTCCAAGAGGATCCTCTGAGGTTTAAGGCTGTAGTGACATTTGGTAAGAAACAGGGAATCTGCTTTGCTGTGGCTTTATGTGACCTCACATGTTGAATAGTGGATAATGAGTTAAAATAGCCACCCTGTCAGGCATGTTTGAAGTGCAAATTGTTGGCAGACAGCTTTCCTTTGAACCTTCGAAGTCACTTCACCAAATCTTTAATGGTTAGTATACACATTTAGAAAACAACCCAAGGCCTAAATTTTGTTGTTAATATCTTATATGTAGGCTTCATGGTTATTATCGTTTAATGGTTCTTTCATTAATGATGCAGATGAAAGCTGGATAAAAGCAGTCTTGATTGAGGTTAACTATTATCCATTTTTTTCAAATACATCTGAAGTTTATAGGTTAAAAAGGTATGGTCCTTTTAAAATTTTGGGTGGTGTAAGTAGATTTGGCACAGCTTATGGGATTGAAAAATTCTTCTTGTAGATCTGTTCTGGTACTTTAAAAGGTATGTAAACCCAGTGTAAGACTGTCTGGGATTTGTCATGCCTATTTGCAGACCTGCACAGTTGTCTGTCCTGCTGTGTCTGAAAGAGCACTGCTGTTTATTCTGCCTCTCCTCCGTGATTGTAGCTCTCTATGCCACCCTGTCACAGTCAATGCTGTGATCTGCTGTTTGAAGTTCCCCGTTTCATGCTATTGCCCGGGCAGAGCTGCACAAACAAACACACACCTGTCTCAGTTCCTCCACATCAAATTATCCTGAAATTAAAATAAATAATTCTTACATCAGTTTATAACCAAATCATGTAAGTCAGGTGCTAACGCATATGTTGTTAATAAAATATTTATCTTGTCCAATTGCCAAAACATAAACATTTTGAGCTGTATAAAATTCTATTAGATTCAATTGGTCATTCTGAAGCATAATTTTTTTTTCAAGCAGTTCTACCTGCAATGCTTTAAACCTAATATGTAAATTTAAATGGAGAGGTCTGACACAGGGTAAGTGTATTAAGGAGGCTCTGTGCAGCAAATGGTGTATAGTGTCTGGAGTGTTTCAGACAGGCCTTAGGTCATTAATGTCTTTAGCCATGTTAAGCTCAGTCTTTGGCTTGTGGTCTAGGTTCAGCTACAGGTCGTGAAAACCAGGTGCCGTTGGTTTCATTTATACCTTAGCTGCATTGTTAAACCTTATGTCACATTTTAGAGGAGCTGTCACCAAATCAAAGTTATCAACAGATGACTTGTCAATGTAATCTCTAAAACAAAGCACTCTGTTTTATAGTTCTTGCAGCAAATATGACTAAATTCAAAGAACCGACAGGGGAAACAATGACATCCTGGTTGAACGTTATTCAAATGGCTTTTCCATTACACCGCTCATGTAGCAAATTCACTTTCCCAACATGTTAATTAATGACAGAATTTGTTCGTTTATAGACCTACACATACTTCTGGTTCCATTGGACTGACTTAAAAACTTAACTTGGATCATTTTAGAGTCATAGTCCTTGACTCTGTCATATACTACATCTGTGTCCCATCCAATCCGACTGTGTAGCCACATCATGACTATGTGGCCTTTTTCCCAAGAGGCAAAAATGTCAAGAGGTCATTCTTTAGTGTTGCTGACCTCTGGCCCGGCAGGCTCCAACTGCACTTATGAAAAGCCCAGGGCAAACTTCTAAAATAAACAGTTGAATTAAAAGTAAGAAATAGATGTGAGGATTGTGTTCCTTATTGCCCCCTGCTTAACCTGACGTAACCTGAAGAGTAGCAGTGGAAGCTCTTATAACTCTTAGATTTTATTGCTGCTTTCAAACACTATTAGATTTGCAGGATTTCTTTTTTAATGAAAGTGAATATTTTGTTACTAGAGCTCGAAATCATCATATGTCAAATCACATTTGTACTGTGTTAGACTACAAACTGGCACCACTAGGTTGCCACTGCTGTCTCTCCTACATAGAATATCAAAAACAATAGAGGACAAGATACTTACTTCTTATATATCAGTTACAGCTAAAAGTATCTATACAAAAAAAAATATGCATACTATACATTCATTCATTCATTCATTCATCTTCTTACCTGTTTATTCCTGAATTCGGGGTCACGGGGGTCTGCTGCGCTTATCCCAACACACATAAGGCGAGAGACGGGGGTACACCCTGGACAGTTTGCCAGTCTATCTCAGCATATTATACATGACTGACATAATATGGAGTCTTTAAGGGGTTACTGGATGAAGCCATTAGGAAAAATGTTGTGTCCCTTCACTACTATTAGAAAGTAAACACAGCAAACAAAATGGCTTGATGTCCTTGGTGCTAGCTGTTGAAAGCTTTCAAGAACATTTCTGGCCTTCCTAAACCCAAGACGTATTCAATTACAATGATTTCTTTACACTAGTGAATCTTGAAAATGCATTTTCAGTAGATTGGCAACCATATCTGATGTAGCAGTTCTAGTGATAGTGGCTGTCATTAAGTTATAACTTTTTTATTGTTTGATGTTTCTGTTGCTAATGCTTCAAATGTAATACCTTACATCCAACACTCGCATAGTTCAACACAGCTTCATACACACAGCTTCATAGTTCAACCTTAACATAAACGAATTATAGAAAATTTTATTAACATACACTAATGTTTATACAAGTTAATTTTTATAGTACCAGCAGAGAAGACCTTGATGCCTATCACTGCTAAATAGCAAATGTAAAACGTGTATAAGAAGAGACATCATTATAACTGGAAAACAATTGAGGCGTATCAGTCCAAACACAAGCATAACATTCTGGCTTAGTACTATCATTCATTCATTCATTCATTCATCTTTCATTCATTGTACTACATAAAAAGTTACACTTCAGTTTTTCGCTATCTAGAAGTATTGCGAATGTAGGAAGTGGTAGCCTAGTGGTTAAGGTGCTGATTAAGGTGTTGGAGCAACCACTGTGGGCCCTTGAGCAAGGCCCTTAACCCACAATTGCTCAGTCGTAAAAAGAGACCAAATGTAAGTCGCTCTGGATAAGAGCATCTGCCAAATGCTAAACTGTAACTGTAATTTTAGCAAACAATTTTTGTAACTATGAATTAATCAAGGACACTACAGTTGCCTCAGTCCATGACAACAAACCATTCAAGAAAGATATGATTTACGGATAAAATTACAATGATTCATATATTCTTTAATTAAAAATGATGTAAGCATGTTTTGATGTTGTATTAACTGCAAATACAAGTGTACTGTTACCAGTGCCATTGTTTTCCGTCCTTAAGGGCTTAGGCATGTGTACAAATTCCTTCTTTCTGGTTTTCTTTCTGGGCAGCATGGTGACTTTGTTCAAAACATGCCTATAGGAGTGAGTGTAAGTGTGTGCACCTTTGTGACTGCCGACCTGCCCGGCTTGTACCCCTCCTGATTTTTGCCCTTTAGAAAACTGGGATAGGCTCCAGCAAACCGCCGTGACACCGAATTATGAAAATAAGTAGGTATAGAACATAAATTAATAAATGTCCGTTCTTTCTCAGACGGGATTCTGTAAAAGCATAGCATTGTCTCCTTGTTGGTTAGGGCAACCTATTGTGCAACGCAAAATCACTCAGTTTGCATGCTGTAAGGTAGTATGTAGACTCAAACTGTTAAGGTTAAAGTGCTCTGGGTAATTGAATAAAATATCAGGATTTAAGCCCTAGCAATACTAAGCCGACACTGTTATGCCCTTAATCTTTCTGATCTTGGTGTGTCATGGCTAACCATGTGCTTTGACCTCAGATTCATAACTTGTATGTAGCAAAATTAAAACCTTCTTATTCTGCTTCTGTTTATCTACTTATTAATTCCACAATGATTAAATGGTATTTCTTTTAGCCTAATATACCATGTCAGTGCCTACCTCCTCATAGCAGTTTATAGCGGGTCTCCACGTCGACATGTTCCATTTTTAAACTTAATAATAAATTGAAGCAAAATATCTTCTACAAATCATTTTATCATTCTAACTTTAGTGAAGAGGAAAGTTTTTCAAGTTTAGTGAATAGGAAAGTTTTTCAAGTTGTGTATTTACTTTATCAGAAACCTGAGAAAGCATGTCTAATGTCTGTGCTCCAGCCCAACCTGGTTCTATAACCACTTAATGGCTCTAGAAAATATAGCACTAGACTGTCATCTTCATGTGTCATGTGCCTGCTCTCTCAAAGGCTTTTCTTCCTGTTAATATGCTTTTATTTGGTGTTTACATTGACGTGATTTCATTTTCTGATTACCTAATTATATCTCCGACAGCAGCAGCAATGAAAAATTGTATCTTGGAGCCTCTCCACACACTTGAATGGTCATCTGTTTGTGTGTGTTTGTGTGTGTGTGTGTGTGTGTGTGTGTGTGTGTTTAATGAAGAGAGCGAAAGTGCTCTGAATAATATATGCTCATGCAATTATGTTAAGTTAAATTCAGTTATATCTGTATAGCACTTTTAACAATAGACATTGTCTCCAAGCCACTTAATAGAAAACTTTTATACAATTGCAAATGTAAATATTAAGTAAATTATTCTCAATTAGCAATATAGCAAGGAAAAATCTTATTTTAGGAAGAAACCTTATGAAGAACCATCTCATGTGTCTCAACCATCTCATCTGGTTGACAGCAAAATATCCTATCTAAATACATACGGTATACATTGGTGTTAAAACGTGTTGGCCCCCTTCCTGATTTCCAATCTTTCTCTATTTCCAAACTGTGGTTTATCACACCTGAGTTTTCTAGCAACACTCAGGCCTGATTACTGCCACACCTGTTTGCCTGACAAAGTGAAGTAGACCAAAAGATCCTCAAAAGCTAGACATCATGCTGCGATCCAAAGAAATTCAGAACTGGAAAAGGTTATAAAACCATTTATAAAGCTTTGGGACTCCAGTGAACCACAGTGAGAGCCATTATCTACAAATGGTGAAAACATGGAATAGTGGAGAGCCTTCCCAGGAGTGGCTGGCCAGCCAAAATTAGAGCGCAGCGATGACCAAGATGTCTCAAAAGATTCCTAAACAACATCCAAAGAATTGAAGGCCTCACTTGCCTCAGTTAAGGTCAATGTTCATGACAAAAAAGGTCTGCATGGCAGAGTTCCAAGATGAAAACCGCTGCTTAGCAAAAAGAACATAAAGGCTTGTCTCAATTTTACCATTATGATCCTCAAGACTTTTGGGGAAATACTCTGTGGACTGATGAGACAAAAGTTGAACTTTTTGGAAGGTGTGTGTCGCATTACATCTGGTGTAAAAGTAACCGCATTTCAGAAAAAGAACATCATATCAACAGTAAAATATGGTGGTGGTCTGGGGCTTTTTTGCTGCTTCAGGATCTGGAAGACTTGCTGTGATAAATGGAACCATGAATGTCTACTAAAAAATCCTGAAGGAGAATGTCTGGCCATCTGTTTGTGACCTCAAGCAAACTTGGGTTCTGCAGCAGGACAATGATCCAAAACACACCAGTAGATCCACCTCTGAATGGCTGTAGAAACAAAATGGAGACTTTGGAGTGGCCTAGTCAAAGTCCTGACCTGAATCCTATTGAGATGCTGTGTCATGACCTTAAAAAGGCGGTTCATGCTCAAAAACCCTTTAATGTGGCTGGATTACAACGATTTTGCAAAGATGAGTGGAACAAACTTTCCCCACAGCGCTGGAACAGACTCATTGCAAGTTATCACAAACGCTTGATTGCAGTAGTTGCTGCTAAGGGTGGCCCAACCAGTTATTAGGTTAATGGGGCAAACACTTTCTCACACAGGGCCATGTAGTTTTGGATTTTTGTAGTTTTGTTTTCCCTTAATAATAAAAACTTTCATTTAAAAACCGTGTTTTGTGTTTACTCATGTTATCTTTGTGTAATATTTAAATTTGTTTGATATTCTGAAACATTAGTTGTGATCCGCATATTTGATTTGGCGCAGTTTTACGCTGGATGCCCTTCCTAACGCAACCCTCCCCATTTATCCGGGCTTGGGACCGGCACGAAGAATGCACTGGCTTGTGCAACCCTAATGGCTGGGGAGCAGCTGAAAGGAGAAGAAGAAGAAGAAGATTCTGAAACATTAGTGTGATTGGAAATCAGGAAGGGGCCAACACTTTTTCACACCACTGTATATCCCCATGTCTGTGTGGATAAACTCTGGGTTCTCTGGTTTCCTCCCACAGTCCCACAGTATATTAGGTTGTTTGGTAATTGTTTCTATGGGATGGATAACTGTCATTGGGTGATAAACCCCAGCAGATCTCTGTGACCCTGATTAGGAATAAGCAGGTACAGACGTTGGGTGGATGGATGTTTGGTTGTTATGGATGGTAGTTATGGTTAGATGTATTTATGGATGGATGGTTGGATGGATGTATGGTTATAAATGAATAGATGGTTGGAAGAATGGATGGTTGTTATGAATGAATGGATAGATGAATGGTTGTTATAGACCATGTTCCATGGTTGTTATTGAATGGTTGTTATGGATGGTTGGATGTATAGATAGATGGATGGGTGAATGGTTGTTATGGATGGATGGATGGATGGATGGATGGTTTAAATAAAATGCTGAAGCAATGAGCTGTTATAACAGTTCATGTCATGTTATCACAAATTGAAAGCTGATAAATTAATATTTAAGAAACAATAATTATTTTCCAGAAAGTTTTGGTGAGTCGTCTCTCCGGCAGTTTCATGGAATAATAAAGTGTACACAAGTTGTAGATCATCCAGAAACGTTTTCCATACATTATCTTGCATACATTTGCATAAAAGATTCAAGCCTACATTTGCCTCACACACAGACTTCCACTTCTCCATGAATGGACTAAACCGGTTTCCATCCTTTCTGATTTTAGCCTTTGAGCTATAATAAGTTAATTAGAGGGATTGTGAGTCCCCTGGCGGAGTGTAACAGAGCCGCGTTGAGCGCTGAATACCTCAGTGCCGTCATGTCAACCAGAAAAGTCTGTGCAGCGCCCAGGAGCAGCACGGTTAGCAGGTATCCCAGGAACAGGAGAGCGTGCCAGCTGCCATGAGCGATCGCTTGTGGAGTGTCTGGATGAATCAAACACAGCGGTACCAGCAACACACTCTGGGTCACTGTCATGGTGTAATAGAGGTCAAAAGTCATAGCATGGCCTCCCTCAGTCTGGGCAACTTTAGATAGCCAGACCAGGGAGAGACTGTGCAGGAGTAGGCTTACAGGAGAGTAGAAATATTCCAGTGGCTCCATGTTGTACAGACCGCCGTACACTGGAAAAAAACCAAACACATTGTTAGAAATTTTAGCTTCACTTTGCTGCCATTGTGTCAGCATTCTGATCTGTAACCACTTTATTATCTTTTTTATCCAACTGCACCATTAAGGGTTAAGGGCCTTGTTCAGGGGCCCAGCAGTAGTAGCATTGTGAAGCTACCACTTCCCTGTTTCTTAAGAGTTACTGAGCTACCACTGTCCCATAAAGTCACAAATGTGAAAAACTGTGGAAGTGTAATCATGTCTCTTCCCTTTCTGTCCCTTACTTTTCCTTCTCTTCTTTTCCCTTCTTTTCTTTTCCTTTCCCTCCTTTCCCCTTCCCTTCATTTTCCCTTCTCTTCTCTTTTCTTCTTTTCCAGACCCTTCCCATCCTTTCCGATCCCTTCCCATCCATTCCTTTCCCTTTATTTTCCTTTCCTTCCCTTCCTTTCCTCTTTGCTTTTTTTTCTTCCCTTCCTTTCCAATCTCTTCTGATCCCTTCCCTTGCCCTCCCATCTCTTCCTGTTCCATCCCTTCCCTTTTGTGTGCTTGGATTTGCAGTCTCCCTACCTGTAATTCCAACTGAGAGGAAAGTGATTATTATGAGCAGACAGGTGAAGTGGGTGGAGTTAGGCTTGCTGACTCCTAGAAGGTGACCCCATACAATGCTGAAGACTGGGAGAAGACGACCGGCTAGGGGGTACAATCCCGAGTGTGCCCATGCCTGTGCCCAAACAGCCAGAACAGCCTTCATACCGCCGCACACAGCGGGCACCAGCAGACGCTCTGCTAACCTCCAGGAAAACACATTGAGCTGAATGAGGCCCAGAGAGTTCAGAGTCAGCAAGAACAGGATGTTCAGAAGCACCTGTGAAAATCCAGAGAAGAAAATAGAGATGATGGTACAGTTTATCACATGAGAACGTTTGATATATCCAATCAAAAAAGAAATGCAAAGGATTGTGGGCTGTGTTATTAGCACTACCATCGTTTGGAGTTTTACACACAGTGAAACATCTGCATTAACTTTTACACACTGATAATCACCAGATTAGATTAGATTAGGTTAGATTAGATTCGATTAGATCGACAATAAATGTGTTATAAAAGCTGCACCAAACCTAGAAAACACAAACACAAGTCCGATCACACAATCATGCTGGCAAGCCGGACATTTGGACATTACTACCATAACCAGCATTACTACCTTAACCCATAACCAGATTTCTACAACCACACTCATACATGCACCTATGGGTAATTCAGACTCACAAATCAACCTAGAATACATGTCATTGGACTGTGGGAGGAAACCAGAGTACCCGGAGAAAACCTGGAGAACATGCAAATTCATTCATTCATTCCCGAATCCAGGGTCACGGGGGTCTGCTGTGCCTATCCCAGCACACAAAGGGTGAGAGGCGGGGGTACACCCTGGACGGGTCGCCAGACCATCTCAGGGCAACACATAGACAAACAACCATTCACACACACATTCACTCCTATGGACAATTTACAATCATCAATCCACCTAATCTGCATGTTTTTGAACTGTGGGAGGAAACCGGAGCTCCCAGAGGAAACCCACACATTATATAAGCGCTCATAGAGAATTTACAATGGCTTTAGGCTACCTTGTCCAAAAAAGGTCTACCGTGAGTATGAGTTAAACAGTAACAGTACCTGTATGAGTGCAAAAGGCGCAGTGTTTTGATAATGATACTGAGGAATGAAGATCCTATACACAAAGTCCTGAAGCTGGTCCGCGAGTGCATAGAGAATTACAACCAGCAGGGCCGCAGCATAGAGCATTAATGGAGCCAGTGATTTATAGGCATCGTACAGATATACTCGGACTGAAACAGGACATCGTATCCGCAACCACAGGAACCTGTTAGATGGACAAAAGACCAAAACTCGCAATTTGAAATGACAAAACCAATAATAACTGTTTGCAAAAAAAAAAGCTGAGAGAAATCAGCTAATTCTATGTAGCGTATTTGCTCAATTAATAATTTAAATACTGAAGCAACAGTTTTTATTAGCAAGTGATGAGAAGGACATAATGCATCAAAATGCACCTTGGTAGTTATTTTGGAATTGAACACCCCCTTTTTTGATATAAATAACTCAGGGCGTTTCCCCACATCATTACATTACCCCCACTAGCCAAGATTTTTTACAGGAGGCAAGACAGGGCCATTGATTCCAGTAATTCTCCCTCTGCCTGCTTTACCATTCATCAGACTAGGCTGACTAAATATTTACTTTTAAGGGCCTTGCTCAAGGGCCGGGCAATGGCAGGTTGATGGTGCTGGGAATTGAACTATTTTCCCACCTAAACTACAAAGTGGAACTGGGTAAAAAGCGGAAAATGGACTACCAATAGATACCATTTGTAAAGAAGGTTGACTGTATATCTGAGGCAGCCATGGAAGGTCTTCATACTGCCATTGATGGAGTGGTGGGCTTTCAATCCCCGAGCATCAGGTACAACATCAGGTACAGCGCTCCTGCAGACAGAAAGGACTAATTACAGTTATCAAACATTTTAATGACGGGATTCTTTTATCCTATATGTTTTCTGCATTCCATATAAAATAAAAATATTAAACATTCATTCATTCATTCATTCATTCATTCATTCATTCATTCATCTTTTTCCCTAATTTGGGAACATAGGGGTCTGCTGGAGTTTATCCCCTGTGCACATAAATTTGATAAATTTTTCAATTATCTTGTTTGTTATGTACAGCTGCATTGAGGCAATGTCCATTGCAAAAAGTGCCAAACAAATAAAATTTTATTGAATTGAACATAGGACGAGAGGCAGGGGTACACCCTAGACAGGTCGCCAGTCCATCACAGGGCCACACACATAGACGAACAACCACACACACACACACACACACACATACACACACATGTTTTTGGACTGCGGGAGGAAACCAGAGTACACAAAGGAAACCCATTGCGAAGAGAAGAGAAGAGAAGAGAAGAGAAGAGAAGAGAAGAGAAGAAAAGAGAAGAGAAGAGAAGAGAAAAGAATACTCACTTTATAGTTTTGATCTCTGAAATTTAGATATTTCATTTTCCCACAAAACAATGTGAAATCCTGTTTTCTTTCCGGAATGATTTCACAGAACCAGTGCAGAACCAGACTCTGTCAACCACCACCAGCTATACAGGAATAATATAACTGAGGTTTCTGTGCTGAGAAACATATATGAGTGTGTGTGTGTGTGTGTGTGTGTGTGTGTGTGTGTGTGTGTGTGTGTGTGTGTGTGTGTGCGTCTGTGTACAGCGTCAGGTTCATTACACTCTGAAGAGCTGACAGCAACCAACGGACTTTGATCTTTCCGTAGTCATGTAAGCAAACACACACACACATGACTACTGCTGACTGTCATCATCATCATCATCATCATCATTATTTCTCTCTCTCTCTCTCTCTCTCTCTCTCTCTCTCTCTCTCTCTCTCTCTCTCTCTCTCTCTCTGTCTGTCTCTGTCACACAGACACACATAATATATCCAGTAGGTTTATGGTCTGTGTCTGTGTGGGTAGGGGGAAGGGGTAGCTTGCTGGTTAATTTGTTGGACGCTGTTGGGCCCCTGGGTGAGGCCCTTAACCCACCAATTACTCAGTTCAGTAAATGTAAGGTTAATGGTTCATGGTAAGTTCATGGTAAGTTAATGGTAGGTTCATGGTTAATGTAAGGGGGCGTCAACCAAATACTGTAAATGTGTGTGTGTGTGTGTGTGTGTGTGTGTATGTGTATGTGTATCAGTCAGCCTGCTGAAAAGTAAGGTTAGTGTGTGTGTGTGTGTGTGTGTGTGTGTGTGTGTGTGTGTGTGTGTGTGTGTGTGTGTGTGTGTGTGTGT
>JAOTRA010000008.1:8540661-8565429 GCA_026260255.1 Pseudolaguvia tuberculata | reverse complement strand
CTGTGGCGACCCCTAATGGGAGCAGCCGAAAGAAGAAGAAGAAGAAGAAGAAGAAGAAGAAGAAGAAGAAGAAGAAGCTGTGAATATTAGAATACTTTTTGACAGTTACATTTTGCACTGAAACATTATTACAAAAGCTGTTGGGAAAAAAATATTGATTAGAAATATATTTCAGCTGCACTTCAGGTCAATTTGTCCACAAGTGACTTTTGTCAGACCCTCTAAGTTTATGTAACAACGCAGTGATAACCGAGAACAGAGCCGGATCCATAATGCAGTGAAGTAGTGATGTTTTATTTACAGAAGCAATAGTGAGGTGATATATATACAGTGAACACGTAAGTGAACACGTAACAAAAACAAATAAACAAAACACGAAGACGACGAGAAAGCACGGTGACACAAAATACAAAACGAGAATATGTACACAGTTCCAAAGTATCCAAAGTATCCAAAGTATCCAAACACGCCGTACATTCACGCCATACATTTGATGACCCATGTTGCCAAGACGACGACACCAAACATGTATGTTGCGCGGCGTCTATTGACGCTGCATGGGGCGGAGCCTGATCCGCTGATGCTGCATGGGGGTGGAGCCTCGTCCTCTGATGCCACGCGATGGGCGGAGGTCAGCCAGCCACCTTACATAGCCCCCCTCACTAAAGGATGCCTCCTGGAGAAAAAAGAGGAGAAACCAAAACACTGTCCCTGAACCAAAATACACAGACCGCAAAACAGACTGGGAAGACAAGGCAGAATGGGCAGGCAAACCAGACGGGCTCCAGAGAGCAACCAAACAGGGGGATAAGGGGAGAAGAAGAAAAAAAGAAACAAGGAGAAAGCCAGGGAGCACAGCAGAGACAAAAACCACAGTAAAAACGGAAGGCACATGTACGCAGCAAAGAGGGAGCAACACAGATAGGGGCCAATCGTGGGACCAAAGAAGGAGAGAGAGAGAGGGTGGCAGGGCAAGGGAAAGGACACAGATAAGGCGAGGGCAAAACACAGGGACAAAAATATAGCGGGATCAAGGCGAGAGGCATCAGAAACATACAACAATACAAAAACATAAACAAGAAAATAGACCACGTCCCAAGTCTCAGGGGAAGTGCCGACCCGGAGACTGTCCAAGGCCAATGCGGGAGACACTGAGGACGCAGTAGGGGACTCCAATTGGACCGACGGGACCTCAGTAGGGGAAACCAAGGGGACCAAAGGGACCTTAATAGGGGACTCTGCAGGCCATGAAGGGGACTCTGAAGGCCACAAAAGGGACTCAGGAGGGACCGCTGCGGACTCGGGAGAGGCTGGAAGGACTGCTGGGGATGCAGGAGAGACCGGAGGGACCGCTGGGGACTTGGGAGGGACCAGAGGGTCCTCAATGGGGAACTCGAAAGGGATCTGAGGGGCCTTAATGGGGAACTCAAAAGGGACCTCAACAGGGTACTCAAAAGGGACCGCAACAGGGGACTCGAAAGGGACCTCAACAGGGGACTCGAAAGGGACCTCAACAGGTCACTTGAAAGGGACCTCAACAGGGGACTCGAGAGGGACCGAAAGGGACATAATAAGGTTCGAAGGGATCTCTGTACGGAACTCAAAGGGGCCCGCTGGGAATTCTGGAGGGGCCGAAGGGACCAAGAGGGACTCACGAGGGACAGAAGGGGATGCTGAAGGAAACATAGGGGATGCAGAAGGGACCATAGGGGACGCTGGAAGGACCGTAGGGGACGCTGGAGGGACCATAGGGGATGCTGGAGGGACCAAAAGGGACTCTGGAGGGACCAAAAGGGACTCTAGAAGGACCAAAAGGGACTCTGGAAGGACCAAAAGGGACGACAAAAGTTCAGGTGCGGGCATAGACAAAAGTTCAGGTGCTGACGCAGACGAGGGCTCAGTTGCAGACGCAGACGAGGGCTCAGATGCAGACGAGGGCTCAGATGCAGATGAAAACGAGGGCTCAAATGCAGACGAAGACAAGGGCTCTGGTGAAGACGCAGAGGGCTCTGGCAAAGACGCAGAGGCCTGGGTGAAGACGCAGAGGGCTCTGGTGAAGACGCAGAGGGCTCTGGTGCTCACACAAACCCCGGCTCGATAGGTCCTGAAAAGACCTCTGAAATCCAGTGCAGAAAGTGCTCAATATCCACAGGTTGTCGCCAGTATAAGTCCCATACCGCTGCTATAGCCAATAATGCCTCGTTGCTCAATAAAAGTACAAAAAACTCACATTTGGCTTTTGCCGAGGAAAACTGACGAGCATGAGAGAAATATCGGCGACACTGAGCGATGAATAGCTGACAAAGTTCATGCTTGCTATAGAATTTGTTTGGAGGTTTAGGTGCTTACCCGCAAGTGTAAATGCTAGCGCAGGAGGTTAGCCTGTCCAATTAGCGATTGGACCGCTTGTGTGTGCAGCCGGATAGCAGTGACAAGCAGGTTAGCCTCCGCAGAATTAAATGCTAGCGCTAACTTGGGGGACGTGCAGACAAAAACTCCATCACCTTATTACTTCCCGCTGGATCCGTAGATGGTGGGTCATTCTGTAACGACGCGGTGATAACGGAGAACAGAGCCGGATCCATAATGCAGTGAAGTGGTGATGTTTTATTTACAGAAGCAATAGTGAGGTGATATATATACAGTGAACACGTAAGTGAACACGTAACAAAAACAAACAAACAAAACACGAAGACACAAAGACGACGAGAAAACACGGTGACACAAAATACAAAACGAGAATATGTACACAGTTTTAAAGTATCCAAACACGCCGTACATTCGATGACCCGCCTTAAATATTATGTCGTCATCCTGGCAACTAGGTCAAACATGTATGTGGCATGGCGTCTGCTGACGCTGCATGGTGGCGGAGCCTCGTGCGCTGACGCTGCATGGGGCGGAGCCTCATCCGCTGAGGCCACGCGAGGGGCGGAGCTCAGCCAGCCACCCACCTTACAGTTTATTTGTATGGCACAACATAAAATGTATATTAAAAGGGAGAAATATCAATAGGGTTTGTACAAAACAGATTTAAAAAACACGTCAATACAATCATTTCAAATATTTGCACATCACATTACATTGTCTTGCACTAAGAGTGTTACTTTGGCATCTTGCAACAATTTCCCACATCTAAATAATAGCAAGCTGTGCTCATGTCCCAGAGAAAGTAAACCGAGTTTTTTAGCTGGAGGTGCTGAGCATGGCGGAAAAATATTTTTTCATTCATTCATTTGTTTATTTCCTGCTTAATTTCCTCATTTACAGAGTTTATTCTTTTAGCTCAAAAAATATGGCTAAACTGTAAAACTGGCTTTAGTTTGAGGACAAGAGTAGAGCTGTAACTGTTGTAGCTGGAGGCTGTGAAAAACATTGTTTTTGCTTCTCCCAGCATGATTAAAATAAGATGTACAGACCTAATATTCAAAAATATATAATAAGCTTGACTTTTAAAGTATTTATTTTCCTAGAGAAAAAAAAATTACCCAGTCATTATCCTCCTCTGTCTCTGCTTAGTTATTCTCTCCCTGTCTGCAGGCCAAGCTTGGGAGTTCAACCCTTTGTGTTTAAACGCGGCCTTTAAAGTTGGCTTCATTCTATCACGGTTCTGTATATTATCTGTGTATCTAAACAAATAAAAAATTCCATTCTTCCTGCGGTTTGCTAATGGGTCACAGTCTTTCTCTGTCTTTCCTCTTTCTTTTTTCTTGTTTCCTTCTACTCTCATCCTAGAACAGTCTGTTCTTCTGTGTACATTCGTGTTCAACTCTGATTTGCCTAAGCCACATCTTTCAATTATCAATGGAATCATTATTTCTAGAGACGATAGTTCAGAATCTAATGTAATCAGATAATAATTATCGTATTTTCTGCACTCTAAGACACACCAGATTATAAGGCGCTGTATCAATGAACGGGTATAATTTCAGATATTTTCATACCTAAAGCTCACTGGAAAATAAAGTACACCAGATTATAAGGCGCATTAAGCAGTGCTTTGGAGGGGATATTTTAAGAAGTGTGCATCCCAGAAGAAACATCGATCGAGGACTGAACTAGGATTAAACCAGGACTGTGGTCCTAGGAAGGAGCCCATTGGACTGAACCAGGACTAAACCATGTCATCTGTGTATGACATCTGCGTTTAGCCCAGTGGAGCGCGGAGCTCTGCATTATTTACTCACGAGACATCAGTTTAAAGGAAATGATTGATTGATTGATTGATTGATTGATTGATTGATTGATTGATTGATTGATTGATTTTTCTACCACTGTAATTTCTGTCAGTGAATCAGTGAATTAGTGTGTGTATGCGTGCGTGTGTAGGTGAGTATACCTGGGACAGTTAAATAGACATACTGTAATAAATTTAGTAATAATAACATTTTCCCAGATTTTTGAGCACAAATCGGTTCGAGGTCAGTAAGCACAAACAGAATTAATTAATATAAAAGGTGCACTGAATAATAAGGCACACTGTAGATTTTTGTGAAAATTAAAGGATTTTAAGTGCGCCTTATAGTCTGGAAAATACAATGCATTAAAAATCTGAATAATTTCATGACTTTGACCGGGCAGCATCGTTGCTTAGTGGTTTGAACTAAGCAGTAATGTTCTTGCAACTGAGAAGATTAGAAAAGCTTATCTATTATACTTATCTGAAATATTTTATCTTGAGGCGTATGGGAAACAACAGCAAAATAATAATTTGGAGTCATGTATGTTAGTATTTACTTAGTATTGGATTGGATCAGTATCTAATGTAACTACAGCTACAGTGATTAATATTATTTTGAATTGGCTCAACAAGTTTGGAAAAAGCAATCTTGGAAAAACCATGTTTGTAAAAATCGGAAGACTATCTAAAATATTCCAACCATTTTGCTGTAACTCACAAAGATACTATTATCTCCCATGATGTTGTTTGGCTTACATTAACTAAAGCGCCTGGCTGGTTTTTGCATGACTTTATTCATTGTGCTACAATAAAAAATGGTTCAACCTAATGTACATGTTTTTGGAATGTGGGAAGAAACCAGAGTATCTGGAGGAAACCCAAACTCTGGACAGAAATATCCCCAGGAATCGATCCCGGGACCTTCTTGTTGTGAGGAGACAGTGCTAATCCTGGATGATTAGTGCATATTAAATTATTTTAGCAACTATTTTTAAACCCTTTAGGTTAGGAGCCAAAGTAATCATTTAACATATTTGAGTTTACCAGTGGTGGCGTAGCAGACCCCTGTGACCCCGGATTCGGGAATAAGCGGGCAAGAAAATGAATGAATGAGTTTACCAGTTTGGAACTGCACCTTCCAACATGACTTGTGACCCGTCCAGGGTGTACCCCCGTATCTTGCCCTATGTGTGCTGGGATAGGCGCAGCAGACCCCTGTGACCCCGGATTCGGGAATAAGCGGGCAAGAAAATGAGTGAATGAGTTTACCAGTTTGGAACTGCCCCCTCCAACATGACTGTGCACTAGTGCTCAAAGGCCCAAAGCAAAGTTTATGAAGATAAGAATGAGTCTGGGGTGGATGAACTTGAATGGCCTGCACCTTAGTCCTGACCATAACCCGATAGAACATCAGTGTGTGACCTCACATATGTGCTTCTGGAAGAATAATAAAAAAACAAACAAAAAAAACCAACCCATAAACAGACTCCTAAAGCTTGTGGACAGCAGTCCCAGAAGAGTTAAAGCTACAAAGAGTAGACCGGTATCACTTAAGTTCATATGCTAGTTAAGGCAGGTTAGTGAATACATTTGAGCATATAGTGTATATTAATCAAAACTTTTAGCTAAATGAAATGTCTCTTCTTTAGGCAGTACTGTGAGACCTAGTGGTAAGATGATAAATGTTAATAAAACTGATTTTGGGTGAACCTTGAAGGTAGCCTTGTTGAAATTGAAAAGAAACATGCATTTAGAAGACGTGTTCAATTAAATAGCAAAATAGGAATACATCTGGAATAAGATAAGAAATCGCATGTGCTTGTAATGCTCAGGTCACCAAACTTCAGCAATATAGTGCAGATTTTATTGAACAGTCTTTATTAAATTTTATTAAAAAACATTGCTTTTATTGTCAAGCTTTTGAATTCTTTAAAAAAAATTCAATAGAAAAAGCATGTGGACATGTAACCCTGACACAGCAAAGGTTTAACCGCACTACATTTTGTGACATTCTTATTTGGCAACAATAATAATAATAATAATAATAATAATAATAATAATAATAATAATTAACAAAAGGCTGTTTCAAATAATTTGTTAACTACTGCTATTTAAGTATCATAATACAATTTTTTTCTTTGTTAAAAATTCAGGGATATAAAAATATCTGCTTTAAATTCGAAAAGTTTTTTTGATTTTTTTTTTTTTTTTTTACAATATTTACACACTGATAGTTGCACTGTTAAATATTCACACATTTATATATGGTACTTTATAAATATAATCTTTTTGTTTTGTCAATGACCAAGTGTAGACTTATTAACAAATAGTATGGCTAGTTTAGTAGAATAATACAGAATCGAAAGCTGACTATGTCTTTTCAAGAATGTCAGTCATAATATCGCAAATACTGTAGAAGCATTTTGAGCACTGAATGATCGCTTATAATTTCATAGTAATTATTGTGATGACTGTTGTAGATTCCACAAATCTATGAAATGATACAGTTTTTCCCCTTATGTCCTCGCTTTTTTTTGGAATTTGTCCTAGTGCCATAAGATGAGGACACTTGATTGGAAAGTTTGCCGGTATAATACTGATACACAGATTTCCTGGGTTGTGGAATTGGTTGACCCAAGAAGAAACCTTCTTCCTCAGATTCAGAGGAAGAAGATGAGCATGTAGAGCACCAATCGTCATCGTCTCCATAAAAATGATAGAATCTCTCAGCAGCCTGCTTCTTCAAGCCGTAATCAGAGTTTTCATGAGCATGTGAGGGTTGTACATATTGAGCTGTAGGTACAGGACCACGCTGAAGATAGTCCTCTCGGTAGCACTTACGTGCTTGATCTTTAGGCACTACATGGAGTGCATTGTCTGACCGAGACTTCCGGCTCCTTCGTCTGTGGTTATGGTGATGCCGACGGTGTTGCTCATCCTGTTCGCCAAAATGGTACACCCTTCTCCGTGTACATTCGCTCATCGGAGGCTGTCGCACCTCTATATCATCATAGTGTCCATTGTCCACAACATCATCAGAGAATTTGACCTGGTGAGGCCTTGATTGGGATCTAGACCTACGGAGAACTGGAGGAATGGGTCGTTCCTTGGGAAGGGGGATCAGCTCTTCTGGTTCCTCCTCCTCTACAATCTCTACATGTTCCAGCTCAGATGTAAGGCTTTTCAATGAGTTGGCACTCCTGTGCAACATTGAAGAATTGAGAGTTCCCATGTTGCTTGTTTTTTCGCAATCCTGCTTATCTAGATTGGTGAAGTTTTGTAATATGAAGGGCACATGTTTTTCTTTTAAGTCTATTTCCACTGAAGCACCTGTTTAGAAAGATGACAGTTTTTATTAAAATTCAAATTTTTTCAGTTTACAGATTACAAATTTTAATTAAAAGTGTATACAAACCTGTGATGTTAGATAGTGCTAACGAGTCCATAGAGTCTCGAACAACATGCTCCTGCTGTTTAAGTCCATCTGTGATGCATTCCATTGAGTCATTAAACCACTGCTTTTCCTCATGCTTAAAGTTGGCACCATGTTCCAAATCAAGCTCTTGGATTTTTCTGCTGCTTGCAGGTCCAGGATGACTGCCATATGCAGAGTCTCCCAGCCCATCTTGGGAATGCGTCCAGTACATATCTGTCTTGTACTTTTTATTAGCCAGACTGCTGTTGCCACCACTGCCTGATATTTTAGATTCTACCTTATGTTTAATTTCAGATTCTATCACCCAATGATCACTTGGTCTGTTGTCCTCTGGTTGCTGGAAGATTCCATGTTCTCCAAATTTAAGAAGTAGTTGGGTCATGTAGTCTTCATGCTCAGCCCATTCTTCGTGGTCCTCAGGTACTTCCTGTTCCTCTCTGTTTCTCCAGAAATGCTCATCTGATAAATTCAAATGTGTCAGCTTATTTGACAAAGTGTCTTCTGTATTGCTCGAATAACCCGGAAACTTGTAGTTTCCAGCAGGTGAGAAGAGCAGAGACTGGCGACATTGGTCTGCAGAACAACTGCTCTTTCCTGTTCTGACACTGCGTCTAGATTCACGAGACCTGCCGGACTGAAAGGCGGAATCTGATGAGTCTGAAGCATGCATATCCTCCCCAAGACTACAAGCTTTAGAACAATAGATGCGGCCTTGTTTTGGCAGGAAAGGGCAACCGAGCAAAGAGGTTTTGCACTGAGAACAGCTAAAGCACCCATCTGTGGCATGCCAGTGGAGCCCATCATATGTCATCTGAGCATGGTCAACCCCTGAATAAAAATAACCAGAATTAGAAAAGCAAGAGTTGATTTTCAGCCACAAGGATAAAAATAAAGAACAAGGATAAAAATAAAAAACTTTAAAAAGGCTTGGTGATAATACCCATGCAACTTTGATGTTAAGGGAGGTAGGGTACTATCAAACAAAATTCAATAAATAATTCAACCTACTAAATTGTTCAGTTTGTTTGTTGAATATATAATGTAATCGAACAATGAGTAAAACTAATGACAGTTTTACTTTAATCTTTTGCTTTGAACCATTTAGACAATTAAACTAATCATATCACATTTAAGCTAGTTCTTAAGTCTATTTCATGCAAAGTAAGTTAGAGCAGCTAAAGAGGTTTCAAGCTTAATTTTTCAAACAGTAATACTGCCAACTGAAATGATACAATGATGTTTTCCAAGTAAACTTTTTTTTTATCATAGATCAGGCTTTATTAAATGAGTCAGAATTATTAAATATATGATGACACACTGACATTTTGAAACTTTGACTTACCAATGTGTTCTCCGCAGGCCTCACAGTATTCAGCATACAGGGACTCAAAACATCCACAACAGTAAGGCCGACCATCTTTCATGATGTACCGCTGACCACCCAAAATAGTTTCACATTCAAAGCAGGAAAAGTGCTTCATGTGCCAATGACGGCCCTCTGCCTCTGTGCACTCATCATCAAAGATAATCTAAAAAATAAGTTATGTATTTTATTTTTTAATATATAAAATGTGTTGTGTGGGTATTAAAGCTGCATCATCTTACCTCATCACAGGCTGAACAGCGAGGTTTTAGCAATTCAGCATGATGTCTCCCACAATGGATCTTCCCCTCATGATAGAAATAAATAAGATCCACTAAAAGCTCATTACATGTTGAGCATGCAAAACATGCTGGATGCCAACACAGTCCAGAACCTGCTCTTGAGGCAAAGACTGCCATCTCTCCTCCGCTGATCTTCTCCCCGCACTAAGGTTTTTTGTTTTTTTTTAAAGAAAAAGTTACTTTTGTGTTATTCTATTATATTTTTTGAAAATAATGTTAATTCTGAATTACTTACTTGTTCACAGATCATGTGAGATGTAGTTCTAGGCAGTAACTTTAGAGTTCCTCGACCCAACGCCTCCTTTTTTCGTTGCACGCTGAACATGTGTAGCTCCTTTTTTTCTTCATCACCAAGGGACTGACAATAGCGCACCTAAGACAGCAATAAATATCTGTTTTTAAATGTTTGTCTGTTGCAGTTCTCTCTGAATCATTTGACGACCTTTTGTTTATCATTGTAAATGATCAGTGATTTTTAAAAGGGAGGAAAGTGAAAGACAGAACAATTGCATTAAAAAAGACTTTGTTCGAGCCAGACATCTGCAACAATCTTAAAACAAAGCAAGTAATATGATAGTACTTCAGAGCAATAACTGTGGTACATACAATATGCATCAGAGCAGTGTCTCTACACACTCCTGCCTCAGCTAGCAAACCGCAATAATGTAAGGAATCTCTGTGCCACATGTTGTGTCGAGTCCCTCTGTAACATCATAAAATCACTAGCTCAAATGTCTCATTGTACCCACACCCACAAATGAACAAGGAAACAAAGATGTCTTCTGTGATGGCAAAGAGGATTTCAGTGAATGAGACAAGGTATAAAAACGCATGAGGTTAACCAGCACCCACAATGGTTCATCATTAAAAGCAATTTGAGTGGGGTTCGAAATGTGATGCACAAGCATATTTTCATTTGACAATGGGTGAAACAATAGAAGCTTTATTGTAGCACTGTTTCTTCGAGTCTCACTGGAGGTGGTGATGCCTTGTGGGTTAAGGCTTCGAACCAGAGAAGCAGAGCTGCAGGTTTCCTCAATCTAGAGACAGCTTGTTGATTTAGCCCTGGTTTCTGGGGACTGAAGTCCTAACATCTTTCCTTTGATCACTGCCATTATTGCCTTGAGCAAGGCATTTAACCCAAAACTGCTGATGGGGTCCTGTAACAAAGTAACCATGTGTGCCCTATTCTAGCTTAGCTTTTGAATAACTTTATAGAAGTGTTAAATAGGCTTAGCCAGCTGTAGTACTTACTACAGGTCTTAACCTGAAAAAGGTATTTAAAAATTCATGATGTGCATTTGGGGTGTGCGTAGCAGACAGTGTGTTAACACAACCTAGACAGTTACTGTCTTTATCCAGTGATGTTCCCCTCATGCTGATGTTACAAGGGGTTTATTTCCAAAGCCAAAAATTTAAACCAAAAATTCGAAAACATATCATTAGCATTTTGAATCTGTAACCAAGGTCAATATTATATTATATAATGTATATATTAGTGTTTATGATTCCACTTACCTCATTGTCATGGGGAGGTAGCTGATATAAAAGCTGTTTGATACGGTATTTCTCTCCTGGACTGTTTACATAAGGAACTTTATCCTCTGGCAAACAGGAAAAGTACAGCTGGACCTGAAATGCAACAATAGACAAAGGCGGAATCACAAATTAACGATGATCTCAGACAAAGATTCTGTATTTACAACAGAATTAGCAAATACTAATAACTGAAAACAGTCATCTATTACTATAGGAAATGTTTTCCCCTTAATTATCATTACTGCTGTCATGTCATATATATTAAGCTCTTTCTAATTAACCTAATAAATGTAAGGTAGTCAATACTTACACTAAATTATCAATATTTACACCTATAATGAATTCTGAAAGAAGTTGGTTTAGATAATTTTATGAAATGCATGTCACTAAAATATTTGTTGGTCAGGCTGTCCTGCTTACAAGGTGAACAAACTTGTCCTGGAATGACACATTTCACCGGCCTCGACATGCTCGACATCAGTAACTGCAAATGCATGCTGAGCACACCTGCAGTTAAACAGCTGTTTTATGCATGTATATATTTAGCTATCAGTCAACTGATTATAGGATTGGGAAATGCTGTGTCATGAGTTTAGGCATATTTGAAGCGTTACCTGGATGAATTCAAACACCTCCAAGGTTACCAAACAATACTTTTTCAGTAAAAGATAAATTAGATGAAGATTTGAGCTTTTTATGATTTCATATGGTTTGAGCTTTCATATGATTTTCATATTCATATGGATTAACGCTAGCCGAATATAGGCTGGAATATCAAATTTTGTAGCCTCTATTACATATCCATTATATGATGTTTATGAGCTTGCAACTTTGATAAATTTATGACTGCTCATGACTTGCTATGAAGTGTGTATACCACTATTTGTCATTCTATGCAAGTCAAAGATGCCTTCTTTACTGTCTTTCCCCCTCTAGCTGGTGACCTCAGTAATGGGCATCAATTTATGAGTGCTGGTCGTAACATTCAGCAGATAGAGTGGATTGGACTTGTCTCCTCCTGCTTAAGCAGCATCCTGCTATCATTTAGCCTGCTATTTAAACCTGACAATGAGCACAGAACGTAAATCATGCTCAGTTCATCCTAATATTACCACCCACTCCTTTCCCTTGGGCAACTAGTTAACTGTGTTTTTTGGGTATCTGTGTACTTCCCAGCAATGATCACCTATAATGTTTTTGGGGTAATTCACAGAATGACAGCTGTAAAGACATTACAGTTGCTCCTTGCGCTAAACACAAAGCCAGTGTTTGGATTTTAGTCTTATATTGCTTTAGACCCTTTTCTCGCCCCTCACCCTTGATTGCAGTCATATGTGCTTTTCGGACTAGGAGGAGTATTAGAGAGACTCTGAGATAACTGTTAAGGCTTTCACTGTTGACTTGGAAAAGCACCACATCATCACATTTTCAGTCAGAAGAAGCCTGCCTTTGCAGACATGGTACAGAAAACAGCCGTTGCCCTGAATGTTCCTCATACTGTTCGCTTAGCTGGAAGTTAGTGTTGATTGCTCTAAGCCACTGTCTGCCAGCTTGCCATAATGACTTGCAGATTTTCCATGAAACAGTTTGTAAATAAAAAATTGCATATCCTGTTTCCAAGTGCCTGTAGGGTGATGCCTACAAAATGCTCTGCTTCCCCAACAAATGAGTTGGATGATCTAATTAGAATGAATTAGAACAAGCTTGCTTGACCAATGAAGTGATTCATCTTCTTTTGTATATAACTCATGATTGTTCATTTAACTGTCTAACCAGATTATAGGATATGTACTCCATACAAGTTCTCATAATGAGGCATCAACTTTTTATTTATTTATTTTTTCCCTTTTTTTTTTTAAAGGTGCACAGACTCTAAACACTCAAAAAGGCTTACCTGTTCTGGTCTTAGCCCAGGTGGAACCCAGGAATACTCTTCCAAAGCACATCCTGAATCATCGTCTGACGTAGAGCTTCTCTGAAATGCAAATGAGATCTTTCCAACCTTCTGATCCATTTCCAAATGCTTGCCACTCCTGTGGCAACCACTAGGATTCTCTAAGTTCATTATGCAAGTTTCCTGCAGATGAAAAAAAACAACATTTTGTTAATGAGGAAAGCAGGGCAAGCTAAATATTTAAAATCCCGGTAGGCACTCCTCATCTGAGTAGCCGGAATGAAATATACACTTAACGTTAAACAACAACACTGAGCTATGGATGAATTAAATTACAATTATCAGTACAAATATCGGTTCCAACTTTCAGAAGTCAACCGTTTTTGAAATTATCTCTACTTTGCATGTAATCTCTTTTGCATGTTTAAACTTGATGCACACGATTTTACATGTCACATGAGGATAGTAATAACTGGCAGAACAATGTCAGCGAAAATGTTGCACAACACTGCATCAACGACAAATATTGTGCAAAATACAGATGCTCCCTAGTTTGCATAACAGTGGATTGAAACTGAAAGTAAAAGGACATTTACACACGATTTGATTTGATTGACGATATTGATTGATAGATTTCTATAAAGTACAAACAATTTAATTTGTCCATCTACATTTGTATGTTTTCACTTCATATGAGATGGTAGTGGGCAAGGGCAGGGCAACATTTTGGGAGTGGGCAGGGCATGGCTACATGAAAATAACGACTTAGTTTGCATGCTTTACATTTTATAACAGCGTTTGACTTTTTCAATTTCCCTTTGATTTCAATTTAAATGCATTTTAGAAAAACACATGAAATGCATACCCGTTTTATTTTTAGAATGGTACCAGTGATGACATGTTAGAATAATGTTTCGATGCTTTATCCTCATAGAATTGTTATTTTTATTTCCATTAGAGGCCAGAATTAGAATGTATATAAAAAATAAAACAGATGACCTAGTTATTTTTTCCCCTTTCTTTAAATCATTTTATTGCCAGCGGACGTGTTCTACACAAAGAACTCAGATTACTTTTCCAGACATGCCTGTTGATCATAAATAGTTGTGTAGTTGTGGTCAGATTTCAGCTATATATACTCATATTGTCTGACTTCAGTTAACACTAGTCACCAGTTTAGCACTCCTCCCACCCCCCCTTCACCCCCTGCTGTGGTTAAGTGGACAGCTGAAAAAGCCAAGCACATCTGATTGTACCCTTTGAAGTGGCATGATGATTTGCCAACACGCTGTATTTTCATGACTGTTCAGACTATCTGACTTGCGACTGTTCACACATTAAACAAAGCTTAACATGTTCACTGTATGACGTGCCATACATGCTGCAATGTGTTGTAATTTTCTGTATACTCTTATTGAGAAGTAACAAGTTGAGGTTAGATAATAAGCTTTTAATATTCTGGATCATTCAGACTCAAGCACTATTTACTGGACAGCATAAGTTGTCTGCTGTTACTCTGATGAACATAATAGAATGACTTGTTATTATCCTCCAAAAACAGTGAAATGAAGAGGTTTACAGTTTACTTGTTTTTCTTTCTGCAATTAAAAACAATTTTTCATTAACCTGAAAGAACGAGCATTCGTACCTTCTAATAAACACATTCCCACTTCTTCATATATTTAACCCCATTTAACTATTGATATGTTATTCATTGTAAAGTAGATTATTTATTAACTATTATTACACATTCAGTAACTATTCTGAAACATTTGAAACGTAAGGGAAAGTAATGTATTTACAAGATTTGGACATGTGAAATGTTTAGGGGACTTTATGAGTTAAAACTAGCTTATATAAGGTGTGTAGGCTATATAATGCCTACACACTTTCATCAGCAATTCCAACCAGAAACCTTGATGTTTACTCTGTTTGGTCATGTGGATCACATGGTGGCTAAAATCCTTTTTCATGCACGTGAACATGTGTGGCTCTTTTTAAATGTATCATTCAACAGTAAGTGACCCTTGTTAACATGGTTTTGGAAAGTCGGGATGCATATCTTTTAGATCCACCCACAGAGAAGCTGAATCCCTCAGCTAGAGGCTGTGCACAGGGGGTCCGAGTGTGTAGCCACACATACAGACTGAGACTGCAGTCAGTGTTAAGTATTTCTAAAATACGATGTTAGAATATTTCAGCTTTGGAATTATAGATGCATATAATAGCCATAATAATCTATATTTCAGCTTAATAAAATTTATCCACATTTTACAATTACAGTACTTATATATTTTGTGTACATTTTCAGTAAACACTTTAAACTCTTAGTAGTTTAGTATATAAAAATTACTGCATTAGTAAAAAATGAACCTAAAAATGTAAAAAAAAACAAACAAAAAAAAAAAAAACCCACATAAGCTTAGATATAACATTGCACAGGTTTTGTTGATTTGTTAGCATTCTACAAACCATATTTATTCCAGGGCTCATAGTGATCAAACTAAGCCTCTAATGTAAAAAAGATAATCCTTGGCACTAGTTCTAAGATCTTAAAAGATCTCGAAGTTCTACAAATTAAGGGTTTGCTCCAAAAATCAGTCAGGATTATACTGGTAAATCAACAAGCCTATATCCTATTGTCTGTTAGATTAGATGCTCCTAAAAGCCAGTTTGACTCACTGTTCGACACAGAAACAAAGATCTAATGTATACAGGAGGACTATGGCCAAATGGCTGTAAGACACTGTAGCTACATAACAACCACCTGTACTAAAGCAGACTTTCGGAGGAAGCTAATAAGAACTTTTTTAATAAGAACCAATTTACCAAATAGGATCTCTGTGCTTAGTCACACACTTTTATACTTCTCTGCTAGCATGCTTTTTACAGTGAGTACAGTCTTCAAAGAAGCATTTCTAGCCACACTTACACACAAATACAAGGCAATGTTTAAAATGAGCATCTACGAAATGACCAGTTTTTAAGACATAATATGCTAATTACTTTCTATATAACACATAGGACAATACAAGTATAATTGTTTGATTACATTTCCTTGATGCCATTTTTGGAGCTTACCTCTTAATGAAAATTTCAACACTCCAAATGAATCTCCTTGTCTGTCTTATTGCAACCAAATGTGTAGATCACATGTCCTAATAAGTAAAAACTTCCTGTCTTTTCATATCTCAAATCCAGTTGGCTAGATCCTTAAACCTCCTGTTGCATTTCCTTCAAGTAATGACAGTCTGACCCATGTACACATGCACACAGCTAGAGATGTGAGCAAGCGTACAAGCAAGGAAGAGAGGAGCTGCTCAAGCAGATGGCTTCTGAACTTACTGCACTCCTGTGGAGCTCAGTCTGGAAGCCACTCCCTCATAATCTAGACCCAGCCATTCACAGCTTTAGCTTTCCTTTCTCGATTACAATTTACATTAATCCTTTTTATTTTCTAATACCACAGAATATTAAGGTGAGTTTAACCATTGCTCACCTTTTAGTTGAAATAAGTCATATGAGCCTGGTATTGAAATTCTTACTCTGTATCCTTTAGAAATAATCTGAGAAGATATGAGACTAACATTATGGCCATGACGTTCTAACATTAGTATGTGGTTTGTTGAACAAAGACTGCATCCGATTTAAAACAAGTGTCAATGTGTACACATAGGAATTTACTGTACTAATGTATGAGGAACAGCAAACTTTGTTGCTTTGTTGCATCAGCTCATGCATGTATACTATCAAAACTAGCCAGAGGCAGTTTCAGACAGCTTTCCTCATAACAAAGCTGAATGGGTTCAGGCTACAGTCAATCTTTCACCTCTTAGTCAATAATGATGTCAGCAGATCCACGTCACTGTGCCTAAAGAAAAGCTTTACATGCAACACTGTAGGACAATTTCCATATAAATCAAAGGACTAGTTCCTATCCAGATTAACCGCTTCCACAAGGATGTTCCATAATTACTTGCAATAGTCTTAAAATACTGTTGGCCTTTTTTTTACTTTAAAAAGATTCTTAATCAAAAGGTGCATTAAAGTTTACTTATTCACAAATATGTCAATTTATGATGCAACCATTCCAAAAAAGACAACAATAAGTTTTACTTTGAGCATAGTTGACCTCATCATCTCTATAATTTGTAAAAGCTGGAGTCTTGACTGTTGTTTCAATAAACAAAGCTTGATGTTGCTTCCTAAATGATATTTGATGGAGAAGCATGAATTCTCTTTAAACAGGGTGGTCTTTGTGGGTAGTCCAAACCATTCCACTGCAAGCTTAGGTGTTTTTGAAACCAAAGCTTCCTCTGAAGTCTGCAAAAGGTGTATGATTATACACCCTAGCTAGTTCAACTGTGCTGCAGGTTTATCTTTGAAGTTAATTTTTTTTTGCTTTTTGGATGTTTCACTTCTTTGCAATGACTGATAAATTATGTTAGAGTTGTTTTTTTCTTGGACAAAGCCATTGTTGGTGTCAAGGACATAGACACTCAATTCTTGCAAGACTCAGACCAAACTCTAGGCTTTTGTGTTAAGAGGAAGAAAAGAGTTCACACTCCCCTGCATTAGCAAGTCTTTGAGAGATAAACAACCCCACATCCTGCTGTGAAGACATTCATGAGTCCTGGCTTGGAGTGTTGAATGCAGATTGACCCCTGTCTTGGGTAGACAGCCAAACTAGATGTTGCTTTACTGACATCTTTTTTTTTTGTTTAAAACATGCAACAATTATAAGGAGTGATAAAAAGATCCAGAGGCCTTAAAGCCCAGATGGCCTAGTACAGCTTGAAATTAATCCTAAATACCAACGGTAAAGAGCACTATTTAGGTTTTACTATGTGTAGTCTCTGGCATGGCATGGCATGGCTTTTTCACACCTCTTTAATTACAGAGGGACCAGTTTTCTGTTACTACTCCCTAGTAAAAAGTTTTATCATTTAGTAGAAGCATGAATCAACTTCCGTTCAAGACCAATTATGTGAGATACAAATTATGGAGACAATATTTTTTTTGTCTCAAACAATTTTGATACTGTGTTAATAAATACTTGTGCTATTTCATTTATATTGGCATAAATTGCCAGTGTATAATCTACAAAATGTCAAAACTGTCTAAGTGATTTAGGTAGTGCAACTAACACTTCTGGGTTCTATTGTTAGAGTACTAGATCTTGTTTCACAGGTCAGGGTTGACCTGAAATACTTGTGAAATATAAAAGAACACAAGTCACACATCCCTGACCCCTGGTTGTTCCTAAGCTGGATAATGTCATAAATCTCCTGACCTCATTCCACCCCCTCCTCTTTCTGCTCACTCGTGCTCAGAATGACCCAAACAGCAGCTCACACCTGGTTTTAACTTCTTTGAACTGTAAAACAGACGCTCTGACCTAACTTGTCCCAGCTCAATACACATCCCATAGTCAAGATACTACAGTGCAGGTTGGGACAAAACTGTGTCTTAATGTCTCACTCCTGATCCACCCAGTTTCTCATTCTTCAGGGACTCAAAGCATAGATTTGACTCTCAGAATAGTGCCCCATATTTGACAGTGTCCTGAATTCTATGTAATGTGGGTCAGTTATCACATGGTCATTTGCTTTTACTTTGGTCATGCATCAAATGCTGTGTTTTCTGCTCTAGTTTCTAGTTTAAATTCAATAGACATATATGTACTTTGCATTTTCATTTACTGCATCTGAACAGATTCTGAAAAGTCACACAGTTTTGGCAAGAGTTTCATTAAACCCTAGACAAGGCTATGTCCTACCATTATACTGCTATTTATTGCAGTTCACAGCCATTGTTTAAGATAGTGCCTAGTTGTGTGCTAGTTGTGGGCCATCTTATAAAAGTCAAGAATTTAATGACCTGCCAATGGCCATTATCAAGACACAAGCTTAACAAAGGAAGGGCCATAAAGGCCAATAAAAGACCATCACCCTACTGTAACAGCCCTTTGCTCCTTACTGAAAGGTCAACTGATGGAGTGTTGCTCTGATATGGACTATGCCACATTGGTGATGACAGTCTTAGGTCACTCTGTGGTCTCATAACCTTCAGATAACCCCTTCAGGACTTTTAACATTTGTTGAGATATCATAAAAACTTTACACCAAAACAACATATTGGCAAATTTTGAATCATGTGGAAATTTCAGAATTGAGAAAAAGAAAAATAATATCTATTTCCTCAACAAACTTTTGGATAGGTCATTTGTAGAACTTACTTTTATTCTTTTACTACAGAATTATATAAGATAAGAAGCCTTCACTATATGCAAAATTCTAATAATAACTAAAAGTGACTGGCAGAAATTTCATACAGTCTATGTATTATAGCTAATACTATGATCAGATTTACCAGGCATTGGATCAATAGTGTAATGTTTGCTCTGGACAAGAGCGTCTGTTAAATGCATAACTGTAACGTTATATTTTTTATCCACAATTTGAATCTTTCTCACCTATCTGTAAAGAGCAGAGCACATTGGGAACAATGGGAAGTGGAGTGGCACATTCCAACACTGTTAAGAGTAGGAAGTCCTTTTATATTGTTACACTACAGACAAAGACTATGTGACAGTCTACACACGTGCACACCGACAATGGTTTAAGTCAAAATATGTTTATTCTATCAGAACATTAGACAATATAGATGATCGTAATCCATCAAATCATTACCATTCCTACAGTTTCATTGATCAAGATAATTGAACACATGTCTTGTAGCACAGCACTGAGAGATGTCTCACTTATCTGCTGGGTGTTACATTTTAGACCATAATGGGGCTTGTTTTGTATCCTAAAGATACAATTATAGAGAGAGGTAGCCGAGTTTTCCCCTAATCAATAAGTGTTCTGATTACTTTTAGCAGTGTCTTCTTGTAGATATTAAAGATATTAGAGTCCAAATGTGTAAATAAATGTCTGCTACTGTGAAATCTGCTATTTTGTAATTGTATTTTGCATGTATCTCTATATGATAAGTTACATTATTGACAAAATTATATTTCATATTCAGAAACTTATAGAAACACCCGGCCATCCAATACAGATGTGGTTTTTGAACACTCTATACAAATTTTGTATTTTCATCATATAATCCTTGTCTAGTTTTTCAATAAAGTTTCTTTGATTGCGCAGTGCTTTGTCCAATTAAGCACATAATATTAATATTAGTTTGTGCTTGCATGGGTTTCCTTTGGGCACTCCAGTTTCTTCCCACAGTCCAAAAACATGCAGATTAGGTTGATTGGTGATTCTAAATTGTCCATAGGAGTGAATGTGTGTTAATGGTTGTTTGTCTGTGTGTTGCCCTGAGATAGACTGGCAACCTGTCCAGTGTGTACCCCTGCCTCTCGCCCTATGTGCGCTGGGATAGGCATTAGCAGACCCCCGAATTAGGGAATAAGCAGGTAAAAAGATGAATGAATAAATGAATATTAGTTCAGACACTTATGTTGTGAGAGATCCGGAGAGCAGTCCGCATTCCACTTTATTCCAAAGGTGTTCAAAGTGTTTGAGGTCAGAGCTCTGTACACAACACACAAGTACTAAGCTCACCAGCCATAGAACACTATAGGAGCTTTGTGCACAGAGACAAAACATTTTGTGTGCTTCCAAGTTGTCATGTTATATATTTTTTATTGAATTTCAGTGTTTATTTGATTTGATTGTGTGCATTTAAGATGACATGAATTTCACAAGATGCACAAGATTGCATAGGATGTAATAGCTTGATTTTGATTTGATGGTTTTTCTCTGTGATGCTTCAGTAGTAATCTAGACTGGATATAAGAAAAATCAAACCATTTGTTCATAATAGTTTTTTTATACACATTAAACAATGTACTTAAATTGGAACGTGGAAAACAGAGCAGAAACCTGAGTAGTATAGATATTAGTAAACATTAATGCACATTTACTTTTAATTTCTACAACCATCTGTTTGATTAAAATTTTTAAATCTGCACTGTATACGATTATTAGCTAAAATGGTTAAGGCGCCAAGTTGCATATTGGGAAACCAGGAAGACCTGGGTCTGCAGCTGCCCACCACCATTGTGTTCTTAAGCTGCAAAAAAGCTTACAAAGCTTTCCCTGCGCTGACTATAATAGGACATGCAATGTAAAGCATTTCACACATAGAATTGGAATTTATATGACAATCTGCTGAATAAATACTGTACATGAAAAGACCATATGTCTAGGCTTTTGGTTAAAGTATACAAAACTGTGCCATGTTAAATCATTGTCAGCAGTGGCAGTGTTGATGCATTTGACCTGTGACGCTAGCACGGTTAGGATGTTTTTACTCTACTATGTTGACGGGCTGCTTGACCATGGCAATGGTCTAAAGACCTTAGTTATATCACCCAACCAATGCTGACTCAGGGTTACAGCGTCACCCCATAAAAGACTTTCATTGTCTCGTACAAACCACATGTGGCTGTTGCCTCTCTGTCTGTCTATTCTGAGCCCTAAATTGCATTTTATTCTCCCTCCAAAGGTCAACCCTCTACAAACTTTTACTCTAGTTTCCTGCTGTTCATTCTAAAGCAAATCAAACACTGCAGTCTGCTGACCTAAAGAGAGTAAGGCTACAGTTTACTGTGGAAGTCACCAATCCAATCCAGATTGACTTCATGCAGAGAATGTTTCCAACTAGTTTCTTCATGCTGTATAGATTGCTAGTTGATGTTGTATTATTTGTATTAGTTGTTAAACAACACAGCCATCAATCTTTAATGGTCAAAAGCTATATGTTGAAATTGGATCCGTTTTCAAAAGCAAAAACTGGATTATGGGACAAGACACAAAAATAAACATGCACACATATCTTCGAATGTCTCTTTTGATTCAAGTATTAGTCACTTCTTGGCACAAATTAAGGCCTATCAGTGAAAGCATATAAGTTGGCTAGAAAAGAAAGGGTGTGTCAAGTTCCGATGTGTAAACAATGTGTGTGCATACATGTGTGTCATCCCATCCACATCTGGTTGTCTGCCATTCCAATGTTTTCATTTACCCTCAAACAGGAAGACAGTGTGAGCATTCCAAACAAAATCAGCAATCTTTGAACCCCCATCATGCACGCTGGAGGCAAGACACTCGTCTTTGTCACCCCCTCACTCAGCACCATTGTAGACTGAAGGATGACACTGGGAGGTATGTCCTCATCCTGCTTTGGTCAATATTGACCCACCTGTATATTGACCACAGACTCTTCAAACCCAACAAACGCTCATGTCTGTCATAAAAACTGCAAGGCCCCCACTGACTTAGATGCATATACAGGCTAAAATACAGTGTCCAATTAAAATATGTATTCTTATACATATTGGTTACTGTCGTATCCTGTCTGGACCTGACAAATAATTGTTTATAGAAATATTGCCATCGGCTCACTATGCTGTGTGACATTGCATGTGGAGATCAGTTAAATTCAGAGCATTTGATTCTTTTCCCAGACAGCACATGTGACAGATTAAACCTGGATTCTGTCGATGATTAAATGCCAATAGGTTGTTTTTTGTGCATCAAAGATAATTAAATATTTTTTTTTACATTCAGAAAATGACAAATTTGAACCATTTTGCACTAAACCCATAAGTCATATGCTTGACATGATAATAATTGAATATTAGTCCATTCTGTGGAAGGATGAAACAGTCTCATGGCATATCACGCAAATGTGAAATTTCCCTTCTAATTCAAACAATTAGCATTAAGTGTATGACAAATAAGTCCTTGTTAGTTATCAGTAACATGAGCACATGCTCTTCACATAAATTTATGTGGTTACTAAGAACAACTGAGCTGCTGTTGCAGATGGTACAACACATACACTTCATCTGTCTTTCTTTCCTGTCTGTTACTAAATCTTTTTGGCATTAACACAGATTGGAAACCATGTATCAGCATTGTGTATATATTTTGTTCAATAGAAAATAAAAAGTAAAATAAACCCTGACTTTAAACAATTTAATCAGTTGCAGCATGATTACAGGGAATAAGATAACTAACAGAGAATTTATACAAAGTCATATGTCATAAGCCATTAAAGCTCCATAAATGCTAAAACCCCAAAGCTAAATCTCTTTAATCTCACAAGTAGTAATGATTAAAATAACTTTCAGCTAAAGCTTTTGATTAGAACTATTACCAACTTGTATTTAAAGTGTCAGCAATGAGTTTCTATTCATGATTATCAGTATATTATACACAATCTGGGGTGCAAATAATCTGATTGGGATTTCCCTAGTTTAAGACTTGGATCACAAGACAGCCGTGTAACATGAGGCTAAACTATGACAACAGAATATTAGTGAGCGTAAATAAATAAAGATGAATGTGAAACCCCTGGGATGGACTGGCGACCTGTCCAGGGTGTACCCCTGCCTCTTGTCCTATGTGTGCTGGGATAGGCACAGCAGACCCCCGTGACCCCGGATTCGAGAGTAAGCGGGTAAGAAGATGAATGAATGAATGAATGAATGAATGTGAAACCCAAAACTGTTGATTAATCTTGAGGAACAGGTATGTATATGTAGAATGTCGAAACTGGCAAACAGAAAGTCAAGCCAGGGTCAATTATGTGGGTGTTTCTGTAACAAGTGTGTTTGGCAAATCAAAAATAGCTGTTGATGACAGCTGTAAATGTAAATGTAGATAAACCTTTATGGCATTTGCCAGAAAGTCTGATCTAGCATGAAGTCTCCATCAATGACTACATTATAATAGTAGTTTAATAGGTTACATGCAAAGTATACTGTTAGTGTATTAGCTCTTTTGTGAAAGTTAATTGGAAAATGCCATAGAGGTAAAGGTCACCAAGTCTTGTTTAGTCAGAGAAAATGTAACATACATTTTACATCGTTAAAAACAGTTAACAACTCCTAGGAAAAAGTTGCCCTCATCATATCAAGGTGTTTTCCATAACCTCAGTTTTGTGAGTGTTTTGTTTTAAATCTAAACAAATATATCTATTTTTAATTATCTCACTTCATGTTATTTTTATTTTAACTAATTTACATTACAAGATAACAGTTTTTTTAACAACATCTGTCTGTAGATGGCCCTGTGATGGACCTCTCCCCATGACCCTCAAAAAGGGAATAAGTGGGTAAGAAGATGAATGAATGAATGAATGAATGAATGAATGAATGAATGAATGAATGAATGAATGTCTGTGAATGATTAGACAATATTCTGCCAAACTGTTGGCCAAACTGTGAATTTAAACAAACTTTATCTAAGGAGGCTATCATATAGCTGGTGTCCAAATTGGATTACTTTCCTGGATGACTGACTACACTGTGATAGTGTCTGTCTGATTCAAGGGCATTTCACATATTACTAAGCACACCCACATATTTAGAGACCACAGGCAACTAAACAAACCACCTATTCAAGAAAAACCAGGAGGATAAATCCATTTTTGGGTAGCAGGAGCCTCTGCCACGCAGCCAGTCTGTAGTTGGAAAGCCTAGTAGCTGCATCTTGTCTCAGCTATGAAAGACAGTGTTATTCAGAGTGCCATGAGTTTATTCATCCACTTTTCTTTTCCCCTTTCCTCTCATTTCTTTCCTTGATGGACCATGTGAATGAGTGCCAAAGGTTCTGGGTTTAGAGCAGCACATGAGTAGGCAAATGGTGATTAATTTGGACTCAAACAAATGCCTCTCTGTGTGTGTTGCACCAACCCAGGCATTAAATCAACATACGCTGGCAATAGGGATTAACTGTCGACTCTTATGGTACATATATAAGAACATCATATTCCACCCGTTTACACTACAACCTAGACATGTGACTATTATCTTGCTCCAATCTAGCCCCTTACTGAAACATGTTTATATTGATGTCTTTTGTTTGAAAGTTTTAAGCACTAATGGTAAAGCACTCAAATGGACTATGAAACTTCATGGAGTCGTTCCTGCCATTTGGCACAAGGAGCTAGTCAGTCAGTGTGAGAGAGAGAGAGAGAGAGAGAGAGAGAGAGAGAGAGAGAGAGAGAGAGAGAGAGAGAGAGAGAGAGAGA
>JAOTRA010000008.1:8512468-8523517 GCA_026260255.1 Pseudolaguvia tuberculata | reverse complement strand
TTCTGTAAAGCTGCTTTGAGGCAATAACTATTGTAAAAAGCGCTATACAAATAAAATTGAATTGAATTGAAATTGAATTAATATACAATAAGTCAGATAAAAACAATTCTTATTCATTCATTCATTCATTCATTCATTCATTCATTCATTCATCTTCTTACCCGCTTATTCCCTAATTCGAGGTCAAAGGGTCCTAACTAATTAATGAATTATAAGTTGAAAAAAACTGGAATAAACAAATGTATAAATACCAGTATAAATGTTCAGTAAGTGTGATAAGTTTATGTACTATTAACAGAAACCAATTATTGTAAACTATGCTGTAAAATTTGAGTGGTGTGTGTTTAACATCAAGTTCATGGGTTTCCTGTTTGTGATCAGATTTTGTTTTAATTCAGGGCTATGAAACAAACTATGAAATTTGATACACTATATACATAATTAATTTTACTGAAGCTACGTGGAGGTTTTATTATCAAAATGATCAAAATTCTTAAACCAATAAAAGTGAATGCCACCAACTGCAAAAAAAGGGTTTTCTCAACAAAATGTTACATGTTGTCACAACAAATCTCTTGCCTTATGACCCACAAAGTGTACAAATGTTAAATTGTATGTTGGGACACTCTTCAGCTGTTATGTTTAGTCTCACTGACTTCTCTTTTCTATTATGTTGATTCTGGACTGATGCCATATTTCCTCTGTTAATCCAGATTGCCATCCGGGAAGCTCCTTATTTCCTAGTCCTCAGGGCAACATTGCAATGTTGCACTGAATGATTCCTCATCTTGCTTAGATTTAGCATTTAAGCAGCAGTCAGGTCTGGTTGAATGTGTTCCAGTCTCTTAGTAAAGTAAAAGTAAATCCATCTGTCAGACATGTCAGTATTTGCTCGTTAAAACATACCTTGTGGAATGTCTGTTATTTTGTTCCTGAGAGAAAATGACAAGTTATACACCAGTGACCCAGTGGTTTACTTATAGCTACAAATCTTTGCAAGACCAAAGTTGTGTGTTTAATTTTATAAACATGTCATATTCTGCTGAAAAAGTTATGAATATCTTAAAGAATAAATGTGTATGATATGCACCACAGACTTATTCGATTTCATAGCTTAAATGTGGAAAGTTTTAAATAATTTAATTTGATATGTTTCTGACCCTGAAATTATAACCCACCTTTCTAACATGTAGCCTGTACCAAAAATATGTCTATGTAACCTTTAACTTGGAATCCTGTCCAACTCATTTAATAAGTGCCTTTGGAATGCAAGATTAGATGAATACATTGATACTTTCTGTATCAAATGGGGGCACAAAGCAGCATATGGATTAAAATCATAAGAGGTTAAATAACTGGATCTATTCCATGGCTTCTACATTAGGGTTTTATTTTTAATTGAGGCAAAATGATGCTATGTTTCTAAATTCTAATTTCATGCTGGCTTTTGCTAATGGGATTGTGGATTGTAAAATATATCTGTTTCAAAGCCATAGACTTGGCTTCATGCCTCAAAGTCTCCATCTGCACCTTACATATTAAGCAAGTAAGGATAAAAGAAATGCCCCAGATGTATCTACATGGTTCTGATGTTCCAGCTAATGCGCTTCAAGGCCAACTGCATGGTCCTTGAACTCACCGCTAGTGTCACACAGTGATATAAACCTTAAGCTAATGGGGGGACATGCTATCTTTTCAACACATACAGTCAGGTTTGTTAAATTTCAATATATGAGAAGCTAAAATGACTAGACATTTTTTATATCACATTACTGATTTCTAAGTTTGTCAAAATATTTCTCAAATTAAATGTTTGACTAGAAGCAATACAAAATGTAGAGAAAAAACATTCACTTTTCCCAGCACACTCTGACCTGTCCTGACTGATTCTGTCAAGTGTACAAAGTGAAAAGAAGGTCATGGACTCATAACACGTGTTCAGTGGAGTACCTTTGGTCTACCTATGAATTATACATGTTCATAAATATTAGGGGTGTAAATCTTAGTTTTCTTAATCCTCTGGCAGTTTTTTCTCGAAGGGATTTGGGTGAAATAGAAATGATCCCCAACTTAGTTTGAGTTTTAAGATTATAGAACAAGCAAGCTGGTACTTCAAAGAAATACTAGCCGTCTATGTTGACTTCATGCCCCTGATGTTTGGGCTAGCTCATAGAAGAGCTATGTTCTTCACTTAGGACATTGCACATGCCTGTCTCCAGCACACCAGCTGAAGACTAATGAGCAGATGTGACTCGATATAGCACACCACAGAACCTGCTTTTGGGGGTAGGTGCAAATGCCTCACTACCCCCAAATCGGGAACCATCTGCCCAAAGCTAAGTGTTACACCAGAATGCCTCTTAATCCCTTAACATCCAGAGGTGGCAACTGTGTCAGATCCACAGGGAAACAAGAAAACCAATATATCACTATAACCTCCTTAATTATGTAATATCTAATTATTCATATTAAGGTCTATTGCTAATGTACAGGAACTATATGTAGTTATGGCAGGGTTATAACAGTTAAGACAGACTTTAGTTTTTATAGTTTATGTAAGTGTTAAATTTTATGTAAAATAAACTTAAAGATTGTGTCCTGATAAGTAAATGGGTTATATTTAACATGATAAAAAAACATATTTATTTATTTGATATGAGTACAGTATGTACTAAACAACAATTCTACTAAATGTTTCCTGGTGCTATACTATTGCTTCATATCAGGTATTTGATACATTTCCCAAAACAGCATAATAATCGACAATTGACAATATCCTGGCCTCGGAAAGAACCTGCTTAAGGCACTAACAAAAGGAACTCTGTGTTCCTTTCAGAGCTGAACCTTTTGATTTTGTTTTCTTTAGGTTTTTACACAATCACACATATCTTCAGGCAGATAGTATACAATTATATGAGCATTTGACTTTATTAGGCTTCTTACAATAACTATGCTGCTCTACCAACCATCTTGTTTCATTCAAAAGTCATCATGTGGGGGCTGTTTTTTTTAACTGACCTGATCATAAGTAGAAGGAGCAGGACTTAAATGATACCTGATCCATTTGGCAGTTTTGTTAGGAGATCGTGTAGATTTTTCACTTTTTTAAATTGGTTGCTAGCATAAAAGACTTATAGACAAATTTGTTTATTATTTAATGCAACACACATCTTAGCATATTCTAATTCAAAGGAGAAAACTCTTTAGCAACTCTTCAGGAACTATACAGTATACAGTATGACTGCTTTTAGAAGAAGAGATAATAATTTATGAACCCCCTCTGAGGTGACATTTAAGCTGCATCTTTAGCACAGATAGGTATTTGCCTGTCCCAGTCATTAGGCAGTTAGTTTTTATATCAGTGAGCTGAAGTCTCAGCCAGAGAGATCCACAGATAGCACAAAAATTTACCATTAAGTCTAATTTTGGCTGTTATACTTGGGACACTATTTGCCTAAATAGCATTCTGTAAATGCATTCCTTTTTGGACTAAGATAAGGCTTAAGAATTCAGCAATTGTCTGAGAAATCTCTAGAATGTAGTAATAGATATAGAATGTGTATGTTGTTTGAGGAAGGCTTAGCAGAAAACAATTAGTCCAACTCTTGTGCCTTTGGGTCACAACCTTCCTTATACATAGGTTCTGTTTAAATACAGTTATTATAGTTATTATCATTTGTTTTTTCAATTAAACATGCATTTCTCGTCTCAAATGTAGATTTTGATAAATTTTATAAAATGGTACTGATAAGAACAAGAACAGAACATTTTATGTTAAAAAAATTGTTCTTTGAACATGTGCCCATCTTTTAATAATTCTATGATAATTCATTAATATTATACATGACATTGATTCATTCATATTCTAACTTGCTTATTCCCTAATTCGGGTTCATGTGGGTCTGCTGGAGCTTATCTCAGTGCACATAGGGTGAAAGGCAGGGACACACATAGTCACAACAACCACATACATTTACACTCACTTCTATGGGCAGGGTGAACCGGGGAGAACATGCAAACTCTGCCTGGGAATCCAACCTGGGACCTTCTTGTTGTTGGGCGATCATGCTAACCACTACACCACCGCACCATATGTACTATATTAGTATTATTTATTGTTGAATATTGATCCAGGAAGTGGTCTCTTGATAAATTAACTAACAAGCAATGTGGTAGATGAACTAATTCTAAAATTCTCTAGTTCTGTATAATATGAATAAGTTTTATACAGTAATAATTCCAAACTAAACTGTTATTTCTCACATACATGATTATATACCATATTTATGATAATATGGTACAGCTATGATTCTGGAGAGGGGTGTCGTGTGAATTCCCATTGAGTTAATCTCCAGAGGAGTGTTGACTACTTCTGTGAACATAGTCAGTATAGATGCATAGCTGTATTGTATAATTTCCCAGTGGACTCATAAATTAGAAATGTAACACCATTTATTTTCACCTGGTACTTTTAAGTTTATTGTCTAAAGAAATACATTTAAAAAGGAACTATGGGACTTGACAAAGATCACAAAAGGTGTTATAGCTTTGATGGTGTAGCATAACATCTGTGCATATGATCCTGTCAACTGACGTCTTTCTTCTTTTAAACTGTGCATCAGTCAACTAAAACATGGTATTCCACTCTGTAGTCAACCTTATAAAGGGAATGTCCCTGAATCTGGTTATAATAGATGGTGGCATTAAAGTATTGTAGGAAATGGATAGATTGATGGACCTTGGATCCCTTTGGGGCACAAATACTTGAGACACTTTGCTATGTCTGACCCAGCTTAGCCTTTTTCTGTCCTTTCAGAATCACTCCATCAGTCACTAAAACTATTTTGAAAGGGACTTCCATCATGTGGGATAGAACCTGTCAAGTAAATAATAGAATGGTTATTAGTACTGTGGCCATAATGAAATTACTAGGCTGAAAGGGCTAGTGTGACTAAACCATGTCTGTTGTCTGTTTTTCACACTGCACCGATTTTCTCCTTTCGAGCACAGTCAGGACAAGAGCAGGAGAAATGATCTAATATACATGCTATAAAGGTATGGTTAAACTGTTTTCTTTTGTTGTCTTAATCAACTCACATTGATTCTCACAAATCAATTCTTTTGTGATCAACTCACAAAAGATATTGTCAGGTTGGAAAAGATGACCAATAATTAAATTATTTTTATAGTTTTTGTTGTATAGTCTTGTTTATAATTTGAAAGTGTTAAAATATACAAAATTAAATAAAAATGTAATTATTTAATACATATTAATACACTTCGAAATAAAATTACAAGGTGACATTAACATTGAACGAAATTTAGATTATGTACATATTCACACATTCACATATCTTGTGTGAAAACTATATGAAATAAAAATGTATCCCTGTTTTAATAATCAAGTAGCTGACTTAAGATCTTAAGTTACAGGAATCATGACTAACCTAGCCTATGATAGAAAAAAAACCCTGTCATCTACTCATGTAGATGGCATGTAACTAATACCTTCAACATCAGGAGACTGACATGACACTATAGTGCATCAAGAAAATCACCAGAGAGAACATAAAGGTTCATTGTAGACCAGTGGTCCCCAAACCTTTTTATTACAACTGACCATTCAGCGTTTGACAATATTACTGTGGCTTTGGTAGCCTAGTAGTTAAGGTGTTTGACTAGTACCAGAAAGACCGGGGTTCAATTCACACCACCACCAAAAAACCACTGTGGGCCCTTGAGCATGGCCCTTAATTGACAATTGCTCAGTTGTAAAAAAGAGACCAAATGTAAGTCGCTCTGGATAAGACTAACTATGAGGTTATATTAATTATAATATGGACTATTATTATAAATGACACAGAAAATTACCCACATTATATTGATGGCAGAAAAAAACCCCAAAAGAACAAATGTCCTAGCATTGTAAAACTGAAGATAAGCATATCAAACCAAATGGTATATCACAGCTTCTTGCAGAGACATTGTTAAGCTTGTATGCTAAAAACAACAAACCTCCTGATGACAGATCTGCCAAGTCTGAAGGGGGCAGCTTTGGGTGTTACTTCATAGATGAGAATGTGACAATAACAAATTAAATGTCACCCCTGGGTAATGGAGATTGTTCATGCTTTTACTGTGTTATGCAGGTCTAACAGCTCTCTGTACATGAAAATATGTAAGTTCACAGAGGTCTTCAATACATTACTATAAGAAATAAAAATAATAAGTACATATGGAAGATTCCTTTAATTACCATATTTGAGACAATTTTGGCATTTTGAGAGCGTCTGCTCAGAAAAATCCAATTTTCCAAAAAAATTAAATTCCACAGCTAAACAAATAAAATAACCTGAAATTATAGCATACCTACAAAATCAGCAAGTATGATATTAATTTTGTGTTGTATATTGTTGATATTATGATATAATTGTATTCAATAATTTAGAAAGTAACACATTTTTAACACACATCAATTCTGCCAGAACGTCCATCCAATACATTCAAATATCACTCAAATTTTCCCCAAAATATATTTTAGTCATTAGCTGGCTGGAGAGAAATTCATCCAGTCAAGTTACAGTATTGTGTATTCAGATTTTTTTTTTTGCTCTAGCTGTCTTTTTCACAAGTGTTTCTTGTTGGCTAGGCTCCTGCTGTCAAAATAATCATAATGAACTATACTACAGAGATATGTCTGAACATTTAAATAGACACTAAATAAAATGTGAAAAGGACTAAACTATATGACCGCCATGCATCTATAAAAATGAAGGAGTCTCTAGAGGATCTGCAGGCATCTCAGGTTTCTTAGAAACATGTATGGCCCAATTCCTGGGGGCAAGCTGCAATCGTGCCAACAAAACTGCTCTACACCCTGATTTCTGACGGGAATCTGTCAGTGGCTTCACAAGTATGTAAACAAAGCCGATGTTTGTGGTCTTTCTCCAGAATGAAGTGGATACCTCATATTAAAATACCACCAAGTATAGGTGCCGCACAACTTTCTTCAACCATGCTAAATGTCAAAACAAGGAGCTGGTATGATGTTGTAAAGAAGCTTGACATGATCTTTGTGGGTTAGCCAACTACTTGAAGATGAGTGTGTTCCCTTTAAGCTAAAACTGGATTCAATATAATTTTGTACTTTATAGTTCGGTTTCATGCAGATCCGTGTCTGCAAACAGCACTTAGATACAAGCCAGAGTTTCTACTGCAGATTGTCTTCATTTTATAAGTTGCATTTCACATTGTGGGCCTGAACAGGGGCTGGAAAACAGCAAAGTTTGATCAGAAAAAGTCAAGCTCATATGGTTCCACTCAAAGCACATGTTGTGCAGAAATGTGCTGCGAGGAGCTCTTGTTTCGAGCATGTGTAGGTGCGGCTATGTATTTAGGTCATGGCAGAAAAGAGCAGCAGCACTGTTTTGCTCAAAATCCAAAAGCATTTTTATGAACTTTGCTCATGATGGCTCACTTTGTCATACCAAATTGCATTGTCATTTTTTTTATGACAAATGGTGAAAGCCTCTGGAAGGTAACTAATCATTGCATTAGTGTAACTGTGACTCCATTTTGATTGAATTCATATCCAGAAAATGGTTGTAAGCATTATTGAGAGCGTGATAAATATGAGGGTTAGACACTGGCAGTATTTTGTAGATTTAATTACTACTTATAGTAGTAATTAAATCTCACATATTCCTGATTTTACAACTCACATATTCCTGATTTTACAGCAGTGCTTAAAAAGCAGCATATACATCTACATACATCTGTATGTGTGTGTTCTTAAAGAGTATTAGAGGATTAGACCTAGCCTCTGGCTCGACTCTCTTCACTCTGGTCTCTGAAGTGCACCATTCATTCCATGTTGTTTTCATTCCCCCCCTTAAACTGTATGCACAAAAAAGTGTTTTCCCAAGCAGTGGTGTCCTACAGGAAGAGAAAATATGATTCTTTCTTTTATGTGTTCTATCCCTTTTACACACACACCTGGGTAAAATATGTAAATTTGATACCTGGATTTAGTGTACATGTTAACTTTAAATTATGCTTATATATGTTTAAGAATATCTCCCTCTTTGCAGAAAAAAGTGAAACAGATCCCATATTTTGATCAGAAAGCGTATACTGTATGCTGACCATAACCTAATTTAAGAGCTGTATATTTAAGTGGGTCAGGTATGTTTGACTTCTGTCCAGGTATAATACTAAAATCTGAACACTGAATAGTGCAGTTCGGTACAGGAAGCATAGTTTACTTCAGTAATAGAATTGAAGTATAGAATAAAAGATAGAAAGAGCTGCTTGTTTTAAATCTACTGTGACACATGAGAGAGAGCACACTGGATTGGATTTCAAAATCTTTGTAAATTACACAATTTCATGATGGCTTTGCAATGTTTTATTACATCTAGGTTTTCCTACAAGGAGTAAAAGTGCAGTATGGGAACTATGGTAGTGATGTCCTGTTAGACTTGTTATGCTAAGGACATCTGATAGCCATGCTCGAAGTGTGGGGAAGCTCGAGGCCATGGCCTATGCTGTGCTGATCATGATCTCCAGACCAGCATAAGGATATGTGGAGGCTCAGTGTATGCCCGTATGAAGAGAACGTTCCAACACCCGCACCATTCCACAGAGATGTGTTGCAGCTAGTCCAATGAGGTCACCCAGTTTAGCACTTACTGCCAAGACTCCTTGTGATGGAGACCTGTTCCCGTCTATTCAATAAAGATGTCGTGAAACAGTAAAGATTCTTTTTTTGAAATCTTTCACAACATGAGTGTGATTAAAGTTTAAATGTTGATGATTTCTTGATTACTATGTATGTGTAAGTTTATACTAGCACTCTGCCAAGAGTGGAAAGTCTGAAATCAATTACCTTCTGTGGCCAGATGAAGATAGCGTTCACAGCTTTGTATCCAGCAGATGTGTCCACCCTTAGACCCCCAAACCAAAGTGGAAATGGAGGCCCATGGGCACTTTGTTGTCAATGGAAGCAATGCTATCCAACCATCAATCATTTTTTCTCTCTTGCTCTTTCAAAAATACTTCTCTCCCTTTGAACCAGCTTAGAATTGAGATACTTAACTCCTCCAGTGAACAAATTCAATGATTCAATATACCCCAAGGTTCTATTTCTTTTATAAATAAAATAAGCAGTAAAATAATGTCTCAACCGTAAAATAATGTCTACTCTCCTTTTTATAATTTACTTAGACTTGTACTTTTTTGAGTGAGTCTATTTGTAAAGCCATGACATCACCATGAATAAATCATAAGGTTCAAATTAGAATGGATAACATTTGAAAGTGCTGTGTATTAGAATGAAAGTGACATTTAGATGAAAAGGATCATGGTAGATAATATATGTCCTTGGTTTTAGTTCTACAAATAACTGATCTAAGAAAGAAGTGACACCATTTATAAATTGTTCAATAGAATACTGCTATTAATTTTATACTTTTTTCCTGAAAATAGTGAAAATTTTTCGCTTGTGAAACAGTGACACAATGCTATCGAATTTCTGTAGCTTAGTAAACTTTCGTGTATCTTTTATGTGGCGTTATAGATATATACAATGCGGCCAGTAACTCTACACATTTGAATATAAAGAGCTGCTGCAGTATTGTTTTTCTATTTTATCTTCTTCAGTGAAATCAACACATTGTAAATCTATAACAAATGGTGTGTGTAAACTTGCCTCTGTAATTAGCTTTAGTAAGGGACAACCAAAACAAAGTGTACCCAATGCAAATCTTGCTCCTGGGAGAGTATGCCTCAGCAGTATGACCCCAGGGTAGAGTAAACATTCCATTTGCCCTGCATGACTCTCAAATAATTATCCAGTCACCTCTGGTGCACAAATGCGTGCCTTTTACAAACCACACACACTTGCTTTCATTTTCAGAAATTGGTTAATCCACTACTCATCAGATACATTTTATCAAGAGAAATGTTATGTATTTTTGCCAAAGTATTAGGAAGGATACAATAATTATTTTAGAAATTCTAAGCACTATTAGATGGGTATGCTTGGCTCGCTTTCACAGCAAGTTTATATCTATAGAATGCTTGTATGTTAACATTTGATTGATTGCATTAATTGAAAGTCATTGTGGAATTAACTTAATTACATGTTACAGTTTGGCATGTGACTTACATTTGGTCTCTTTTTTTTTTTTTTTGTAGCTCAAGGGCCCACCGTGGTTGCTTGGAGGAGGTGAGATTCGAACACCAGTCTTTCTGGTATTAGTCCAACACCATAACCACTAGGCTACCACTTTCCACTATTCACTTGGTTCAAATTTACTTGGTTATTATTGTTTTCCACAGCTTTTCCACAGTATTTTCCCACAGCTTTCTCTGACCTTTGCCCAGTTAGATTTACAGTTAGATTTGCTTCAACCTGTTCCTCTTCCCACTTCAATGACTGAGTGTGGAACAAAAATTAGTATCATATTAACTGGTGTCAAAGTAAAGGCGGGAACCAGACTTTGAGAACACGCTTTATTATTAATACAAACTTAACACGATACTGAAAAAGAAACTAAAACAAAACCATACAGCGATACTAATCTAAAGATACAGTACTTAACTCAGAACTAGGACGTGGAAATATATTCTCGGACAAGACGAAGATCCAGACTCGACATATCAACATAACAGCGAAACAAAAAAACCTTAAATAAGACACTTTAGTGACGTAGAAGGGGTATGGCATGTATTATAAAAACTGGTTAGGTGCGTATAAGTCATACTCTAACAGAAGGATTGAACATACTTCAAGTTTCTTTTGAGATACTATCCTGCAGATAAAATGTGTAGTACGTGGTTTGAATCTTCACTAATTTAATCTAGAGTACAGCAGCTCAGTTAAAAAAAGTCTTGCTAGAAGAGAGTCTAGCTTTATCAAATAGCAAACAGGTGAACACAAACTTTTGGCATTAAAGTCTTTGTTAGGTTGATTTGCTGTGTGTGTGTGTGTGTGTGTGTGTGTGTGTGTGTGTGTGTGTGTGTGTGTGTGTGTGTGTGTGTGTGTGT
>JAOTRA010000008.1:8473063-8486306 GCA_026260255.1 Pseudolaguvia tuberculata | reverse complement strand
ATTATATTCTTGTTTTTGTATAATCTTTAAACTATTATTATAAATAACGGCTAAGCCTCCACCTCTACCGGTTAGACTTCTTACTTTCTTATTCCCTAATTCGGGTCACAGAGGTCTGCTGGTGCCTATCCCAGTGCACATATGGCGAGACGCCGGGGTACCCCTGGACGGATCACCAGTCTATCACAGGGCACACATAGACAAACAACCACACACAAATTAGTGAATAAGCGGGCAAGAAGATGAATGAATGAATGAATGAATGAATGAATGAACATAATTTAGTAAAACTGAATAACATTAAGGAAGGATGGTTAATGGGTAAAAGAACATAACATCAGGTGATTTGTCGCCATCTATTGGATGGTATAATTAAATCTCACACCTTGTATTGTACATGTACACTTAAGTAAAAAAAAAACAATTAGATAAAAGACATTACTTGTAATAGTACTCACACGACAGATGAAATTTTAAAACGATAATAAGCTGTTTTGGGCAGTGACGTAGGGGTTAGCACAGTCGTCTTACAGCAAAATGGTCCCGGGTTAGTTTCTGGTCTTTCTGTGTGGAGTTTGCATGCTCTCCCCACTTGTGTGAGTTTCTCTGGTTACTCTGGTTTCCTCCCACAGTCCCAGAAGATCCTAAAAATTAAATGTATGCATACTTTGTCTAATAGTCAATTTTTAGGGTAATTGCAGAAACATTGGCTACACCTCTGTTAACATTCACATATACATTTAGCAAGCACACATAGCAGAATGCTGACATCATGTGATGTGAATGTTTAGTGATGGAGATAAATAAACTAAATAACTAATTGACCTGGACAAGAATGAGTATAACAAATTATAGCTTGGCATTTTATTAATAATCAAATAAGTTATTTACTATATTTATTTACAATTAAATACATACTTAGCGAAAAAGAAACAATGGCTGACAATGACCTACATTCAGAATTCTCTTCAAGTTCAGGATTTAAATTTGATACTGTCCCCAAAGATAGTAGTCGAATGATGAATCCACGTTTTGCCAGACTTATGTAAAACATGCTTTCTCTAAAGCACTATAATCAGTCATAAAGGAGAGGGCCAGAATTCAGTAATCAATATGAGCTTAAATCCAATCATAGAATCCCAGAATGATGTCATGTTAGCAACTAAAGTAGGTTAGACAATATCCAGATCTCCTTTCTAAACAACTGTATAATTTATTTTTTTCTTTGTGATCATGTCACAAGATATATTATGTTATATTATCTGCTTGTTGACTGACCTGATGGCTCATTTTAGAATAATTTCTTTCTTTTGCTAAGACTTTTGTTTCTAGTTCAAAGACAAAAACAATATTTACATTTCAGCATTTGCTTAGTCAGGTCATCTTACATTCAACTCACTTTTACAGCCAATCAGTTGAGGGTTAAAGGTCTTATTTAGGGGCCCAGCAGTAACAGCTTTCTGATACTGGCACATAATCATAATCACATAATCAACAGTCTGGAACCACTGAGCTTCTCGCCAATATGTACTGTAATAGAACATAACAATATGTTTTGCCACAATATGAGTCATAAGATATTGTTTTTCAACACACGTTTATCTCCATGTATACATTATGTAATCACAGGCATGTATGTTGAGCATACTGATGAAATAACCACAACTTATCAAGGAAATAAACTTCATTTATTTTGTTGCATTTTTAAATTAGAATTAGTATGGTGGCACGACAGACTGGATCTTAAAGTCTTTCGCACCACAAAACATAGCACCAAAATACTAAATTTCAATGTAAAAAAATGTACACAACAAACATAGACAGGTAAAATAGGCCTCTGTAACACATCTTTGGATAATACATGGCCATTTGGCCTATTGTTTAATTTTACCATGGTATCTAGATATAATCAAAAAACATTCTTTTATTTCAAGTATACAGTACATGTTAAACGTTACCATTTTATAAGCTGTTATCATATAAAAATGAATGTGACGTTTAATGTCCACACAATTCCTGGCACATGGTGCATTTTTTTAACTTGTGTTTTATTTCTGATACAGACATCAGAATTATTTGTTGCTCACAGAATTACAAAAGACCAGTTCTACTGCTCTTCATTAAAACCAAATGAATTGAAATGACATGTTTGGAGTGCCTGCACATACAAGACAAGACTTTGGTCTAAATTTACTATAGTGCCAGAACAGATTGTTTCCCAATATCTCTTGGTAACTGACAAACAAAAAGGCAAAGTGGCAGCTGTTACATGTGGTGCAACACACTCAGTTAACATGCCAACACCACACCTGAGCAGGAAATGACATCACTGCAAGTCTCTGTTCTGTAGCTACTTTAAAATTAATTGTGGAGGTAATTTCAGTAGTAAAAAGCACCAGAAATGTAATACTCTTTTAGAATGTTAATCAATTACTAACACAAATGTAATGCATACATAATATAATGTGAAACCTAAGCATTTGCCATTGGTAGTAGTCATATACAACAAAACAATGTATACAGTATAACTACACACATCATTACAATATAAATATTGTCATACATAAATAGTAGAAAGAAAAAAACAACTTGTTTTGAATAACATTGTAGGAGGTAGGGTCTGATGCTAGACTGGTTATCACAGCTGTCTGGAGCTTAATTACAAATATATGGATAATTTAATATAACCAAAAACGGATTTTAAAACATACCAAAATGCAACAAAACTGTGGAGGTTGGGAAAAATATGAACATTGTAATAGTTAGATAGATATTGATTTGCAGTTACTTCTACCAAACAGAAGATTTAATTCACAGTTGTTGTTTTTTCAGTGCTTTGTCATGGGTTGTAATATTTTTATTCTAAAGCACTTTAATAAGAGCTTTAATTCATAAACACTACTGTCCGGTTTGTTTACCCATTTAAAACCAGGTGAATAAAACAAAATGATATTACCACTGTATACTACTGCATACAATATACTATTTATTCCCCGCTCAGTCAATATTATTACACATTAATAAAGTGGTCAGGGAGTGGTCTTTTACTCCTGGCTAAGCCTAAGAGTCATTAAATCATTAAATAATCCCTTTTGTAGGATAAATTGTCAAAGTGATTGCTAAGAGTTATAAATGCATTTTGTTTGTTTTAAAAAAAGGATTTATGCATTTATGCCACATACTAAAGTAAAATAATGTGATTACTCTTATACAACTTTTAGGCAGTTTTACCTTGCATTGAACAGACATTTTAATCAGTGTATTTGTACACTGACTGATGTTATTCTGCAGTTTCCCTGTTTAAGAGTAAATACTTGTGTGACAATAGGTGAATTGTTGTAAAAAAAAAAATAGCTGAAGCTATTACAATCTTATAATTAAACCTGGCTAAGAATAAAATTGTTTGTTTTCAGTTTGTGTATGAATATACAATATTCTTGCTCTAACACAGGAGTCGGGAACCTATAGCTCGCGAGCCAGGTGTGGCTCTTTTGATGATTGCGTCTGGCTCGCAGATTTGTGGTTTTTCTGATAAAACAAAATATTATCACTTGTTTTAATCCATCCATGGATTTTCCACTGCTTATGTCCTGTTCAGGGCTGCATTTGGCTGCAGGAGCAATTGTCTATTATTTTAATTGGATGATAATAGCCTACGTTGACTGTTGCTGGGTAAACTGGTAAACGCCCCTTTTGAATCAGTCTAACAAATATATTATATGGCTCTCACTGAAATAAATTTCTAAATATTTTGCTTTCATGGCTCTCTGAGTCAAAAAGGTTCCCCTGCTCTAACAACTATCCAGCCACTAATCACAGCTTTTCCTCATCTGTTTATTATTGCCTTATTCAGGCTGAATTTTATTGCTGGTATGTTTAGAATTTCTCTAAATTTACAATTTAAACAGTGCCGTCTAAATAAAACATAAGTTATACCATAAACAATACTCAAAATACTGTTTGCTAATTTATCAATCTCAAATACAAGCAATGGTCAAGCAAAATATTAAAAGTAATTATATAATTATATGTCTGTAGTTCTGACATAGCACTTAAAGAAGGACACAACAATTCTCCTCATGATTAGGATGGAAAACTTGAATTGTTACTAAAATCCTGTAAATTAACCAGAGCTGCCAAGAAGAAGCACCAAATGTGCTGAAAGTTTACCAATAACGATAAACTTGAGAGCACGGCAATGCACACCACGCTGGTATGCAGTCAAGGCATCTCTTAACCTGTAGGTCATTATTAAAAAAAACATTCCAGCAATGCTTGTGGATGATCCTGATAGTATTCTGCACATTTGCAGATGGGATTTGAGTCTTTCATTGAACTTGGACATGGAGACCAGTGTGAGGATGAGGCAGACACTTTCCACAGAATCCTCCACAGCGCCCATAGATTCGTGTTCCATCCTGACAGATATTCAATTCACATTACATAAGTATACTACACATAGAAATGTATATTAATGATTGAGCAGAATAATAGTTCATGATAATTCAGTAAAAATTGTGTTGATATAACAAATCCAGGTAATTAGAATTGTCTATAAAATAATTCAAATTTTCACAGAGGAATTTGCTATTGTTGTCACTAAATAAAACAGTGCTCTCCTTACCTCTGATCGATGAACTTTAATTGAGACATAGTTGCCTTGAGGAACCCATTTGGTCAATTCAGCCACCTTCAGTCCAGTGCCGGTGAGATTGATGCTGAATTGCCCCTAACAAACAATAAAACTATTACATGATATTTTAATACAACTGCTGCAATTGAATATGAAAACGTCGGCAGTTCAGAGCTCTACCTGAGGACATCTAGAAGCACTGTAACAGTCCCCAGAACTGCCAAATGGAACAGGTTGGCCAAGAAGGGTTTTAGAGAATTGTATGTCTGTGGCTGAGAATGAAATACAATCTAGATTAACACACTATGTGCCATTACAACTGATTTATCTATTTCAAATGATTCTCAGTAATGTCATGATAAGATCATAATGCAAAGATAATTCGCTCTGTGATATAAGACGTTTAAACATTTTTGTTATAAATTAGTGATCATCAGCGGGACGGTACTGCCCCCCAGTGGGCGTTTAGACTATCACTCTATAGTGTCTAGGAGGCGTTTGAAAATGAATGTGGACACTAAAGAAACAGGTGTGCTCAGTGGCTTTATTTAGAAATTTGCCAAGGTTCCTAAGACATTAATAGCACAACTTATACTTGATAATAGTTCATTCATTCATTCATTCATTCATTTTACAAACCAGTTATTTCCTAATTTGGGGGTCTGCTGGAGCCTATCCCAGCGCACATATAAATAGTTAATACAACATTGATTATCTTTGGTATGACTATATTCCCCTTTGGTGTATTACCATCTTTAAACACTAGCAAATTAACACTCACAGGGCTTGCACAAATCTGTTTACAAAATGAAAACTTGTATGGTATTTAATATCTTATGCTATATATCTCCTGCTATATTTGCTATTTCTTTGATCATAATAATATTCCTTATTCTTTTTTATCCTATTAATGTTGGAATTAATGAGAAATGGGTGTCTAATTAAACGTCTGACATCCAGTTTGGTGTGTATGAGGCGTGGGAGGACAGCAACGGGTTCCAAACTGACTTACGGATGCATTTGCCCAAAATAAAACAGGCGCAATATCAATAGTTAATAATTATAAAATTTACTTACTGATTATTCGCATGGTGCTAACGTCTAGTCTCACTCTGTGAAAAAGTGTGTAGCCTACTTCAGGATAGTCATTTCTGCAAGCACAGTCCTGACGTCTGCTGCCGTTATGAGGACACTCAAAGGGGTTAATTAGCCTAAAAGAAAAAAGACATGTGGTGTAATGCAATAAAAAAGAATTGACCTATTTATTTTTTCAATCATTATGTTTTACATTCATTCATTGACTTATTCCCTAATTAGGGGTAACAGGGTCTGCTGCCTATTCCAGCACGTAAAATGTCAAATTGAATTTCTAGTAATGAAATCTGATTATTATTGAATTATGGGTATGAATGATTAAGGGTAATGTTACCTGTATCCATACACCTCTGAATAATTGTCAGTGTGGCCACTACGTAGGGTCACATACTCCTTCGGAAAGTTGGTCTGCATTTCTGCACAGTAAATCTGAAGAACTTTTGATTTAACTCTGAGATGATATTCACCATCTTTCCTAATGCCTTTTGCCATCTGTATCTCTTTGCAGTTGGAGGCCAGTTCACCTGAAACATGAACATTTTGAAATCAACAAATGCATCAATAAAAATAAAGCAGTGATTATAAGAGAGAGAAGAAATCAACATTATTGTTTTAAAACCAGAATTTATCTCTAGAAGGTTTTAGTTTTTCAGCTCCATGTGGATTGAGAAATGTGTAAATGATAAACATGCTGACTTGGAATGAAGTTATGTGCCAAGGCATCTGAAAACCAGCAATTGATCTTAAAACCCTGTGGCAGCCAGTTTTCTTTTTTCTGTTAGGGTCAAATAGTAGGTAATATTAATGATGCCTTAGTCACACTAATTGAAAAAGTTTGCATCAGCCGGTTTTGTTGCTTCAAGGATAAAATAACAGCAAACTAAACTGAATCCAGAGTTGAAAAAAATCCAGACTATAAAGAAAATATTATTTCCACAAAACAGCATAAAGTCTTGCTTAGTATCAGTTTTTTTTCATGAAAAATAGCCACAGGCACAATGCGTAGCCATGTGTTCTGGAGACATTGCTTAAGTGGTGGAAGTCCAAGAAACTGACAATAAAATAAAAATACAAACACACATCCAGTACACACTCAAACACGCGCACAAACATAGCAATATATTAAAATATCACAATTAAATTATGGATAATAATTTACCCATTTGATGTTTTGGTGAAACATTCATTCATCTTCTTACCCACTTATTCAGGGTCGCGGGGGGTCTGCTGGTGCCTATCCCAGCGCACATAGGGCGAGAGGCTTGGGTACACCCTGGATAGGGAGCCAGTACATCACAGGGCCACTGACAGACAAACAACCACTCAAACACACATTCATTCCTATGGCCAATTTAGACTTAACAATCTACCTAATGTACATGTCTTTGGACTTTGGGAGGAAACGGGAGTACCTGGAGGAAACCCATACAAGCGCGGGAAGAACATGCAAACTCCGTACCAGAAAGATCCCGGCCCGGGAATCGAACCCGAGACCTTCTTGTTGTGAGGTGACCATGCTAACCACTGCGCAATCAAGCCACCCATAGTAAAACATTTAGTCCTAAATTAATAATTTATTCTAAATTAGTAATGATCTACCTACATAGTTAAAATAGTACTAACAGTGTCTTAGTCTGCAGGCTGCCTGAGAATGAGGTCGACTGGACAATGAGCAGTTTTTAGAAGGGAGGTTTTTATCTGTAAGACACTCGACGGTCCTCTGCATCACACCAGCACTGCATGTCTGGGAACACTACGCGAAAAAAACACAACAAAAGAGGTCAGAAGTCAGACGGCATTTAGGATAAGAACAGATGTGGTTAAACACAAAGATGCAATCACACACCTTGCTCCATGGACCAGCTTTCCAGTACACAGGCATTGGGCATGCTGGAAACTGGCATGGTTGGGTTTTTGGAGGAGGAGGTTGTAAACACTTAGAAGCTAAAACCTGGGTATAGGATTGAGAATCAAACAACATGTTGGGAGCCGAAGGTACTGCATTGCATGACACCATTCTTTGCTGGTAACCTTTTCCACAGCTTACAGAGCACTGAAACACACAAACATGTTTACTGACAAAGTGCAAATCTTTCTATTCTGTAAAGTCAATTAACAAAAGATTTACACTCTCAATATGATGAAAAACTATAAAAGTATAAGTACTTTAATATTACCGGTGTCCATGTTGTAGTAACCCAGACATACTGACAGGGGTCACTGATGCAAGGTTGATAAAACGCAGGTCTGTTTAAGGGGTCACACAATTTCTCTGAGACAGAGTTTTTCAGTTCATCCATACACAGGACTATCCTGGGTCTTAAACCTTCCCCACACGTGGCATTACACTGCATATGCAATTAAGACAGGAACATAAATTTCATAAAAATTTATTGACCATAGAAAATTCAAGTAAAAGTAAAGTAAAATGTATTAAATATATATACATATTTAAATATTTTATAAACTAATGAATTATTCTTGCTGGACATATCAAATTAGTTATATTTAGCCTTAGTTTAAAGGTCTCAGCTCAGGCTAAATAAAAGGTCATTAAGTAATAGGAAACTGTTTGTTAGTATCCTATTACTTCAGTGATTTCAGTAATCACAGCAAAGTGCATTCTTTTGCTTTGCAATTCTGTTTATTACATATTTCCCACAGTCTCAGTCCATCACTGTCAGCAGGACTGTCTGAGAAAATCGGCAACAATGCCTTTAAGGCACCTGTAAAACTTTCTCTTGTTCAGACGTGGTTTGAGCCCCAATAAAATGAATCAATTAAACAGGTGCTCTAGCCATTATAGATCATAATGAAGCATCAAGCATCAGCTTACTAACAACAGTAAAACTAAATTGCTGGCATTCTGTAAGGCCAGAATGATGTGTTTTTATGTTTGCTTAAATTTGAGGGAAAAGCTGAACGTATGGTGCTGTGAAACCGTTTTCAGACGTTTACAAGAAAACTTGAGATGTTCAATGTACATAAATTCTACATTTACAATGCTGAAAATGACACACAAATCATATAATGTGTATATAATAATATAATCACACACTTAAAAGAAGGGATGCAGCATTCTGAAATGACTGCCTAATTTTTTTATTAATAACAGATTTATTTGATATAATTCATAGTTATTAAACAATTATAAGGCAAATCCTTAGAAAAGAAAAAAAAACTCACCTCCAGCCACTCACTTGCTGACCAGCTATAACCATGGCATTCATGGGACAAACACTGCTGCAAACTGCTTGGACGAAGACGAGAATCACACATGTCTTTACTTACATGACCTTTGCCTTTTAACCTACAGTACACGTCACGTTTCTGCACTCCAATCCCACAAGTGACAGTACACTATGAACACACAAACATATTACATTTTATTATGTACAAACATATTATATTTAATATTAATACTAATGATGCATATTTATATATTATATAAATAATACTATTTTTTATTATTAATACTTTCAACCCATACTACTGTTTGGAGCTGTATATCTCAAAATTACCTATAACAACATGATGCTGATGAGATTAAATTGATTATAACAATGACCTTTTTATTTTCCCTATTTTTGTATTATATATACTTATGCCAAGATATTTTAAAAACTAATATGATAGAATTGAACATAATGATTATCTGTGATGTCTAGTATAATCTTTGCTCTTAAGTCATATGAGCACTAATTGCTTTAAACTGGTGTTGTTTGGTCTTTAGCACCTGCTTCCTAAACGATTGTTATGTCTCAATGTAAAGCTGATGAAAACATTTCTTAAGCTCATTTATCTTATCTTTGAGATATAAACTATGTGAAGTCAAACCAGATCTTATCAAAATAGACTGTCTCAAGTTTCCTGGTTAAGAGCAGATCTTCTTTTGCTGTAAACATGTAACAAAGATCAAAGCAAATCAAAGGCTTTGCTTCTGTTGTTTGGAGTGTATTGATATATTTACTTTGTGAGATGTGGACAAAGGATAAAAATAAGATTGGTATCTGGTCAAAAAAGAGAAAGGTTATGTATGTAACCTCCGTTCCCTGAGGGAACAAGGGCTCAGCATGAAAAATGCTAGAGGAACACTTCCTGTGTGACCGCAGTCTTGAAGCTCATGTGGTGCAAGGTGAGCTTGTCACAGGTGGGGTGATTGACCAGAAAGTACAAGTCTGTGACTAAGGTTAGCCTGTTCTCTTTTGGGAACTCGAGCTGCCACAAAAATGCTATGGGAACAAGATGTTGATGCCACCATGTCATTAAGTCGCTGTCTCACTGACAAAACACAGCTACAAAGTGGAGGTGCAAAATCAAGCAGGCAAGCCACCATACCTACCTTCTCCTGGTTCTCTACTCGAGATCTTTACTCCTGGGCATTGTATCTTAAAGTACCCCAATTGGTCACACCAGACTGAATCTCGGCAGTTACCCACTGTGAGATCAGTTACCCTTACAATAATTCTATACCTTCTTCTGTTAGGAGGATTAAGAACTTCATGAGGTGTACGCTGTAGGCAACCAGCCAGAGGCATGGTGTAAGTCTGCAGTGCCATCCGTTTGCTAACTTGTGGGGTGAAACTTAAATATACTGTAATTTATGGGCAATTTAGAATTACCAATCAACCTAATGTACATGTTTTTGTATTGTGGGAGAAACCCCACATTCATATATATATATATATGAATGAATGGTTGTTTGTCTATGTGTTACACTGAGATGGACTGGTGACCCGTCTAGGGTGTAGCCTTGTCTCTCTCCCTATGTGCGCTGGGATAGGTGCCAGCACACCTCCGTGACCCCGAAATAGGGAATAAAGCAGTTAAGAAGATGAATGAATGAATAATATTAAATAGATATAAATATTTGAAATTTCTCAAATTTCTGTTTTAGAACAGTTGAAAATGATTATGATTTGGTTGTATTATTAAACTGAGCAAAACACCATTTGTTTCTGCTTTTGGTTTTCATTTTCTTGAATTTAAAAACCTCTGATAGACTTAATAATGTTTTTTTAAATCACAGTACTTGTTTTCTTTAAGAATACTTAGTTGTCTAGAACCTAAACATAATAAGCTTGTCTTTTCTATATCTATATACTACATGGCTCATGAAATTTGTATGCTTTCGATATTTTGTCTTTAAGAAAAAGACAGACAAGTACTTCCATCTTTAAATGTCAATGTGCATTACTGGATTCAAGCGGACATTTTCCAAAAATCTCTCAGCTACAAAAAAATATCACTATACCATTTGGGTATGCAAGAAGGATGCATAGTGTCCTAGAAACCATAACTTAAGTATTTAATCCCTTTGCTGAGTCCCAAGAATCATGCAGGATTACATAATTGTATAAAAGTCTGGGTGTATGGGTTTCTACAGCTGTCAGTCACAAGAAAAAATGCTAAGATAGAAACCATGTCTTTATGCTCTAGTTGTGGATTTCATGGCTTATGGTGGTATGTGAAAAACATGTGATTGCTTCCAGACCACAGTGAAATTAAGAGAGGAATGGTCTCTTTCTCAGGGGAATGAAAGGGTCGTACCACTGGACCATGGAGACTGTCTATGAACCTGTCTCAGCACCACCAATGTGATGTCATGCTTATTTCTCAAGTATGGTACCATGAGCTTAAGTAGAATGTCGACTGCTCTACACTCAAACCTGTGTCTGTAACTAGTTCCAGACAAGACTTTCTCTGTTCATATTTGGCCTCAGGTTGAACTTGCACAACGGGGGAAACGAGCCTCAAGGATGCCACTTGTTTTACTCACGTACATACACTATTTCTTTTCCGAGTATTCAATGATGAATTGTACAAGATAGATTTAAGAAGTTGTGAAAGAAGATAAATTTTGGATTGTCTTTTCTTGTGGATCACCAGCTGTGAATATCCCTGTTTATGTATGTCCTGCTATAATGTGATGTCGTGTCACCCCTTATGGACTGCAAGATGTAAGCAGACGATGGCAGTGTGTGGTCAACTCCAACAGTAATGTAACCTTCTCATTTCCTTTCTTACACAACCACAAACACACACACACACACAGAGCCCTTTTTGTGCAAGTATAAACATGTGTAAAGATCCCTGGCTCAGATTTTGGAACTACAATCACAGAGCTGGGGGAAATAAATTTTGCTAATATTGATATTTTTAAATTTGATTAGTCTTCATCCTGTGCCACAAGATTATTATCATCAAAGTAACAATCAGTAACTAAAGTAACTATCATGTCCTTGCTATATACAACCATGATGTAAAACACATTGATTTCTAACTGAGCAAGCCACAGCAGCATGGACATGAAGGCAGATGCAGAGGCAGACATGGACTACATTTCCCGCATCATAGTTTGCAATGATAAGGATCAGATGAACCTCAGATGATAGGATCCTGGTACAAAAACGGAACATGGATATTGTCACGCCCTACCCCTACCTCGTCACTAACCACCATCACCTGCTGATTGGGGATGCGATCAATCAGCCGGGTGATGGTGCGTTATTTAAGGTGAGCGCCATCCTTACGATGTTATTATGTTTGCACTGAGTATGTGTATGTTTGGAATTGCGGTCGTCTGCCATGTTCGAGTCCCCGTCTGCTTTCAGAATCGGTCTATGTTCCCTAACTCAGGTTAGGGACACTGGAATTGTGCATCAGCAATGCAACCTTTAAATGACTCCTTATGTTCATTGTTCACGATATGACTTGGAAACATCTCAAGAGCAATTTGTTAATTTTGTATTGCTCATGCATACACAACATCCAAAAGGTCATCCAATGATTAGTTCATCTCCTGAGCCCTTCGTTTATTGTGTGACAGCCTCATAGGCTTTGGCTATGCAGCCTGTAGTGGAAACGGAAATTTTGTTTATTCTATTTTCACGTTAAGTAAATTCACAGACTACATAGTTTAAAGATTCTTACAAGCAGTGAATATTCAGATGGGACTAGTTTCAAACTAAAAAAGAAATATCTGTTTCACAGACTTTGTTAGATATTTGAATCCTGCACGAATCTGCCATGTCTGTGTTCCAAATCAAATACAATTTGTCAATGATTGATTTATAGTTTTGTATTAATCTAAATGTGATCAAGATTTGCAATTGGATGTATGGCAAGTTTCAAATTTCTGAGCAATATTCAAATTTCCGTATGAGGTTTTTTCAGTTAAATATATCCTATTCTGTAGTAAGAAGTCACTAAAATCTATCATTTAGTATACTTACTTTGGCTAATTTGATAGTTAATTTGTATTGTTGAAATGCATACCGCTTGCCACTTTTTGGTTTTCCAGTTGGGACACGGTCCTGCCCTGCAAACTTTCCGAGTCTTGGGTAGGGGAAGATGAGCACAGAACTCTTCTTCAGTTTTAGTTTGGTTGTGGTGAACACAGACCAGTTCCCTTTGTATGGTCCCCTTGCCACAAGTCACTGAACACTGCAGTAGATGAAACACACACACACACACACACACACACACACACACACACACACGCACACATATACA
>JAOTRA010000008.1:8435264-8447989 GCA_026260255.1 Pseudolaguvia tuberculata | reverse complement strand
GTGTGTGTGCGTGCGTGCGTGCGTGCGTGCGTGCGTGCGTGTGTGTGTGTGTGTGTGTGTGTGTGTGTGTGTGTGTGCGTGTGTGTGTGTGTGTGTGTGTAGATGAATGCAACAGCTGATATGTCCAAAGCATTCAATTTAACTACTAATGATAGTCTCTAGACTTCAACACAAGAGTAGGAGATACCGGGCCAGAGATGTTATCAATGGGAGACTAACTACACTCATACAAACACAGATGTTTGCTAGACCAATAATAATTAACCAAACCAACAATTTTTGCCAAACTCATAAAAGAAAATTTGTCTCAGAATGATCAGCAATTAATACTAACAAGAAATTAAACTTTTTAAGGTGTTATTTTATCTTTAGCAACAAATACCTCCACCTTCTAGATTATTTGGCAAGTTTACAAACACAGAAAGCCAAAACAGTAATTCATTTAATTAATTGAATCCGTTTGGACCTCTTCAAGAAAGTGCAGGAGCAAGGTGATATTACTGTAGTGTATCGTGCCAGAGAGTCCACCGAAACTGCATAAAAGCTACCAGAGACGACGGCCAAGTCAACAAGCCAGTGCCAACAAATTCTCTTCCACCTGACTTTTGCAAGACTTCTCTATCTGCCACTAATTGTGTGAGACGAGGGCAGGCTACAGGGAGTGTGAGAATTCCCCTGAGTTTAATCGCAAATCAGACACAATGCCTTGTGCTGTTTTGATATAATATAATGTTTTGTCAAATGTCTTGAAAAGATTAGAGAGAGACACACATAGTAATTAAAACACAGTAACGAGTTTGTATTTTCTATCAACTGTTTCACCAAATTAAGCTTTTGTTTAGGCGTTTAACAATATTCAAAACAGAACATTATATTCATTCATTCAGTCATTCATTCAGTCATTCATTCATTCATTCATGGGGGGTTTCCTGGAGCCTATTCCAGCGAACATAGGGTGAGAAGCAGGTTGCTAGTCCATCACAAAGCGCCATTATAGCCACAAAAATAATAAACTATATAAATTATAGTGTCAGCCAGAGTTGCCCAAAGACAGCATATGTTATTCAGTCTAACACATTTATTCGATAATTCAGGGTCACGGTGGTCTGCTGTAGCCTATCCCAGTGCACACAGGGCGAGACACCAGGGTACACCCTGGACAGGTCGGCAGTACATCGCAGGGTCACACATAGACGAATGACCACACACACACTCACCCCTAAGGACAATATATATATATATAACCAACCCTGGACAGGTCGGCAGTCCATCCTAGGGTCACACATAGATATATGTACACAACCTAATGTACATGGTTTTGGACTGTAGGAAGAAACCAAAGTACCCAGGGAAAACCCACACAATCGCGGAAAGAACATGCGAACACCGCAGAGAAAGAGCCGTTAATCTAACCCAGTACGAGTTCTTCATTTATTATAGCTTATTTTTATTAAATATTATAGTATTTTTGCTCAAGAACATTGCAGAGTGATGTCTAGGAAAATCTAATGGTTTTATCTTATTTATACAACTAGGTTTTAAGGTTTTAACTGGTACAGCTATTTGGAATATCGGCTTCTTGCCAAATGTGTTTTACATATCCTACAGTTAGAAAATTACATTTTGGAAAAATAAAATGTTATATAGGCCTTGCCATGCTGTCGACCTGTCAAGGTTGCAATGCATTTTCTCCGGGTATTCTGAGTGTGTGTGGAGGAGGGGGGGATTGGTTATTCGTCTATGTGTGCCCCCATGCTTGTGCGCTGGAATAGGCTCCAGCAGACCCCTGTGACCCTAAATTTGATTAAGCTGGTTAGAAGATGAATGAATGAACAAAAATGTTCATATTTTATAAAACTATTCCTTCACAAACCTCCTCTAGTAAAAGTTGCGTTTTTAACACATTCTCTTTTTTTAAATTCAGAGTTCTTCCTGTATGGCATTCTCAGACAGCAAGAATTATATGGGCTAGGCTAAGCTCCTTCACTCCGGCTCTGGGATCGTTAGAGAAGAGCTGTGAGGCTGTTCAGAGATAACAAAGTGATGGGAACAAAGTGATGCAGCTTTAGTGCAAGGCTCAGTGAACCAGATAACAGATTGACCACCAAGGTCATGTGACCACATATTATTTACTCGAGCGCCCAGCCAGTGAGGTGTAGCGAAGCAGGAGATAAAAGACTAGAAATAAAAAATTTGCTTAAACTTAAATTTTAAAATGAATTTAAGTATATCCATTCTCCTGCTGTAAACTGTCAAATTTAACAAAACACATAGATTCATTTTGCAAAGCAGTTCAGTTGGTAATCAAAAGAATGGACTCCTTATAATCGCTACACATATATATTCATATATTCTCGCTTTATCCCTCTCACATCATTTAGGTGTCTCCAGTGAGACAGCATGCAAGGGAAAATTTTAAGCAGCCGCTGACGTCTTTCCCACATTAAAGAGCTCTAAAGAGACAGGTGAGCTAAGACAGACAGCTCATTCTCTTTCAACCCCCTCACTTCAAAGTCCTCAGTATGGAGATGACACCAAACCCTCAGCACCACAAACAAAGGTGCAGGTGCCATGACACATAAAAACAGAGTCAAGAAGTTACTAGATGCCACTGCATTGCCTCACTGTTCCAGGTTCCACTGGCTTAATTCTTTTTTTTTTTTTTTAACAACCAGAACAATTAAGATAATATGTTCAAAGAACATAGCTGTAGACAGGTTAGACCATTGCGGCCTGTCAAATGTTTAGATTTAATAGGTTTGATATAAGCAGCCCAGCAGAATGCCAGAGTTTCATTTTACTCATGTATAATATCAAGCTTAAAGCCAAGACAAATCCCGTCATGCCACCTCCATGATTTTAATTAACTCAGCGGTTTCTCATAGCAACAAAGCAAAGGCAACCAACGAATGGTTCACATCAGCACATACTCTTGTCTTGCATGGCCTTCTGGCCGTTAATTAGAGCAAGTGAAGGGATTCCAAGTACATTAAGATCCCATGACATTAACACTGTGAATGTTTTGCTTGGATTAATCTACCAGCCATTCGGGTTAACCTTTCAGCTCTCTAGTTTAGTAACTCCTCCACCTCTGTGTGGTATGATACTGGGATTGGTTTGTTACTGGAAACACATTCCCACCTGATGTGTTTGAAGTTTTCTTACACAGAGTAAAGGGATATGTGAAAGAAATAGGGGCCTAAACCTTTTCCACTGCTTTCTTTTAGTGAACCTGAATCAGGAATGTGGATCTTTTGTGTGAAATTAACTCTAAACACAGAGCTCCCTGACCAGTGACCCACTTACCCACATCTTAAAGAGATTTAGGGGTCAGGGGTTCAGTGGAAGGTAACTTGACTGAGAGCTGTATGGCATCATGTTTCCACAGCTCTCTGCTTAACACCCCAGCCCCCCTATTATCCCTTTAGTGACACAAAATGTGGCTAATTAGCATAAGATCACATAGGTCAATGACAACAAGAGATGCCTTACTTTGAGTGTAGACTGGTAATGTAACGTAGCACACAATGCCATCAACTGTATTTCACACAGTAACTGATTGTTATTTTTTACACGAATACTTCTTCAACATTTGTAAATAATGCATAGATTGTATATATCTTTCATCTTACTATAATAGGTCTCTATAGACCTGCCAACTATAAAAAGAAAGGAAAAAGTCTTATTATTTTCGTCTACAAGGTTGTCATTTCCATGTAATGCACCAGTGACTGTCAGACAAAAATAGCAGGTCAGAATTTTAGACAAAGCAACTTACCATCCCATATCCACATTCAGTTCCATCAGCCAAGGGCATATGCTGTGTACGGCAGCCTTTATGGTCCCCTTCAGAGCTGGTACACCAGAGCCTCTTACACTGTCTCTGTAATAAGTATAAGCAAAAAATAAACAATTTACAAAATGCATTGAATTATGTATTGGATTTAAATACTGTTGTTTTTATTAGTACCAAACAAATCAATAAACATTACTAAAGGAAGACAAGAGACGTGAACTACTAGTACTAGATGTGTTTACCATACAGATGATGTCATTTTCCCTGAAAAAATGCACTTATAAAAGTTTTTTTTTGAGTTGCACTTTTAAACGTTCTGTGATCCCAGTGCAACTTAAGGTTGTAAAAAAAAATGATTTTAAAACCTGATTAGTTACATTACAGTACCTTTAATTGGATGATGAAAACTGATGACTTACTCGGAGTAAAAGAATATGATGTAACAGTATAAACATCAAAAAAAAAGTTGAATAGCTTTGATTTATGACAAACCTTACTAAATGAGTTACACAGAATGACAACGTGATGTTTATACAAGCTATCAGTCTTATTGATTAACACTATGACATCATGTATGTATCACTAATGAAATCCCAAGTAGGTGATGATGTAATACTGCAATCTATAATCATTTATATGTTGATACTCAAGAGGTAACTTTCCTAAAAACAACATCTATATTAATTAGGTTGAATCAGTAAATAATTTTTTTCAATACTTTCACTTAGAAAAATGTTATTAAATCAAATTACATATTTGAAAAAAACTTTAAAAACTGATTGTCCATTTTTTGCATGACTGATTTCTATCAAAGCCTTTTGGCATGTTTAAAATGAAGGCTTACCATGAATGGGCAGACTTGGGATCCTGGTCCAAACATGAGTTCACACTGACGATTCGCATTGTAGATTTGGCCCGGGAGCTTTGCAGGGAGATCATAGGCTCTGCCAACTGGTTCATCCAACAAGCACTCCCCGTACCCTGTGCTAAAAAAATCAAGTTAAGGGTCAAACGTCTTTTATAATGTTTTTATTTTACACAACCATGACACTACATACAACAACACAAAAACAGAGCTACATAAAGCAGAAATGTACAGAAGTAAAGACTAGAGGAAAAGGTGGCTTAGTCACATAAAGAGCATAATGTGAGATGTGGTGAGGATAGTGAAAGACACTATCCTAGAATAGAACATAGAACCTAGAATATGACATATTTTCAGTTGTTTCACCCTTTTTTGTTATGAATATAATTCCACATGTGTTAATTCATAGTTGTGATGCCTTCAGTGTAAATCTACAATTTTTATAGTCATGAAAATCAAGAAAACTCTTTGAATGAGAAGGTGTGTCCAAACTTTTGGTCAGTATGAATATATGCACAATCAAAGGAATCAATACAATATAATTCATTATTGACAAAACTGTATCCATGCCTATTTTGTAGACTTGAATAGTAATAGTAGTGTTGAATTGTCTGTTTTGCTACCTACTTATGCTATTAAATAAACAAATCACTATCAATGTAAGAACAATGACACTAACAATATTTTAGTTTCCTCTTTTTTCATATGCAAATTGGAAGGATTTGGGGCACATACACGCCTGCCCAAAATCCAATTTGTGTGCACTACATCTTACACTCAGGTGAAATACAGCCTGTTCGCCATACCCAAGCATAATACACATAAAGGTCACAATAGAAGCTGTTTTATCTGTGCTAAACTGCTGGATTTACACTATGAATAGGTGTTTCTGTGCTAGGCATTAGAACCATTCAGTAAAATACAGTAGGCGTCCATGAGAAACGTCTGGTCTGTGATCATGCTATGTCTTTACCTCACTTTACTAAGAGAGCAAAAAGGAAACGGAACACTACAATAGTAGTTTGATGTACAATTATGAGACATGTTGACACTACTCATGCAATTTGTCCACTAAAAGGGGACTAAACACCTGTTTCATCCATCCCCAGCTGATCCCCCGAGCCTTCTCATTACCTCCGCTTATCCTCTATCACTGTGGTGGAGCTCATTCAGGCCCTCAAACAGTTAGAGGCACCTTTGTTATCAGTGTAAAAAGAGTGGTTAAAAGCCATAAAAGCGGTAAAAAGGTTTTTTTTAAACAAAAACAAGCAAAGGGTTGCAAAAGGGTGAGAAATTTTTATCTTTTATAGCTACTAAATTCCCTACGTAGTGGAAGTGGTAGTGCAGTGGTTAAGGTGTTCGGGTTCGATTCCAAGAAGCACTGCTGGGTCAATTAGCAAGACCCTTAACTCTCATCTGTTCTGTTATAGTCATTCATTCATGCTTATTTCCTAATTCAGGGTCATCATAACAACTTCAAAACTCGGGACCATACCAAACACTACACAGAGATAAATGTAAGTCGCTCTGGACAAGAGTTTCTGCCAAAATGCTGATTGTCTACCTTAAATTTTTAAGATATGAGAATTGTTTTGTAAAAAAAAAAAGAGTTTGCGTCTTTGACTTGGCTCTGTTATACATAAATCTAACAGCTGTATTGGATATTTTTCTAATTGGCACTCTGAAAGAGAAGTTTAATGCATTGCAAATGGAGCTAATTGAGCTGACATTGAAGATGATGTCCACATAAAAGAGGTTTCAGACAAGCCAACTGATTAATTATAGCACATGAGTCCAAGTGCCTGCTTAATCCTCTAAGTTTGCTTCCAGCTGCAGGGAACACCCATTTGGTAGAAATTATGTGGATGTAATATCAGTGTGTTTATATTCTACACAATTATTATTTTCTAATTAGGGAAAAAGTATAATGAAATTAAAATGTTTTGGTTATGAGACAATATATTTTTTTCGGTACAGTGATTTATTTTCGAGACTTTCTGATGTTTAACTGTTACACAAATTCCATAAATAAACCCAGGCTGAGAAATCTGTTCTTCTTAAGTGTAGTAATATATTCCTTGTGTATGGAAATGTGTATGTTTGTCTTTCTTTGTCAGACTTGTAGTCAGGGTGTAGATGTGCCTTTATTTGTGTGTTCCTTCATGTGTGCATTCTTCTGTTTTCCGACAGTGTAGTGCTAAGGACTGGAGAGCTCTTGAAGATGAATAGGCAGTCAAAACACTGATGTACTTAAGGACATTGGCAGTTGTGAAGTGCAGCAATGATCAATGCTGTGCATTGTTTCCATGGCTGAATGCAAAAGCAGTGGGCTTTTTTACTCATTCCTACCAACACAGAAGCTTGATGACAAGGGCTCGAAATTCAACTCTCTACTCTGTGTTTATAAAATACGACCATTGTTAACCAAATCAAATTTTTCCTGACACCCATAATGGAAAAACATCATCCCGCCCTTCCCACCACTGACATTTCTGTAGTGAGTAGACAAAAATCTACCAAGTGTCTCAAATGTCCCAAATGGAACAGGACCACTTATATTTCCTATGCTATGATGCACTCTATCCAATGTAGCAGATTGTGTTGGATGAAAAGTTCACTATGCGTCACCAACCTTCATTGCAGCAAGAAAGCCCTTATCAACAAGACCGTCTTTTTATAAAGAGCTGCAGACGGGTTTTTGCTGGATAGCAGATCAAAGCGTTGCATGCAGCAGGAATCTAATTTTAACTGACATTTCCGATCCTAAAGGGAACCCTTCAACTGGGGCCAATGCTTGCTGCTCCACATTAGAGGTCTTGAATGGACGGTTGCCCTGGGACACCGTTGCTGTGGGAAAAAGCATGCTGATGACAAAATGACTGCTTGTCCAGCATTTTAGAGAAAGGAGCGAGAAGAGACAGCAAAAGGCAGATAGGAAAAAGATGGAAAGTTGTTGGTTAAAGTGGCTCTTACAAGAGGACTGCTATTGATACTTCTGTTCAACCAGAGGACTCTAGGCTAAAACAAACATAGCACAAATAAAACTGACTTTGATTTTGTGCCATATACAGTGAAGAAATTGACGGGCCAGAAAGACTAATTGCATGTAAATATAATAAATATATAGATACCTACTCTAGAAACTCTGTGATATATTTTTGGCTGCATTTGGACCAGGACCATGGGCTGGTGTCATAGTTCAGAGTTGGGGCCATGACATGGTACTGATGTTTCATTCCAGACTCCCGGCACTTTGGGTGATTGTCATGAGGCATGTTAAAGCTAAAACACACACATACACAAAAAATTATATTTAATGAGAAGATTTAATTTCTTTTATCAATTCTCTAGATATTTTCAAGTTAAGAAAATAATGTTGGGACGTTTTGTAGAATTGTAAAGATGTTTTCAAACCATTAAATGTATATCTTGTTAGCACAATCATTCCTTATGAATATAAACATTATTTCTATCTATTCTGCATGAAATTCAACAGAAAATCTTGTAACTGTATGTGTTTTAAATACTCTTCAATTGCTCTGTGAATCAAGAAGGAAAACAAACAAAAAGAGAAAATTATTAATAAAACGTTATTAATATTTCATTCTGAGTAATTGTTGTTAACAGTATTAAGATTGTATACAAGTATTAAGTATACAAGATTGTAATAATTGTCCATGTATTAACTTGTATAATTGTTTAAATACCTAATTAATATTTAGTATTACTTTTAATTAATTACATAACTAAGAAACATATTTTCTTCAATTGCTTGCTCTGTAAAAATAGGTTTTTAAAAAGTAATTTAGGTCCACATTATTTTAACATCTGAATACTTGTCAGCTGCCAGCTGCAATATATTACACCCACATACAAATGTTTTACACTTCTAAAGGTTACTTTAAAAGTAGTATACACCATTCTGATGGCTTTCTTAGGATATGTTGGATTCCAGCTGTGAAATGACACATACTTAAACTTAATTCATCATTCAGTCTTTCATCTTATTTGCTTCATCTGATGGAGCCTATCCCAATGCACATAGGGTGAAAGGCAAGTGTACACCATGGACAGGGTGCCTGTCCATTGCATGGCTAGACATAGACAAACAACCATACACACACACACTTCTATGTTTTTGGACTATGAAAGGAAACCAGAGTATCTGGCTTGGTGTTGCTTGAAACTGAACCTTATATTCCAATTAGCAGTCCAATACCTTTAACCACTGAGCTACCGCTTCCTTCAGCTTTACACCCATCTACACGTCTGCATATTTGGGATATAAATATATTTTTGTTAACAAAGATAAAAACAACAACAACAGTGGCATAGCTATACAAGCTTAAGAACCTACAAATGAAAAATACATTTTACTGTATCTTTTTAATAGTTGCAAGTACTATTCCTAAACCTGACCTATTACATTTTTTTCAATCTTTTTAACAACTAAGGAACAAGCAATTGCCTTTGCAATGGAACACGTTAGAGCTGCTGAAAATTTGCTCCATCTTTCTAGCCTTGCAATCTACATACGTGAGAGTGATTTGACTGGAGAGAATTTGGCATTTCAGCCTTTGAGTGATTGAATTATACGTAAAAGCCAGTCATCTGTTCACAATGGCTTTATTCATAACCCTCACACTATACATTCACAACTGTGGTGATAGAGGCATGTTATGAAAACAGACCCCACAGGAGGCCAATGTCATCACAACACACTCTACACAAGTTAATTATATGGCATGCAGTGACATGTAGTGCGTTTTTTAGACAAGTACTAAAATGTCAGGACTTCATTTTAATATTATATGTTATAGTATCCGGCAGACCCCTGTGACCCCAAATTAGGGAATAAGCCCAAAGAGATGAATGAATGAATGAAGGAATGAATAAATGAATGAATGAATGAATGAATGAATGAATGAACGAACGAACGAACGAACGAACAAACAAACATTTACATTTACATTTAGAGTATTTGGCAGACGATCTTATTCAGAACGGCTTACAAAAGTGCTTTGAGTCTCTACTTACATTCATCAATAATGGTACCTCGGATTACAAGCAAGTGAGCAAACCTGAAAAATTCTTAAGTTGGAAATGAACATTCATTCATTCATTCATTCATTCATTCATTCATTGTTAAAATTATTCTAACAATATAATACATATGGCCAATGGTTAAACACTTTAAGAACATATTGTAACATGAAGTCTTCTTCTCCTTTCGGCTGCTCCCGTTAGGGGTAGCCACAACGGATCGCACATTACCCTGTCCTCTACATCTGCCTCTTTCACCCCGTCTACTTGCATGTCTCCCCTCACCACATCCATAAACCTCCGTCTTGGTTTTCCTCTTTTCCTCCTCCCCGTCACCTCCATCCTCAGCATTTTTCTAACAATGTACTGCATTTACTTCCTCTGCACATGTCCAAACCATCTGAATCTAGCCTCTCTCACCTTGTCTCCAAAACATCCTACGCAAGTTATCCCTCTAATAAACTTATTTCTAATCCTATTCATCCCAACATCTTCAACTCTGCCACCTCCAGCTCGGTCTCCTGTTTTTTACAACAACACTGCCTCTAAACCGTACAACAGTGCAGGTATCACAACAGTCCTATAAACTTTCCCTTTCACTATTGCAGAGACTCACCAATCACTCCTGCCACTCTTCTCCACCCACACCACCCTGCCTGGACTCTTTTCTTCACTTCTTTAACACTTACATACTTAAACTCCTCCACCTTCACTACCTCTTCTCTCTGCAACCTCACCACTCCACTGCCTTCCCTCTCATTCACAAACATGTACTCTGTCTTACTACTAATGACTTCCATTCCCCTTCTCTCCTCCTGTACTGTAGCATAAAATATTTTTCCCAAAATACTGTCACAAAGTGGGAATAACACAGTTGTCTGGAATATATAGTATAATATAGTTCTAAACTATATAATTATTGAAAGCAAGCATGAAGGTGATTGCTTGCACAGGTTGGTGTACAAGACCTTGCACTTCCTAATTTTACTTCTCAAGCTCCATAGGGATGAATGAGGCCTGGACTTCTTCCCGTGATATACGTACAAGAACTTTAATTCAATAATAAATATTTTCAGAGCTGTAAAGGTTATTAAACCTGGAGGGAAATGTTAAACATAACAGTGTAAGTATAACAGCGATGGTCAGGAGTTTAATAGCTCTATCTCATAGTATGTTGTTAATGAGACTAATAGTTAATATCCTTGAATATCTTGGGTACAAAATCTGACTATCCAGCACATAAATTTGTATTATGCAGTTGATTTTAAGCAAAGTCTTTTTTGTTTATTATCATAATCTTTTTTGGTTTAGTAGGAAGAGTATTAGTATCAACCAAACACAGAATGTGTATAAACAACCCAAACTCTTTGTAGCACTGCTTATTTTCATACCTTTCTTAATATACATCACTGCATATCATTAGAAAATACAAGATAAATTCTGTCATATTTCTTTACAACAGAAACCAAGCACAGTTCTTTGAACAAAAACAGAATTGTATCCTACGTTATTAGTAACTGTACCCTTGGGATGAAAAGTCTTGAACCATCCTGGGTGCAGTAGGAATTAATAGAGGTCAGAATACAGAGGGAGTATTAAGACTGGCTTGTTATTAAACATGCACTGGTTTTATTATGCTTTGCACCTGTGTGTGCCTCTGTGAGGGGGGAAAAGAAGGCTTTTGTGTGATATAAGGGAACACTTACACATGACCCAGTTCATGGGCAATGGTGAAGGAAGAACTCAGACCGTTCTCTTCACTGATGGAGCAGCTTCGGTATGGATCACACATTGTGCCCAGCTCTGCCAAGCCTTGATTGAAACACACACCCACACACACACCCCCCCCCCCACACACACACACACACACACACACTATTAGAGCAGGACAAACATAACCATTATGTTACACTCTGTCCCATTATTTTCAACTTTAGTTCAATTACAGCAAATCTTGACAATATTTACATCCATCATTGGGCAGGAAAGTGAAAAATCACAGACGTTGACCCATAAACCTGCTTTACTGAGAAAAGACTCATTATATCCAGTACTGCTCTTTGATGTAATAGCCTTTATGTCATCATTTGTACATCTACTGGCTGGCACTAATCCAAGAAGATCAACACAGCTGCTCCAGCTACAACAAGCTAACCATAAAGTGATAGTGATGTGAACTTAAAAAAGCAGAAAAAAGCTAAATAACCATAAAGATTTAAATGAACACAGCCATGGAATAGTCAAGTTCACCATAGATTTCTTAAAAGATTGTCAGCTGTCAATCTATAGTGGAATTCACTTCTTATCACGCTGTGAGAGACTTTTGTGAACGCTTGGACCTGACCAATCAACATATTAGGCTGTGATATGCGGCTACATAATAAAAATGAACATTTCTGCTAAACTCCTATGATTATTATACAATTTTATTATAAGATTAAAACATACCTAATGTGTCACATTTGTCTTTTTCCCGACAGATATCCTCCCTGTATGGAAAAAAATGAAATGACCTGTAGCAGTCAGAAGTTAACGCTAAAGACAGATCCTTACCGAGATCCTATCTTAGTTGGCTGTCATTATAACTAATGATTACAATGTATATGGCTATTATAATCAAAATTGCTCTTCAAAAACCTTACAAGAAATATCATGAGTTACCAAGTACACTCTGGGCAGGTCGCCAGTCAGTTACAGGCACACACACACACACACACACACACACACACACACACACACACACACACACGCTTGCACTCACACCTATGGGCAATTTAGAATCATCAATCAACATAACATATATGTTTTTGGAATGTGGGAGGAAACCAGAATACTTAAAAGTAAATCCACACAAACACAGGGTATAAACACTAAGGATTATAAATATTAAATTCAACACTGTTATAATGATCTCCTGTTATGTAGTCAGCTAGCTTCAGCGACAACTGTAAATTTAATTTTAAAATGCTTTGTGAAAACACAAAACACAAATGATTGGCCAAATCTAAATAATATATAGTA
>JAOTRA010000008.1:8404302-8426120 GCA_026260255.1 Pseudolaguvia tuberculata | reverse complement strand
GAGAGAGAGAGAGAGAGAGAGAGAGAGAGAGAGAGAGAGAGAGAGAGAGAGAGAGAGAGAGAGAGAGAGAGATGTATAAAAAGAAAGATGCCCTTAAGCCAAGCAAAGAGAATAAAATGTACATTAGCCGTGTTTATCTAGTGTCAGTTTGCAGTTTGGTCCGATACATTTCTTTTATTTACAGACACTCCCATTTCAGTGTTACACGAGCCATTTTGGAATTGTTTACTTAATCAATCAAAGTCTCTTTGGCCTTCACTGGCCATGCTCACTGTTATCATGTCTGACTGGACAAATGAATGTGCCAAGAAATCAGATAAAACAATAAAATTATGTATATTTCAGAGACTTCTGATGATGAGTTATTGCTGCAAGAAACTCAATGAGAGGGTGTAGTATTAAGAAACTTTCTATTACATCACATATATTACATACATCAATGTTTGTAGCATTGATGTATGTAATTTGTAATTTAGTTTAACTCTGGAATAGAAATTTTATTTTAAATGGATGGCATGCCTGTGTGCTTTGGGTTTTGTCTTCAAGCTGTTTCTGCCCCACCGCAGTGTGATATATGAGGCCATGGGCTGTTATGTCATAAAGAGAACTTGTAATGTTTTGGCATAATGCCATATAACATCACAAAGCCTGTGTCGATCCTAAAGACTGGAAACTTTCACAAAAAAGATTCATTTTTTCTGACAGTTTAGGATTTAAAAAATATCTTTGGAAAATTAATTAAATACGGACAAAATGGCATGGATGGAATTTGTTAGTTAAATAATTAATATAATAAACTCCTAAGTTCCTAAGTACACAAGGTTACAGGTAAGTTACAGCATATAATTTCTAGTCCAGCTAGTTTACACAAACCAGTACAATAGAAGGGCTGGACCAAAGCCCAGATACAAATAGAAAATTGAATACGCACACCAAAGACTGTGAGAAAACTAGGTACACAATGTGTGACACTGAAAGATATTCTAAAACATGTTTCTGAACCAAGAAAGAAAACCCAACATGGAAAGAACATGCAAAATTCACATACAAATAAAAGATGCAGGAGTTTAAAAAATGTTATTTTGCGCATGGGAGGACATGGATTTGGGATACAAAATTACATGATTAATGATTCAAGTGATTTGTGAATGACTGAGCAATATCCACATTCAAGTCCAAAATAACTTCCTAGTCTATGACCGGACCTTTTCTTTTCACCATTCCTGCACTAGAACTACAGAAAGGGCTGAAAAGTTGAAAAGTACCATTGATTGAATAATTACTCCTGTCTATGGGAACGAGCAAACATGAAGCACAGTATGTTAGTGGGGGAAAGCAGAGATGTAGGCAGTACATACAGCCATCTGCACATTTGTTTATTCACACTGATGTGAAAGTACACAGCTATCCTATAAACTGTACATAGTGTTAGTAAACAACAGACAGCAAAGTAAGTTGTAGCATAAAATCAAAGAAACAGGCAAGTTTCCCGGTAGTGCATCTGCTTTGTTGATGTGACCTGTGACCAAGGAACATGGAAAGCTGTATACAGTTTTAAAAAAAGGGAATCTCCTCTTCATTCAAACCATGTGCAGCAAGCCCAACCACAGAGACAAGTTAAGTGTGGGATTTATCCAAGGAATATACATGCATAAACACTGACTGAAACTGGGCACTGCTATAATGAGCTACACAAGGGATCTTCCATGGAGGACCCTGTGGTGTAGGTGTGGGCTTCCCTGACAGCCTTCCTGTATGAGGGTTCATTTTTGTCCACTTTTAAACTTGTGACCGACCATGGACGAAATCTTGATAGCCTTCTTTGACCCCCTTGTAGACTGTCTCTCCCCCATGCTGCATGTTTGAACCCACTACTACTGGATCAGTTCTGGTCACCACCCGCTCAAGGGTGTCCCCTGGTGGTGGGGAGGCTGTAACTACTGGGCCCTTGGGCTGCCTGGTAGTTAGTGATGCACAGAAAAACACACCGCCTTACTTTGCGACATATTCTCATAACTACTACAAACTGGTGGTAGGTAGTAATGCAGTGGTTAAGATATTGGACTGCTTATCGGTGGATCCAGGTGGTAAAGTGGTAAAGAATATAAAAGAATTAAAGTTCTATGCCATCCTTTTTACTTTCTCTCATCAGTCAAGTGTCATGTTTCTCAATGACCTAATTCAGATCACGTTTTCATTTTGACACAACTTGAGTTCTTACAGGTATTGTGATATTTAAATTGTATATTTATTATATAAATATTTATTATAAATACATTGGTATCCATTTATTTTCTGTACTGCATGTCCTTCACACCTATTTACACACCACAGACAACATAGAGATGCCAATCAGCCTACAAGGTATTTCTTTGAACATAGAGTGGTTCATAGAAAAGACCATAGAAAACTCCATACATACAGAAAGGAGGCTAAAATTGAAAGCAAACATGATAAGCCATGTTCTAAATGGGTTTGCTTAGGATATATGATCCAGCTTGACAGAAATAACGTGATTCCCAGACTTAGCTTTGATAAACAGATACTGTATTATTTTCAAGTGATTTAACTCATCAGGGCAAAAGCAAAATAAAATCAATCAGACAAATTATATGAAATCAGTGACTAGACAGATAACTACAGACAAATATGTAGTTGTAAACAAGTGACACTTGAAATTAAGCCTTGGGGAAGGAATTCAATCACTACAGGCAACCATGCACACATCTGCAAACACCTGCATATAGCTGTTTTTTCAGACTGTGATTCAGTCATTTACTGTATGTTTAGTTCTTTATATATGATTACAGTCATAAAAGTTACTATGCAAAACCCACAACACTGATTTAAAAATTTGTTAAATATGACATTTTAACACAAAGGTTAAGTTTTTGAATTCTAATTGGGAGCTGCCAACACTGGGCCATAAAAGGGAGAGAGAGAGAGAGAGAGAGAGAGAGAGAGAGAGAGAGAGAGAGAGAGAGAGAGAGAGAGTGAGAGAGACAGACAGACAGACAGAAAGAGAGAGAGGGTTTGTTGCGTTGCTACCCCACTTATGTTGATCCCGCTTAGTTTGGAATATAAACTTCACCACAGTGATAAAGAAAAGTGATGTATGATGTCCCACCTCTCGCCCTATGTACGCTGGAATAGGCGCAGCAGACCCCCGTGACCCCGGATTCTGGAATAAGCGGGTAAGAAGATGAATGAATGAATGAATGAATGAATGAATGAATGAATGAATGAATGATGTCTAGTTTGTTAGTAGTTGATAGGAACTCTCCAAAAATGTATCCAAAATCAAGGTTGATACAGGTTAATAGTACTTTCTGTCTTTGTGAATCCTTAAAATATTAAAATGTGATTTTGTTTATTTATTATTTATCATATCCTCTGGCAACACATTTGTAACATTTAATGTAAATGACCAAATTTGCTAAAAGTAATTGATGGGTATTAATAAATAGTAGCCCTAATCGTGTCACATCAATGAAGTTGTGATCGAGCAGTTGTACAAAGCAGTGTCGGAAACAGCAAGGCCAATGTCATAAAACTATTTTATCGACATTTCATTTTAGCAACATGACATTTGGCAGTTATGACTACAGCGATGACAACATATGAATTCAAATAGTTTATAGTAAAATTGCATATTTAAGCACACAGATAAACACTCATAAAGTATACTCAAATGCACAAAACTACAGGGTGAACTGACAGACTAACATACATTTACAGATGTATTACTTGTCAGCACTAGCATTTTAGCGTGCAGACAGCCCCTTACAAAGCGCTGCCGTTGACGTCGATCCAGAATATCCAGACAGTGGATCCAGCTATGCAAATTTAGACCGAGAATTTGTCAACATGGTGAGATCATTTAGTATACTTTCTGTATATAGATAATTAAATCAGAGTTACACTGAGTGCATATGAGTCATACTTAATTAAGGTTACAAAAGAAGAGTCAATGGTTTTGAAGTGTAAATGCCGTGTGACTGTGGTTTTCGAAATGGTGGTGGTTCTTAAATAGGGTTCTGTTCTTAAATCTCTCAACAGACTAATGCAACTGGAACTTTCTTTTCAGCAAACATACTAAAACACTCATAGGGGCCCCATGCGCCATAGGCCAGACCTTGCACTAACACTCCTTAACTCAACTAATTCTCAAGCATGTTTCCAAACGCAACCAAGTGCAGAGAATAATCCGGTAAAACATTAGCTTACAGTAAAGTCAGTTTTTTTATCCTGTTGGATTACGTTATAATGCTGTGGTTTGGATTAAAGAAAGTTACATCAAAGAATACTGTCAATCCACAGCGTGAACCTCCAGCTATGCCTCTATGTGCTGAGTTGGCCTACATCCTTTCAGGCCAGCCAGTGAGTGACCTTGAAACAAAAGAGGAGGCTGAGGTCATAGTCAAACAAGCAGCACATTTCTCTCACATGAAAGGTCTCCGGAACAAACACAGGAGGGCTGATTCAGTCAAGTGGCTAAAAAAACTTTCATAAAGGCAGTTTTCCATGGAAACTTTGAAGGTAACTACAGCACATTTCTGACAGAAAACTTGGCTAAAGCTGAATCAGATAAAAGTTTATGTTTTGGAAGCATATTAATTTTGCCAAGTACCTGCTGTAAATCCTCCACTACTACACAAGAATCAAGTTCAGAAAACAGGGAGAAAATGGGATGTACTTATCTCGATTTTAAACAGGATTAATAAGACAAAAATGAAAATGGTATTTAGGACGGTCGCCTCACAACAAGAAGGTCCTGTGTTCAAATCTCGGGCCTTTCTGTGTGGAGTTTGCATGTTCTCCCCCGAGCTTGTGTGGGTTTACCCCGCCTCTCGCTCTAGACGAATAGGCAAGAATAAGCGGGTAAGATGATGAATGAATGAATGAATGAATGAATGAATGAATGAATGAATGAATGAATGAATGAATGAAAACGGTATTGTAAATGTGTACAACATAGCTGTAACCTAAAAATGAACTTTTTATGCGAAGTAGTGCAGCCTTTTCGGCTCTTCCTACCATGCTTGTAATATTGTACCAGATAATGTTTTTTCTAGTAAGTGTGTGTGATACGGTAATCAACTTTCACTCTTCAGAAAGCTGGAATAGGCGTCAGAAGACCCCTGAAGATGAATGAATGGTTGATTGATTCTGTATGTGCAATTAATGTACATTTTATGACTTGCTATAATTTACAAACAAATGCTTTCCTGGCTTAAAAATCTATGTAACTTATAATAAATTTCTAGTGTTACTTATACCAATAAAATCTTACAACTATATGGAAAGTGAACATGCTTATGCTAACAAACAATAATGTGTAGTGGGTAGTGCATACTGAGTAGGCTTAACACTTCACACCACATGTTTTGAAGAACCGACCCCTATCCTGGGCTTTTGTTTGGGGTAGGATGCACTCTAGAGCATATAGATAAGCACCTGCATGTTTCATTAACCCTCCAAAAGATTTAGCAACGAGCTCATAGACAAAAAACCTACTCCTTCATTCCCAAAATCTCCCAAGATTCTCAACAGCCCGTAGTGGTATAACAATCTAATAACACCATCCAGGCCACCCAGCATTGTGTTTTCTGGGGTTTTTTGAGTATGGTTAGTCTCTTCCACCCTAACAATCACAGAAGCCAGTCTGATGTCTTGGATTAACACTACTAAACCAGTCAAAGACAACATTAACACCAGCAGGCCAATGAATCAGCAATGATTCAGCATAAACTCTGTGAACTTCAAAACACAGTGGAGTTGGGTGTGGTTTCAGTAAGAGCACACTATTTAAGTAATTAAATGAAAGTTTCAGGCATGTTTTAAGCAATAAGTATAACACACATATACAGGAATAAGCACTTAAGTTTGTCCAATAATACAACACGTACTTTTAAGACAGCTTTGATCACATCAAGAACAGTGATGATGCCAAATATCCTGTAAGAACAACAGTATGTAATCCTGAGGCATACTCCACTCACTGAGTTTTTGTGCCTGGGCTGTTAAAATAAATAAGGGTAAAAAAGACAGATGACACAAATGTAATTCTTTCATTTGCCAAAATGTCTTCAATATATAGGACTCAAAATTTGCATTTAAGAAGAAAAATTCTAATTCGGTAAAACTGTATGTTACACCTGTAACATAAAACATGGATTTTAATGCTATAGAAACACAAAGTTCCTTAGTGCATTAAGTATTGGCACTGTGACCAAAAGAACACAGGTTCAATTCTTAGCATTACTAAGCTACTACTGCTGGGCCCCTGAGCAAGACAATTAATCCAAACTTAAGCACCCTATATAAGGTGTTAAGGGTGTCAGCATGACATTTACGCTTGTGATATTTTATTTATATTTTACAATGCTTGTGTATGTTTAACCATTTAGCTAATTTTAAAATTTTTGCTTTAAATACCATAGGTTCTCTTGGACCAGGTAATATTACTGTGAATGGAGTGAATACGGTTGTAGTCTTAAAGATTAAACTGTAATCTCTATCAGTACAGCCAACTGAAATGCAGATTATTTTTGTCTCCTTATCTGGTCTTCCATTTTGTGTCCCTTCATAAATCAAATGACGAAGAGGAGCTCTGATTTAAGACAAGACTCCTCTTTCAAGGCTAAGGTAAAGAATAGACTCGTAGGCCAGGAGATTACGGACCCTCACAATGGAAGCATTTATTCACCTCTGCAACCTGCTGAGGAGCTCTGCAGCCAAAGGAATCTGTACTCTATACTGCTGAAATCAATTAAAAGTCTAGACATGGTTCCAAATGCTACTTGATACTGAAAGTTTCTTAAAAGCTGTGTCGTTGTAAACTGTATTTGGCATTGGCTTTTCAATAGAATGTGTGTGTTTAGTTAAATTATAACCATGTTAACAACTTTCAACAGCTATTCCTATTATGCACTTTAGCTTTTTTCAGCAAGGCTGAAGTAAGCTAACAATTCACCTATCAGGTGTACTGTTCTGTCCTCAGTCAGTGGAACATATTTGTCAGTGAGGTGAATATGCTTTGCAAGCCGGAAAGTTATCTGACAGCTACGCCCTAAACTTTGTTTTGCTTGGTGTCATCAGTGTTTCCACTTACCTGGATGTTCCTGATTGTCTGTCATCAGTGCACGTTAAATAATAAACTCTGTAAACATCACTTTTGCAGTAGGTTGTAGTGTAGCAGACTACCATATTGAACACAACACATTTAATCATACACACGCTTTAAGGACAAAAGTAATAGGAAACCTGAGCATCACATCTAGTTGCTCAACATTCTATTCCAGATTTAGTGTCACTCTTACTTCTATAACATTCATACCTCTTGAAATACTTTCTACTAGATTTTGGAGTGTGGCTGAGGGAATTTTTTCATTCAGACACAATAGTATTAGTCACTTTTGTCAGGTGAGGTAGTCTGTGGTGCAGTCTTTTATCTCAAAGACATTCGGTGGGATTGTAGACAAGGCTTTGAGGTACAGACTTTAAACTTCTTTTATAGCATGTCTTCATGAAGCATGATTGGTGCCTAAGAGCATTGCCATTCCTGAACAGTGTTTGAGCCTCTTAGTTTCAATTGGAATAATGTAATGTTACAACAGAGAAAGACATTCTAAACAACTTTATGCTTTAAACTTTATGGAAAGACTCAGCTATGTGGGTAAGCTAATTAAGTCCACAGAAAATTATTTTGATTAAGTAAATTTGATCAGTGGTTAAGATGTTGGACCACTGATAAATTTATCAGTTACCAGAAATGCCATGCCGCCACTGTAATCATGACTGTTATCCCCCTCAACTACATGCAGTTTCATTGATGAAATATTGCAGATACCCTTATCTAGAGTAATATAAAAATAGCCCTATTAATAAATAAATCAGGGCGGCACGGTGGCGTAGAGGATAGCACGGTCATTTCACAACAAGAAGGTTCGATTCCAGGGGATCTTTCTGTGCAGAGTTTGCATGTTCTCCCCGCGCTTCTTTGGGTTTCCGCCGGGTACTCCGGTTTCCTCCCACAGTCCAAAAACATGCAGCTTCGCTCGATTGGTGATTCTAATTTGTCCATAGGAGTGAATGTGTTTGCGTGAGTGTGAGTGGTCGTTTGTCTATGTGTTGCCCTGTGATGGACTGGCGGCCCATCCAGGGTGTACCCCCGCGTCTAGCCCTATGTGCGCTGGGATAGGCAGCAGCAGACTCTCGTGACCTTGACTTAGTGAATAAGTCATTAGATAACTAGATAAATGTAGTTCAAGTTTTCAAAGAGTATTATTTGTGACACTATTATTTGTATACTACAATACATTTGTATCAGTTTGAACATGTTTTTTCCTAGAATCACAACATATCTTATGCCAAACAAGTACTGCAGTTTCTCAAGAAACTATTTATGGCATCCTGTACACCAATATTCTCTCTACATTGTGTTCACTGAAAGGTGGATTGCAAACCATCCACGTATTAACCCTGTTTGCTACTTTTATTATGTCAGTTATGCTTACAGCATGTAGAGTTTCAACACTCATTAAAGCCATGAAGGGCAGGTCAACACGTTTCTTTACATTTGAGAGAAGTGGCAAGGCAGATCTATATTTAACATTTAATAAAATCTGGTGTGGCATGTATATTGTCCGACTTAGTTTACAGTGCCTGGCACAAACTCCTGCAGGCAAAGGTGATACAGTCAGCAAATGTGAGTTCCTAACAAACAAACAAGCGATTCTAACATTCCATGTGAGTCGTTTTGCCTTATTTGCCACATTTGCCTTATACCAACACATTATTTTGTTTGTGCAGACCGTGTCAGCTAAATTGCCTTTTTTTTTTTTTTTTTAGATCTAAGCATCAAGAACATAAAACTATTCTTCAAAGGCCACCTATCTCCACATCTCCCAAGTGACTTCAAGTTATCTGTTAGTGGTGACATCCAACATCTTAAACACTTTCAACTGTTAGCACTCATCTCTTTTAATCCTGCTGCATTGTGTATCAGCTGCTTTTCAGTCACTGGCAGATGATCCCTTGATTTTACTTCTTTGCGCTCATCTAATATAATCAAAAAGTTGCAAAAGTTTTATAAACATATAAAAAGGCAAAGTGTGTTGAACAGCAAAGGAACCACAGCCTTTGTCCAATAAAGCAAAGCATATGTAAAGAAATTAGATCTATATGGTTCTATCCAGGGCATGGATGCAAATGCAATCCTAACTGCCTTTACCACACACAGACTACTCAAAAGAAAAAGAATAACATTAAGGAGGTATCAGCCTCACTCTTTGAGTCATTCAAACCACTCTTCGTTCCAGTGTGGACAATAACCCCAGGCTGGGTACAATGGCTGTGTTCACATAATAAGCAAATCAAGCAGCCGGCAAACAAGATTTATTCGAGCTGGAATAAAGGCCGCCCACGAGGATGACCGGCAGCGAATCTTCAGGCTTTTCTTGCATTGAACTTTCAGGGTCACTCTTCTGAAGAAAAAGACCCAAGCCATAAAAATTCTAATTAAATAGAGTGCTTCGGGTGGGACAGTAATTATAGAAAATCACTCTAGATCTTAAGTGCAATAGTATATTGTCGATTTTAAGGCTGCAATGTAAAAAAATGCAGCAGTTCTCTGATGCCATAAGAAAAAAAAAGAGAATTATAAACCAAGGACGTAATATGAATAATAACAAATCTAATCAAATACTTTCACTTGCTGTACAATGCATTTGCTTTTGATCATTACCTGAAGATGCACAAGGCTCAGGTGTGTCTCTGTAAGATGTTCTCTTCCTTTCGTGTTTGTATAGCAGATGAGGTTTGTTGTGTTCTTCCTCATACTCCTCCTCAGCTGTCATTAAAGGTTCTAGAAAGTATTCTCCCCTGTGGGTTGTAAACGTTCCAATCTGCAGGATCAAAGAGCAACATTAAGTAATAACATCAATACTGCACATTAACCATTAAAAACACACAGAGATCACATCAATATGGTGCTTGAAATTTAAATTAAATATGTCATAGGTAATCCATGAATTTAATTTACAAGTTGTATGTTAATGATGTGAAGCTAATTGAAGCAGATTGACTTCTCCCCGCTCTTGCGTGGGTTTCCTCCAGATACTCTTGTTTCCTCCCACAGTCCAAAAACACGCAGATTAGGTCGATTGGTGATTATAAATTCTCGGGAATAAGCGGGTAAGAAGATGAATGAATAAAATATATCGATGAAATCTGTAAAATATTTGTTCCATGCATACAATAAAGCATTGAATAAGAAGTCCTACTAAAAATAGGCTTATTTGCTATTGACAGAATGAATTTTTATGAACATTTATGAACAGCATAAATGAATTAATGAATGTGGATTTAAACTGTAAGATTTTTTATGGTTAGCATCGTAATGTAATTCATACATATTGTATACCCGTTTTCCCTCTAATTATGGGTCACAGGAATCTGCTGGAATCTCTGTAGGGGCAGAGAGCCGGAGGGGTTCACCATTCACAAGTCTATCACAGGACCACACACACTCACATTTATATTTACATTATTTGGCAGACGCTCTTATCCGGAGCGACTTGCATTTCTCTTTTTTATACAACTGAGCAATTGTTTGGGGTTTTGCTTATGGGCCCAGCTTGGTGGTGTTGAACCCAGGTCTTATCTAGAGTGACTTACATTTGGTCTCTTTTTTTTACAACTGAGCAATTGTGTGTTAAGGGTCTTGCTCAAGGACCCACAGTGGTTGCTTGATGGAGGTGGGATTTTAACCCCGGTCTTTCTGGTATTAGTCCACCGTAACCACTATGCTACCACTTCCCACCACCTTAACCACTGAATTCCTACTAAAACTTATAACTGTGAGTAATTCAGAATCACCAATCAACCTAACAAACATATTTTTGGACTGTTGAAGGAAACATGCAAACTCCACAAAGAAAGTCCCCTGCCTGGGAATCAAAACTGGACCTTCTTTCTGTGAGGCATTTGCTAAACACTATGCCACAATGCTGCCTTGAAGTCAAAAACATTATTTGAAGGTACAGCAAAAAGAAACAGTAATCAGTTAATAGTCTTTCACAAAATAGACTATATTCAACCACAAAAAAGGCAAATTGTTTTCTCCCTTTTGGCATGTCCCTGCTAAGGAGTTTAGGACAGAGAGACAGTTTAGGGCCATGCTCAAGGTGACACCAGTGACAGATTATCAGTACTTAAACTCTACTTCTCGGATCAACAACCCAAAACCTTGTCGATTTGAGTCACCAATGCCCCATAGAAACATTTTCTAACATGGAAAATGGCTTGGCATGCTTGTTTTAGGATATTTTATGATATTTCAAATGTGTACCCTTTATCTGTAAATCTCCCTTCTGTCCACTTTTTACTTCCACTATAAATGGCTGCAGATGCTCGAATGAGATAAAATGATAATTTAAGGCTCACTGAAGCCATGAAGAGCAAACCATGTATGTACTGTACACATCCTGACTGTGGAAACCAAGAATCCAAAAGTTAAATGTGTTTGTTCATTTTACTGCTTTGAGACACCTGATAACACTCAGAATTTATCACCAAGTTTAGTAGGTATGTTTAGCAGTGAAGTGAAACAGACCCTGCAGCTGAATGCCAAGGTCTGTATCTGATACCACCTCTCAAGCACTCCATTTCAAGTAGTCAAATAAATGCATTGCTTTAAGATTCATTTCTGAATATTTATCAACAAAATAACAAAAATACACACGTTAAAGAAAGGAAATGTGTTTACTTTAGTTAACAGGGCAGAGATATTTAATCATGTAATCTAACTGGGTTCAAGCCCCACCACCATCAAGGAAGACCTGGGCTCAAGTCCACCACTGTTGGGTCCATGAGCAAGACCCTTGATCCTTCCTGCTGCAGGGCTCCAGTGTTTACTATTAAATTTTGTTTGCTCATTCTAACATGACATTGTTCTTTTAAACATGATCTCTTGGATGATTATTTCCACTCCATGGAAAAAAGGGTGAGTTCTAACAGGAGAACACATCCGGACACGGCCTCTGGGATGGAAAAATGCCATAACTTCGCTGGGCATGTGCTGAAACAACAAATCAATTCTGACACACTCCAAGGAACAGTTATAGTTTTGTGTACTATAATTGTACTACTGCCTACTGTTCTTCACTTACTGTTCTTCACTTACAAAGACACTGTCTTCACAAAGGATCATTTCTCCAGGTTTTGAGATGAATTAGAATAAGAATAAAAACTCCATTATTGCTAGGTGTTTTTTTATCCATAGCCTCTGGTTACACTGAATTACTATGAGCATCTGCATGAGAATACAGTTTGTAATCAGAGTTAGTAAATCAATTGGCAGACAGGAACTGTCATCTGTGGTTTAAGGAGAGAGAAATGCTGTAAGGAGAAGTTGCATATCTGTTGCATTTTGTTGCATAAGCAAGGTCACATTCAGAGTTATGAGCATCTGGTCCAGACATAAACCTTTAAGTGGACTCACTGGAGGGAGACCTCAGACATATCTACAGACAGATTTGGGGTGTAGTGCACCAAAAAAAGAGGCATGGCTCAAGTAAACCAAAGTTTGAACGAGGTTTTGCACAGAATTAGCTCATTAGCAGATCTATATTAAGTCTAGCTTTACTGTCTGACAGGGGAGGTGACAAAGTGTGGACTTCTGATCAAAAGGCTGTTTGAATTCCAGGACCATTAAGCTGCCACTGCTGGACCTCTGAGCAAAAAATTTAATCCTGTATTGCTCTGTTGTATAAATGAGATGAGATAAGAGCTGCTCAAAATAAGGCTGTCTCTAAATACTGTAAATGTACATTTGATTCAATTGCCATAAATTTGTACTTAAAATTAAACTATTGTGTTTACTTAAAATTAAACTTAATACATAACTTTGATACTTAGATTATAAGAATTCCATATCTAGTGTCTAGGGTCATCTTATTCTTTAAACTATTATATTAATTAGATTATACAAATAAAAAAGTGTTCATGAAAACAAATTTGGTGCAATTAATAGTATAACTAGGACTAGCGATGTAGCAGTAATATATATATCTGTGAGATACTAACCTCTATTATATAAAACAACATATTTTGTGTTGATTTTTGCTTAGACTTTATTTTTTATTTTACTTTGTATATGTTGACCTGGTAAATAAATAAATATCAGTTTTATACAGACAACTCTAAATCTGGCCAACGCATGTTATTACAGTGCTTTAGTAATACTGAAGCTTTAGTATGTTATTGTTAGCTTGATGCTTGATTAAAATCCCAGACTGGTTGAGGATGTTTGTTTAGTATGTTTAGTGAAGCCCATCCTCCTTTTTAACTAGTTTGTTTTTCTTTCATCAAAAATAAGTAGACTATACTAGAACATGACCAGAAGGATTTCCACATACAAAGTCATGCTGCTGTTCAGGAACAAGTGCTGAACTGAAATATTAGCATGCAGTGTCTCTGTTGCGACCTCATTACTGTCTGAAAAGAAATTAAATATAGCAGGGGGGAATACCACAGGAACCAAAAAAAGGATCAACAGTTGCTAAATCAGATAAACCTGTCACATTTTTCAATGATGATGTTTAAATGTATAAATGTCTCTACACAGACGTAACTGCAATATAAAACAATAATTTTATCTCTATTTATATTGCTATACTATTCCTTTTTAATAGTTTGGTCAGGAACTGATGGTTATATCATACTTCTAAACATTGTCATTCATTCATTCATCTTCTTTTCCGCTTATCCCCTAATTCGGGGTAATGGGGTGCACAAAGGGCAAGAGGCGGGGGTACACCCTGGACAGAACTGATTTTTCATTTGATTTTTCTTTATATTTCCAAAGCTTTACAATCACAGTGAGGTTGCTTTGTATTAAAAGTAGTGGCATAAATGATATTCCTGATTAAACAAATTAATTGTCATTTATAAGATTTGCACCTTTACATTAAACAACATTTCCAATATTGTATGTATCCATACGTTCATATCCAATAAAAACATTTATCACAACAAACACGGCCAAAAGACCATCTAGTCTCAATGAGCAGAATGATGAATTAAATGACTTGGGTTTTCTGGGTTACTGCCAGTTGAGCAGTGAATTCACACAGTTCTCTTTGCGTCTTCATTCAGCTGGCGTAATTTCTCACTACAATAACTAATTAATGAATGAGCACATGCAAATCAGTCATTAAAGCAGTTTTTTAAAGCCCAGATAAAAGAATGGGAAAAGAATGGAAAACAAACTATCCCAGTGCCTGTTCATAGAAAGCTGTTGACCAGCATTTTAAATCTCTCAACTAAACTAACAAACATTAATGTTAAAGAATACTAACTCTGGCAGAAAACGCTGATTAAAAAGTGAATGAGAGACTTAATGAATCAAATCTTAAAAATCACAGACGATGTTCTAACATGATAAATATAGAACAAAGTTATTTTAATACAGAATGTAAGCTGCCAGCACAGTGGCTTTCAGAGGTTGGTTCCAAGCATGTACTTGTTCTCCCTGTGCTTTGGGAGGTTCCTCTTGGCATGTGTTGTCTACCACATACTAAAACTTGCACTGTAGATATCTTACAATTGCATTAAATTATGGACCTTAATTTAATCAATTGATTCTGTATACCATACAAACACAGATTTTCATCTTAGGTATTTTTATACACTATATAGCTATATTGTAGCCAGCAAAATATAAAGATATTTTTATACCGTACTGACCTTTGTTTACTGACTTGTGCATGATAACGCTTGCTAAGGATGTGTAAAACTGCTGCCAGCTGGCAGATTTACAAAGTGTAACCTGCTTCCTACTGCCAATCTCCAGTGTTTAAGCATCTATTTACTCATATTCCTATATCCTTTCAGCTCCAAACAAAAGACTATATAGTTTAGACTTGATCCACTGGCATTTGACCAGTTGTATAAATTTAAGTCATTCTGGATAAGGAGTGCCTGGTGTAAATCTCTACTAGTTTTATTACTCATAGCTACTGGGTTTTATTTTTAGGTGCTGGCCAGAATTCAGAACCTATCCTAAGATCTTTGGGTGTGAGATAGGGACACACCCTGTCCATTGCAGAGAACCATGTAGATACACATCCATGCACTCACTGTACTGATACCTAGAGCAATGTATGATAGCCAATTTAACCACTTGCATATGTTTGAAAGGTGGGAGGAAAGTCCACACATGAATATAATTTTAGGATCAATCCAGGGACATGGAGTTGTGAAGTTGCACAATTTTACGTTTTAGTTTATCTTTAAATGAATTTCTCCATGTAATGTGTCTGGAAGGATGCCACATGCTACTCACAAGGCCGGCGCACAGACTAAACGCGGCGCGGTGCTGGTGTTGTCCATTGACGTGTCCTTGAAAGAAACAGTGGCGCATGTCCTCGGGGTCGTGTCCTCGGCTGTCTGGTGCGCCTAGGTGCGTCACTTCGTATGAAGGCGCAATGAAGGTCGCGTCGGCGCTCAGGTTGAGGTGAAAACGCTCACCGAACGCCTCGACGCGATAGTGCGCGCGCAGCGCCGCCGCCAGGTCCGAGTCTGCGCTTCTCCGCCTGCGCCGGTAATGCCGCTGCTGCGGGAACGACTCGCCGAAATCATTTACACGTACCGGCGTGACTATTTCATACGCAGACAGCTGCCTGATAAAACTTTCTATAAGGAAAAAAAAAGTTGGACATAAGTTTTAAGTTAAGCCAACGAGACAAGTCCAGGTTGATGCGGTAATATGGTTAAGTATCTAGATTATATTCCAAGATTTCAATAGCTTAGTTATTATTTAACTCTACTGGACGTGTTGGACATGCACAGTATAAATCCTTTCCAGCCGTGATATCATGCATCACTCATTCATCAACGTTCTCCAACGTTCTAAAAGTTTAGCTACTCATCTACCTTGCTTTGGATGCAGTCGGTGCATGTGCAAACTCCAGGCAAGTCCCGCAAGGTGCCACATGAATCCCAGCAGCCAGATTGCCAGCGGCATGGTTTTTCCCCGGGAAGTAGAAGCCGCAGCCTCCTCCTCCTCCTCCCACCACCGGCTTTCTGCTCTCCTTCTCCAGTCTTGTTAGCAGCGGTTCATGGGATTCTCGTGTTTTTTCTGCAAATCCAATACTCCCGATCGCGCTGGCCTCATCGGGGCCAACTTATTACGTCCATCCGTGTGGAATGAACGTGCGAGCTGTGGTTATTCAGGGCGCGTTGGAGAGTTTGGTGTAGGCTGACGGGTCAGTGCCAACTCGGCTGATTTCCCTTGGCCATCCATAAGACACCCCTCTTTACTCCAAGCGCCACTCGGAGCCTAGAGCCTAACCACGCCCACTCGGAGACAGTTAGCCAATCAGAAAAGTCTCTCGATCTAGCGGGTTGTCTGCTTCTTCCTAGTCATGCAGCAGTCCCAGCACTGACCAAGAAGTAGGACTAGCTATTGCTCAAGAAATACAAGTTTATACACAAATAACTGTCACATCCATCTATGCTTATATTACACCTAATTCCAGATTCCTTCCTTACTCTCTTTCCCAATAAAACTTTTGCTCTTCTGTAAAGACTTTCAGCGACACATGTTAGAGCTTATCTCTAAAGACTTGTGCTATTTCAGATTCAAGAGCAGCTTCAAGAGTCACTGATGTCAAGTGAAGATGTCTGAGGTGCAGTCAGTGATCCAGTTCGTCCCACTGTTGAGGTCATGGTCTGTAGTGGATACTTGAGTTCCTCCACTTCAATCCTTGCAAAAACAATGTCTTTAAGAGTCTTGCTTTTGGTCATGGTGGAACATGTTTGTGCCTCTTAGTTCCAGTTAAGAGTAAGTGTGGAGCTATAATAAACAGATATCATATACAATTTTGTGCTTTCAACAGTTTAGACAACCAAATAAATTCAGGTTTCCTTAAACTTATATAAAGCCAAAAAAATTTAGCTTTATCTGGATTCTGTGTTGTTAAACCAAATTGTTGTACTATATAACAATAAATATATACAAAAATTATAATATTTTATCTTCTGTTACATTTTTCATGTGTTCATATTACTTACAATGAACTAAAGACAAAGTCAGATATTTTGTTGATCATATTTGTGAACTGGGGCGGCGCGGTGGCGTAGTGGATAGCACAGTTGCCAGGATCTTTCTGTGCATGTTCTGCCGTGCTTGCGTGGGTTTCCTCCCACAGTCCAAAAACATGTAGAATAGGTGGCTTGGTGATTGTAAATTGTCCATAGGAGTGTGTGTGAATGGTTGTTTTCTATGTGTGCCCTGCAATGGACTGGCAACCCCTGTATTATTGTAAAAAACGCAAATCTAAAACAATTGCTTGGTAGTAACTTAAACAGATATTCTACCTTGTGTGTAGAATATTAACCCAGTTAACTGAAATGAACCTGTACAGTGTGTTAGGGGAATGCAAGCCAATCTAATTAAAGCACTCAAATTATATCAAATAATTAAACAGTTCATAGTTATTCAATATTGTTTTGTTGAAAATCCACCTTCCTTCCTAAGTTGCTGATTTACCTTAGAGTATGTGCAGCAATGGCAGCCATATGCTCATGTTGATGTAAAAAATCTTGCATAAGGAGCTGGTCAGTTATTCCTGAAAGACAAGCCTTTCAACTGACAGCAATGAGATTTATTATCCAACGCACCAATCTCTTTTCTCATCCTACAGTTTGCACTGCTTGGTTATCCAGGTTCAAACACTCTTCTTACTGCCTTTAGGTCTTGCAGTTATATCACTGTATACTGTAAGTGAAGTCATATAGGTATGACTTAAACGTTGCTTTAAAAGAAAACTGACAGAACGGATTGCAGAGCATAACTAAAAGGACTTGGCAGCCTGGTGGTTTAGTGGTTACCACTGTTGCCTCACAACAGGAAGATCCCAGGTTTATATCCCCTGCAGATGCTTTATTGTGCGAAGTGTGCTTGCGTTGGTTTACATTGGGTACTCTGGTTTCCTTCCTCAGTCCAAAAAAGGTATGTTAGGTTGATTAGTGATTCTAATCTGCCCGTAGGAGAAAGTGTGAGTGTGTATGTGTTTGTCTGTAGGTGGTCCTGTGAGTCCAGTGTGTTGACAACTGGGATAAACTCTAGCAGATACTCATGAGCCTGAATATGCGTAATCAGTTATAGACAATGGATAGATGGCAGCTGTTACCTAAATCCTCATTTTGTTATTAAAATATTTATAGGTGTTATGAAAATTTCTCCAGGACTATGCAGTTGCACTTGTGTGTACATTGGTAGTGTAACATTTTTAATGCTTTTAGACATTTATTAAATGAAAGTAGGGATGTTTTATTAGTGAAATTAAATAAAGCAAAAGGATAAAGTGTCATGTCCTGTTTTCTCATTAATCATTCAGGAGAAAGACATGCCCAGTATCTGTACGAATTTGAAATTAATAACACTGTACAGAATAATTACTTAAATTCCAGACAAAATTGATGTGTGCTGGGATAGCCACCAGTGACCCTAAATAATCGAATAAGAAGATGAGTGAAAGAATGAATGAACGAATGAATGAAAAATGATGGCCACGGAACATATATAAATTACTCTCTCTCTCTCTTTCTCCAGTCAGGTCCAAGATTAAATGGCCTCTATTTAGATTATTACACTGCACTTATGGAATTATTGTTTGACTTAAATTGGTATGCTTATATTTTAAACATATATTTATGTATGGAGAAGGCAAAAGAGCAGATCAATCTAAATAAGTTTCATAGTATTCCAGTCATATTTTCTGTTTCTGCTCCATCGTTTTCAAAGATGTCATCACTGTCACCGTGTGAGATTTTCCATCAGACCATCTGAGAGCTTTGCAGATTAAGACCTCTGAGCATTTTCTCTTTAAGTCAAAAATTTCATGGCTTCTAAAACACTGAAGTGATCTGCTGTTTTTTCCCTCACCAAGCTAATACCTGAAGGCATCTTTAACAACTTTGTCAAAACCAAACTCTCAGATTTTCACAATGCTTAGGTAGTGGCATTAAAATGTACCCCTGTCAGGGGTTTAATATTGTTGTCAATGGAAGACATAACAAAAAATCATAATTCTTTATGGCTTAAACAGCTATAAATCTTGCTTTCCCTACTTGCATATTATTGCATTGTTACCATTTTGGAAAAATCAAAAGACAGCTTAGAAAAGCATCTATTTTCCATTGTCTTGGTCTGAAAGTACATTGACAGGCAACGACATGCTTAAAGAGTCCCCACCAGTTCAGCTTTAAAGAGGCTTTGTGTCTCTGCACCTCAGTCTATTTTACTCTGTGCATGTTTAATGCCACTAGTCTTTCACTCTCTTATCCTCTACATTTTTTCCATATGCATTGATTCATTGGCAACCCCATTTCCTTACATTGCATTTCTCCAACACATTTACTTTGTACTATTAATATTTAATATTTTATATAAATAACTATTCAAAATATGATTGTAAAGTATAGGATATGGAGTAGAAAATATGACTGTAAAGTATAGGATATGGAGTATAGAATGTGACAGTTAAGTAAAGTATAGTATATATATAAACATACATTAGAAAAAATAGATGCACATGGATAACTTGATAAGGGATTGTTATGTATGAGTCCTTGTGTATGAGTCCTGATTTATTGAATGTATTACACAGTATTATTGAACATTTTCATTTATTTTTATCTGTAAGCTTTATTGACAAAACTTTTTTTCTTTAGATTGACTAATATACTGCTACAGGTTTCATGGACTTTATGGAAAACAATGCATTGAATCCTTTAATACAATGGTGTGTCCTTTGCCTAAAGACAAGTAAGTAGAAGAGATATGATTTTTATTACTATTGTTAGTTGTAGTAATAATAATAGTAGTAGTAATAGGGATATCACTCATGCTGTAAGACCAGTAGATACACTAATGAGATGTGCCCAGCATACCAGATATATCTTATCAAGTTTCACTAAGAAAGCTGAGGATCTGTTTAACAGCTGTTCTGTTTCCAGCCCACTATTTCCAAACTTAAGACAGTAACAAAATATTTACAAGCTATTTGATCGTGTACTATGCACCTGCCTGTGACATACTAAAAGTATACTACAGTTCCCCATTAACAGTCAACCTGCTGAATATGAGTTAGCCATAGAGTCATAAAGAAGACTTTCAAATACATTTAGAATATGATTTTTAAATGCATTGCATTGATATAGTGATATCTTTAGTTGTAAGTGCTCTCTTTGCTTTTGTTACAGCTGTTCATTTTCTCAGATATGAGCAGATATGAGCAGCTGTCAGCTTTAAGCTGCTCTGGCTGATAGGATCTGATGACAAGTTCAGCAAAGGACCAGTTGCATCCTTAGGCCTCTTAATGTTTTTCAGAAATTGTGTGTTTAAAAAATGATCTCATCACTACAAACTGCCTTGATCTAAACCACCTCAGAGTTTTCATAGGCTGCATTGTCCATCCCTTCCTCTATCCCAGGCTGACAACATAATAACAGTGTTGACTTGTAAAATTCATAAAAGCAAGCTTTGTAATTACTCCATCTGTATATTCCTTCCTGTCTTTCTGACACTACTGAAGATACCACACATTGTTTAGTTTATAATCTTGTGTTTTATATACATTTTTATATGCCATGGATATCAATTTACTAACTTTGCTAAAAGGTATCTATTCTGTGGTTTCATTAAAGGTGTTTTTACAGATTTTAATACATTTTGTCAATTTTATAAAAGGATACACAATGCAACATTAAACTCTTCCACAAGCGACAGTATAAATAACCGCTTAAGGGATGTTTACACTTGTTACTGTAGTCATGAAACTAAAATAAATAGAATAGAGTACTGAATTTTAAACAGTATCATTGTCATCTAGTTCATCTATAGACGGTATTAGGGGATTCCAAAGTAATATAGAGAACATACAAATGTCTTTGTCAGAAGTTTTTTTTTTTTTTTTTTTAAATTGGCATCACTAACTTAAAAATTGGCAACTGGGACTTTTCTGTCTGAGTTCCAGAGTGTAACATAACTATGACAAAATAATTTTTGTCAAGACAGCCTGCAAATGCCTGAAATTTTGGGATACAATTTTAATAACAGAAAACCTTAATAAAGTGCAATTTTGTCAAGCATTGTTTTTGGTCTAATAACTCCTAGAACAAATATGCAGGTAAGATTACTGTACTCTATATACATTCATTCATTCATTCATTCATTCATTCATCTTCTTGACCGCTTATTCTCTGAATCGGGGTCACAGGGGTCTGCTGGTGCCTAATCCTAGCTCACATAGGACGAGAGGCTGGGGTACACCTTGGACAGGTCGCCTGTCCATCTCAGGGCAACACATAGTTACAGTTACAGTTACATTCACTCCCATGGACAATTTAGAATCACCAATCGACCTAATCTGCATGTTTTTGGACTGTGGGAGGAAACCGGAGTACCCGGGAGAAACCCACACAAACGCGGGGAGAACATGCAGACTCCACACAGAAAGATCCACAGCCCGGGAATCGAACCCGTGACCTCCTTATTGTGAGGCAACCATGCTATACACTACACCACCGCGCCACTGCACTATATATACAGTGCCTTTAAATAGTATTCATATCCTTTGAAATTTTGTGAACTTGTAACCACAAACCAAAATGTATTTGAAGTCTTTTTGAGATTTTGAAGGAGATTTTGAAATTTCATTCAATGATTTTATTCATTCATTCATTCATTCATTCATTCATTCATTCATTCATTCATTCATTCATTCATTTATTTATTCATCTTCTTA